>JBBIGC010000001.1:25637136-25649281 GCA_037576955.1 Lepidarchus adonis
GTTTTTAATTTTCGTAATAATCAAATGTTTACACGTCGCGTGACACAATGAATCGATCACGAAATTCGTTGCCAACTCTTTTAGTAATCCATTTGTTGTTTCAGCCCTATCTGTGTGTATTTGCGCAGCTTCTGGTCGCGCTCCATAGTCACGTGAGCAGCCCAACTAATCGATAACCCGCATTCGTTGACAACGAATTTCATTATCGATTATTATTGATTTTATCGATTAGTTGTTGCAGCCCTAAATGTTTCCATTTAACCCTGATTGTTTTAGCTAAACTACATTTAACAACACAAACATTAAGCAGCAGGGAAGCTGGAGCCAATCCTAGATGACTATGGCCACAAGACCGGGTTCACATTGGACTGGAGGGCAACCCATCATAGGACAACACAGGGACAAACTTCCATTCACACACCTATGGGCAACTTAGAGTAGCCAATCAGCCTAAACCACAAGCCATCAGACAGTGGGAGGAAACAGGAGCACCCAGAGGAAACCCAAACTAAAACAGGAAGAGCTTGCAAACTCCACACAGAAAGGCACTAATGGCCAACACAGGGGTCGAACCCAGGAGGTTCTTGCCGTAAGATGGCAGTACTACTCATTCATGCGCTTCTTTGCGTATAGCAATATTGAAAATTCAGACTGTACACCATCTGTTCACAATGCAGAGCCAGTGGGACATATGTATGAATTTTATAGCATTGTTCTGCCAATGTAAACCAGTCACGAAGCTAACACTTAGGTAAGGGGTTAACTACTTAGTAGCCAAGCAAAATACGTATTAGACCACTAAACCAAAAATATGACATAAGTTACTGATTTATTTATGTCGACAATAGTCAGATCCTTCTGCATTCTAAATGTATGATAATATGAAGGTCCAGGTCAAGGTCAAGGTTACTTTATTGTCTTCAGCAGCTGGGTACACATAATGAGATTTCCTCATGAACCACGGTGCAACATACAGCACATATACCAACGTGTACCAAGCTAATGTAATAGTAGACTGGGAATAGGATGTAAGACTTTTCCTGAAAGACTTATATTGACATGATTTTGCAATATAAGGTGTAATATTTCACCAGAACAAGTAAAAATAATAAATAATATTATGCATGGCTAAATTATACACTATTAGGAAACTAATACTATGTTTTTAGCACTGAGTGAGTGATAAATGACAAAGTATGTATCTAATAAAATATAATGTAACTAGCATTGAGTGTGTGTTAAACTATAAGTTACGATGTAATTGGTAAGTTTAGTGTAGTAGAAAAATGTGAATTTACAGAGCATCCGGGTGCCAGTTTTTGCAGGAAGATATAAGAGAGGCAACTTTTCTTACAAACGTCTCCAACTTTGAGTGAACTAATATGCTGGTGTGCACACACACAGAGACAATGAGACTCTTCATAGTGATTAAGGCATCCCCAGCTGAAGTGAAGTGGATCTCTCACCTCATAGTGCTAAAGAGGACTTGATCAGCTCCGCTCCTGACGAGTCTCCAAATTAGTCTTTAATCAAGAGCTTGTTCACTATCTGCCTCCAGGCGTAGCTGATCACCAGCAGCACAAGCCTGCTTGTGCTAGCACATGTGGCAAAGTAAGTTCTCTACCCAACCCCTGACAGCAACCATTAAATGAGAAATCTGGAGTGGATTGGAGTGTTAATCCACTCAGACAAAGCTCTAGCTCCTACACTCACAAGATGCTGCATAACATCAACACCTAAAAATGGTAGCACTGATAGCATGGATAATGGATGAAAGTAGTAGGATCATGGTAATGAGAGTCGTGGTAACTAGTCATAGCCTTACCATGTTAGACATACTGTTCTAGCATTTTAACTGGCAGATTGATGGCCATTAATGGGGCAAAATAGAGACCGGCTGTTTTGTAAATGAGTGTGAAGTATGTCGGAGACATCAAGCATGAGATGAGCAGCTAGTCACTAATTCTACTTTACATGCACTGTCCTGAAAAGAGTCAGCAAGGATTCTTGTTCCTTAACGTGTGTCGTAAGTTGAAACCCCTTATATAAGCATCTACTGTGTTTTACAGGACCACCTGTATATATCCACGTCCATGCATTTCAAATCCATTAAACTTCAGAGTGTGTTTATGGGAATTTTGACCATTCTTCCAGAAGTACATTTATGAGGTCAGACACTGATGTTGCATGAGAAGGCCTGGCTCACAGTCTCTGTGTTCTATCGGGTTGAGGTCAGGACTCTGTGCAGGCCAGTAAAGTTCTTACACACAGACTGTGTTTTGTGCAGTCATGTTGGAACAGGAAGTGGCTATCACCAAACTGTTGCCACAAAGTTGTCCAAAATCTCTTGGTGCTGAAGCATTGAGTTCCTTTCACTGGAACTAATGGACCAAGCCCAGCTCCTGAAAAACAACCCCACTCCATAATCCCCCCTCCACCAAACTTTACACTTTGCACAATGCAGTCAGACAAGTACCATTCTCTTGGCAACCGCCAAACCCAGACTCATCCATCAGATTGCCAGATGGAGAAGCGTGATTCATCACTCTAGAGAACGCGGCCACTGCTCTAGAGTGTAGTGGTGGCGGTTTACATCCAACGCTTTGCATTGCACTTGGTGATGTATGGCTTGGATGCAGCTGCTTGGCCATGGAAACCCATTTCACAAAGCTGTCGATGCACTGTACTGAACTGATCCGAAGGCCACATGAAGTTTGGAGGTCTGTAGTGACTGACTTGCTGACCTTGCATCCACTGACCCCGCTCTGTCATTTTACATGACTAAATACTTTGTGGCTGAGTTGCTGTCGTTCCCAATCGCTTCCATTTTGTTATAACACCACTGACAGTCAACTGTGAAATATTTAGTAGTGAGGAAATTTCACATCTTGGACTTGTTGCACAGGCATCCTATCATGGTACCACAGCGGAATTCTTTCACTAATGTGTGTAGAAGCGTCTGCTGCCTAGGTGCTTGAAGTAATACACCTGTGTCAATGGAAGTGATTGGAACACTTGAGTTTAAATATTTTGATTGGTGAGTGAATACTCTTGGCAATATAGTACACACACACACACACACACACACGCACACACGCACACACACACAGCATAGTTGTATACATAACTATATACCAGTGTTATATGTGCATATATATGCAAATATGCACCATATGATAAATATAGTACGCAAGAATATACACACATTTTCACAAACGTTTTCACATGCCCATAGTTAATTACACCTGTACAGTGTTGCATTGGTTCTGGTGCCAATAATACAGTGTGGCTGTGATTCATGATACCAACACACTGACAGTTTATGCAAATTAGCCTTGGTAACTTTCTAACCATGGGAGCCATGCTTCCTCAAATCAATCCTCATTTAAAAAGCAAGACTCATTATGTGAGACACACAGAGCTCTATTTATGACCGGTGGAGGTTAGCGTCATGCTGACCAGCCTAGCGACTTAGCATTGAGTGAAGCTCTTGACACAGACACTCCACCTCCTTGTAAATCAAAAGAACATTTTTGACGAGGTGCTGCTGTACAGCCATTAGGGCCCTGTATGAATCTGCATCACTGAGTGGCTCTTAAGAGCTCTCCAGGGTGAGGATCTACTCTTCATAGCCCGACAAGATGCATCTCGTGTGGTGCAGAAAGTAGCTCCAGCTATTGCTGAAATGTCACAGGCTTTGAATAACATTGCCAAGAAGCTCATTGGAATGACACTGACTGTCACACTGCTGTAGGAACCGCTATATTTGACATGTGCTTTTCCCTTTAAGCCGTCTTCTTCAACACGGTGTGCATATGAAGCCTGTGTGTGTGTGTACCTGGGAGTGTGTGAGCTTGAAATCGTGTGCCACCATTTATGTGGCAGTGTGTGTGTGTGTGTGCGGGCAAAAGAAAATGAACAAGAAAAGGTCATTGCTAATTAGCATTCCTGACTTAATATTTTTTATTTCATGTTAACTGTAGTGAAAGAACCCCACATTTTTTGAAGATTTCCCTGTCCTCTCTGTCATTTTCTGAATAACATCTAATTGCATCTACAAGCTTTGATCTTAATGGGGGAAGAATGTGGGAGGAATGTGTGGAGTTTTTACTTTTAACTCACAATTCAAGGCTGAACAACAAAGGCATGCCTAAAGTAAATTTATAAACTAAAAAGAATATGGAAAGCACTTTGGAGAATACTGGTTCAACATATGTTATATAAGCATACATTAGTATCTTTCTCTTCACAGTGTATATAAGTCTACCCTACAGAACAGAATCATGGAGGTCTTGAAAATGTGTAATCTGCTTTTTTGTATTAAAAATTGCACAGATCACATAGAAATCACTATTTCACTTATATTAAAGTTTTTCTCACTAGTAGAAAAGGTGAAAAGTCACTTTAACTTGTGGATCATATAGAATCTCAGGCTTCAGCAGTTTTAATTTAATTCAGTTAGCATTATTAGATTGACCAACTAATATATTTTGCAATAATAAAATACATTTAGTTTGAATTGCAATATACCATAAAGTAATCAATTAGTCAATTAATAAATTAAGGTGAAAATAAAAGAAAAAACAACAAAATATATGTGTCAGTTAACATGATGGATTTTAAAGGCATTTAAATAAACATATTATTTAAAGTTGTATGGCTACAATGTGTCATATTTTTTAACCCAGGTGCATTAACATCTATTTTTATCATAGCCATATCTCCTGGGTGTTTTATAACCCATAATAAACACAATATTAGATTTCATTTTTTAGCACTTGTGCTCTTTTATGTTGACTGCTGCCCTAACACTTGTTCAGTGAAATTACAATCACCCTCGACAGAGCAGTCAGATTTGCTGAAGTGGCACTGTTTTAATGCTGCTCTTGCTTTTTCCTCAGTCAAACCAATACTACAGATCCTAATCCACAGAGCAACCCATAGCCCATTGGCTCAGTTTTAACTGATCTTGAGGTCACCTAACCAGAGCTAAACTGTGCTCTAGAGTCAAAAACACAGTTACATTTGTTGTTAGTACTTTCTTACATTTCCATCACAGACAAAGCAGAGTGAATAAAGAATGTCAGCAATTGTATGAGGTATAAATTTGTGAAAAATGCACACTGACTGCAAAACCAATAGAATACACATGGTAATACACAAGCAGGTCATTAATTGCATAGACACCCTAAGATAGACCTCCAGCGTTGTTAAAATGGGCCTGTGCTAATAGACACTAAGGGTATCTGTGGCACCAGTCTGGGCCTATTGTCATCCCAGTAGAGTCACAGGCCATTAATGACAGGATATGATTCAGATGCATTGACACTATTGCCACATTGCCACACAGTATATAATCATACTTAAGCATGGTAGTGCCTGAATAGTAAGTCACCACTTTTTGCAGCCAGAATATATAAAATGAAACGATACGTTTTACAGTTTCCGTGTTAAACATTCAGCAGAAATACATTAATAATGTGTGAACTTGTCTAACTGGGAAAACAAAGTCTGATGGAGTGGTATTTTGCATTTATAATGCTGTGTATGCTTCTATTAATATATATTTGCCTTTTAAGCATTTTCTTTGCAGTATTTTTATATGAAACATTTACTGGGAATAATTATGACTGGTCTTTTATGACTAAAGCACGGGCTGAGTCTGTAGCTAAAAGTCCACATTGAGTAAGTGGAACATTAGCCAGAGTGTATTCAGTCATGGACGCAGCTGATGTCTGTAACAAGACCACAAAAGCCTGCCAGCGGTACATGTAAACTTGTCAAAATCTCTAAAGATGATGCCAAACGAGATTCTCCCTTGAGGGCTAGAGGAGTCGCTGATGTGCTGGAGAGCTTAAGATTTTGACAAGGGCAACAAGTAGGGCAAGCACACCCATAAATATTAAATCCAAACCATGGTCACATACAAATGATTGTGTAAAGCCTGAATTACAACAGATAATCCATTTATATTCCTGTGGGATTCCAGAGAAGTAGCAAAATTCCTTATTGCTTATTACCTAGCAACAATTGATCAGATTTTTACAAAGGAAAGTCAAACAGTTTTTACATCAAAAGTAAATTAATCTAAAGATATTTATTTCAAAGCGATTTTAGAGCATTTCTTTTAGAGCATTTGTTCATCCAATAAAATAGAAGACCACAAGAAATAGTAAAATGTTACATGTATTTTAAAGGACAGCACCAGTGATAATGTCACAAAATACCAATTTCCTCACATCAATATGAATATTACACAGATTTACCTATTTACACATTATATAATAATGAGGCTATCCATTTGACTATATCACATGTGACCAAAAAAAGACCCAAAAAATTAACTGCAGACATATGCATGCTCACGCCAGAAGTTGCAAGAGGAAACTGCCATTTAAATGATGAAAGTCTGGGGTTCTTGGAGACTTCTTTTCACAACAGACACTCTGTTGAGCTGGTTTTTGTGGGGTTTTTTTAAAAAAAATTTTTACGTCTAATGTAAATTAATCTAAAGAGTTTCATTCAAAGTCATTTTAGATCATTTCATTAAGATCATCTATTCACCCAATAATTTGACGGAATAGCCATTTCTGGAGAAATAGGCAGTCACCACCTGTAGATAATTTTCTTTACAGTGCTATCATGTATTTTTCATTTTGAAAGTTTTTAAACCCCATGCCAGATCCATACGCATCCACAACATTTTTTCCCGAAAGACTTAGAGATCTTTAGATCAGATTCTTGAATAGCAAAGAAAACAACACACACTAATTAAGATACATTCCACCAGCATAAAGTTCTAATCTAAAACATCTATATTTAATTCAAAGTACTTTAAAATTTGATAAACTTTTTTTTGACATGGTAATTTCTTTATTTAAATGATGACTATAAAATGTTAGTGTAATATGTCCTAATTTTGAAATGGCTTGACAATGGAATGGGGCAGAGGTGGCCTAGTGGTTAGGCATTTGCCCTTGAGACCCAAAGGCTGCAGGTTCAAGTCCCAGTCTGGTCCCTAAGCAAAGTACCGTCTCCACTTGGCCCAAAAAAATTAAAAAATCATGGCTATCTCAGTCCTCTGAACCACAATTCAAACCTGTGGGAGCTTAAGAGGAGAGTGCACAAGAGAGGTCAAAGGACCCAACAAGATCTAGAGAGATTCTGTAAAAGATAAATGTTCTCAGATGCCCTACTTTGTATTCCCCAATGTTTTAAAAGAAGACTGCTGTTTCATGGGCAAGGGGAGGTTGTACACGTAATAACTACAGGCTTGCCAATAATTATGGCACGTGTCTGTTAAAAATAATTACATAAATCCACTTCAACAAAAGGTGGATTTTTTCCCTAACCCTTAATAATGTAGTGGTGCATCTGCCGGCATTGGCTGTTTGGGCAGGTGCATCATGGGTAAAGTGCAGAGGGAACGCTTTAATGCATATTTTGTACATGTCCTGTGTGTTTGGGGATGGGGGAAGACAGGGGAAGTTATGTGTTTGTGTTATTGTGTTATAAGTGCTCTGAGAGTGAGCTGGCGATGAGCGTGCAGATCTGCCACTGGCGTGAAGAGTCTGGAGAGTAGTGACTTGGGCAGATCTGCTGCTCACTGCCATCTCACTTGACATGGGTTTATGCTCATGTGCATCCTAGGCACTAGGGGACGCACCGGTACTCAAGAGGTCCTTTTTAAAGGCTGGTAACTGAGCAAATAAATCTTTATAAGTGGTGCCAATAATTGGATGGCACTGTAAGCAGAAATTGCAAACAAAAATTTGTAGAAAAATACCATAATTACTGTAGAACATATATGCTTGTTTCATTTGAAAACTGTCATCCATCCTTATCTAATATAAGATCATTTAATTTCAAGATATACCAAATGTTTCTAATGGGTGAAAGATGTGGACTGCACCCTGGCCCTTCTTCTACAAAGCCAGGCTTTTGTAATAGTTGCAGTATGTGGTTTAGCGTTGTCCTATTGAAATATAGAAGGCCATCCCTGATGTCCCTGATACCTGGATATATACCTGGATATATCATTCAGTATTGATGATGTCTTTCCAGATACAAGCTCTCAATTCCACCACCGCTAATACACCATCAGAGATAAAGGCTGTTCTGATATTAACCTGGATGGTCTTTCTCCTCTTTAGTCTGTAGAATGTGATACATGTTTTGCAAAGACAATTTTAAATTTGGATTCATCTGACTACTTCGCCTTAGTCAATTTTAAATTAGCTTTGGCCCAGAGAAGACATCAGAGTTCAGAGAAGACAACAGAGTTTCTGGGTCATGTTTACATATGACATCTTCTTTGCATGAAAGAGCTTTAAACTGCATTTAAATGGCAAGGAAAACTGTATTCACTGATAATTTTTTTCTGGGTGCAATTCTAGGCCCATGGAGTGTTTCCATGACAGAATCAATCCTGTTTTAATGCAGTGCTGTCTGAGGACCCAAAGATCATGGGGATGCAGCATCGATTTTATATTTTCCTTGTGCACAAAGAATTCTCCAAATTCTCTGAATCTTTAAATGGTAGATGAGGAGATATTCAGTCTTCTTAATTTTATGATGAAGAACCTAATTTTTTTGTAGATTGGTGAACGTCTGTCCATCTTTACTTCTGAAAGACTCTTCCTCTCTAATGTGTTCTTTTTATACCCAATTTATACTAACTTGTTGCCAATTAACATAAAAAGCATCAAAAATTTCAGCTGTTTCTTTTTAACTTTAATTTTTCCAGCCATTTCTTGTCCCATCCAAAAAGTTTTTTGAGACATGTTGCTGACATCAAATTCAGAATTAACTAATATTTTTCATGTAATATTAATATGCCTCACCTTCAACACCCGATATGTGTTCTATGTTCTATTGCTAATGGAATATTTATTGATGAGATTTGCAAATTATTGCATTCTTTTTTTGTTTACATTTTACACAGCGTCCAACATTTTTGGAATTGGGGTTGTAGTTACTAATGTGATAAACATCAGGTGTACTTGTACATTTAAAACATAACATTAGTGCATTAATGGTGAAGTGGAAATGCACATAAATATTAATGCAACAACACAGAAATAAATCTTATTTCTTAATTACCTGATATTTCTCACATATTATGCAGCTGCATAGGGAGCTTTTAAATTGGATAGTGCTTAGTATTATAACATTATTACCTCCTAAACATTGTCAGTTTTACATTGTAGTATAAACATCTATTTACTTTAATATGCAACATTTAAAAATATATGTATACATCTTAACTTGCATTACTGCATATTTTCCTATTAAACTGTAAGTGCTTATTGTACCATAAAATTGTATATATTACAAACATAAAAAACAAAACAAAATAAAATACAATTTATTTTTGCATACGCTTACATTGCTACATTGAACAGAGCCAGTGAGTGTGTGGATCAATACAGTATTGTTCATGTTTGAACCAATCCATGCTATGCTTGCATCACAGTCTCTATGACAACCTCGGTGGAGTGATCCAGCACATCACGCGACTTCAGTGAGGGCTACACCTCAGGCTTGCAAGTAGGGTTTTCTCTCGTTCCTGTTACTATTCTCATTCTTCTTCTGCTTTTTGATAAATGGCTCTGCACTGATGACTAACCCGTTAAGGTCAGTATGGTGGACACTCTTGGCAATGCGAATTCATCTCACCAAGGACCCATACCTTCTTTAGTCACTGCGTAGAATAGGGGTCAGGAGTAGCTTCAGCTCTTCCACTTCTGTATTCTGCCTGGTTACACAACACCGCTTTCGTCTGTTGGTTCTGCCATCAGTCATCTATTGAAAATATGCCCGACTGCCTTATTCAGGTCAGACACAATCAAAATAAACAAAATTATTTGTGTTTGTAAGAGATTTTAAAAGATTTAAAAGCATTATTTTTGCCATTCAGTTACTATATTAAAATATATTTTATCTTTGCCCAATATATTGTATGTTTATCTGGTCTTAAAAAAGTTTTTATTTCCTTTGCTTTCTTCCTGTACATGCCCTTCAAAATGTGGTCAATCATGTTCCTGAGATTCTTTACATTACTCTTTATTCTTTGTAAAAAGATGAAAAGTTCTGAAAAAGGGTTGTGTGACTTGTACCAACAGCACTTTAAAGCACTGGGTTTTAAGTTAGTCCTCAGTTCCTGCTCAGTTACAACTATCTCAACTGTTTGTGAATCTGAAGACTGGTTTGACCACTGCTTGATAGATACAGTGCATCTGAAAAGTATTCACAAAGCTTTACTTTTCCACCATATCCTTTCCACCATATGCTACAGCCTTATTCCCAAATAGATTAAATTCATCTTTTACCTGTACAGACAGTACCCCATAATGAAAAAAGTTTGTTTGAAACTTTTGCTAATGTATTAAAAAATAAATTAATGAATACATAAAACACAAGATACCCTTAAAATGAGCTCAGGTGCATCATGTTTCCACTGATCATCCTTTTAACAACTTGATTACAGTCCATCTGTGGTAAATTCAGTTGATTGGTCATGATTTGGAAAGGCACACACCTTTCTACAAAAGGTCCCATATCTGACAGTGCATGTCACAGTACAAACCATGAAGACCAATAAACTGGATCTCAGAGACAGGGCAGTATCGAGGCATAGATCTGGGGAAGGCAACAGAAAAAATGCTGCAGCATTGAAGAACTCTCCCCAACAAATCTGATGGAGCTTGAGAGGTTCTGCAAAGAAGAAAGGGGGAAACTGCCAGATAATTGATGTGCCAAGCTTGTAGCATCATACTCAAAAAGAATTGAGGCTGTAATTGCTGCAAAAGATGCTTCAATACAATATTGAGCAAATGCAGTTAATACTTATGAATATTGTTTTATTTTATTTTAAAAATAAATTTGTAAAAGTTTTAAACAAACTTTTGGGTTATTGTGTGTAGGATTTTTCAGTATATTTGGAAATAAGGTGGTAACACAGGATATTGTGGAAAAAGTGGAGCACTGAGAATACTTTCTGGATGCACTGTATATAGTCAACATGTTCTTAATGAGAGAAGAACCATTTAGTCATTCATATGTTTCTAAGAGATCTCTGCATGACTTTTATTTATACAAAACAACTCAAATTATGTGTAGGTATATACTTACAAACTCTCAAATATTGTTCACAAATATAAATCTGTGTTAGTGAGCACTTCTTCTTTGGTAAGATAATCCATCCCACCTCACAGGTCTGGCATATCAAGGTACTGATTAGACGCATGAATATTGCACAGATGTGTCTTAGACTGCCCACAATAAAAGCCATATGCAAAAGTTTGGACACCTCTAATAAATAACAAATTTTGATGATTTTGTAATTGAAAAGATCTTAAGAGAGCTGTGCATGCAAGATGACCAAAGAATATTACACAACTAGAAGCCTTTTGTAAGGAAGAATGGGAGAAAATCCCAAGTACAAGAATTTAAAGACTTTTAGCTCTAAAAAGCATTTGCAAGCTGTGATATCTGCCAGATATTGGGTGTAAATTGGATTATGTAGGGTGCCTAAACCTTTGCCAAGTGCCATAATAATGTTATTTTTTATTTATGTTAAATTTATGGCATAAAAAGTATGTTTGCTCAAAATATATATGTTTTTTCCATGTCCTAGAAACATGGAATCTTTTCAGTTACAAAATCACCAATAAGACTGCATAAGACTGTAGGGTTGCAGGTTCAGTTCCTGAGCAATGGTACAACTGACGTACCCTTGAGCAAGGCACGCTCCATGGGCACTGAAGGTAGTTGCTTGCTGCTCCGGGGTGGGGTGGGGAGATAGTGAGGCTGGGTGACATGCACAGGTCACATTTCATTGTGATGCACTTTGTGTGATAGTGTTCGCAATAACAAATAGTTACTTTCAGTAGATGTGCTATAATGTTAGTCAATATGAAAAATATAAGATAAGGGATAAGATAAGATTAACCTTTATTAGAAAATTTGCAATTAAAATGCTACAAGTAAGATGTAGATATATATATATATAACTGGCACACATGAGGACCGACCCAGGAAAGGAAGACCAAGAGTAACCCCTGTTTTGAAGACAAGTTCATCTGAGTCACCAGCCTCAGAAATCGCAGGTTATCAGCAGCTCAGATCAGAGACCAGATAAATG
>JBBIGC010000001.1:25741495-25751586 GCA_037576955.1 Lepidarchus adonis
AGAGAGAGAGAGAGAGAGAGAGAGAGAGAGAGAGAGAGCGAGAGCGAGAGAGAGAGAGAGAGAGAGAGAGAGAGAGAAAGAGAGGGTGTGAGAGAAAAATAGTCCCAGGGGACAGGACCTGTTATGATAGAGGTATTTACGAGCACGCACTGAGTTGTGGTGGTGCAGTGGAGGAGAGTGACAGTGACGGACGACTGAGCCGATAGCTGTGTGCAGGCCAGGCGGCGGCTGGCTCGTTTGAATGGAGATGCCTTCCTTTATTGTGAGGGTAAAGGCTGGACTCTCATGGAGGCCCATCACTCCCTGGCTCGACTCATGTTATATAGCGAGCAGCAGAACAAAGACACTGTCAGCAAAGGCACAGAAAGCAGGTCTAATATGAGGCCGGGACCATAAATGCGGTATGACAGGTGCCAGGCTCAGACAGATCCAGCGAAGGTTCCCCTCCACTTTGAGCCAGTGTGTCCTGGCGCATGACAAACACTTTTGGCTGGCCATCAACATCAGTTTGAGAGACGAGCTGAAGAACTTGCTTCCAAGAATAGGGAGATGTCTTCTTGTGGTGACAGCATAAATGTGTGTGAGAGGGGGCTACTGTGATATGAAAAAGTATTTGCCCCCAAATGTTTGCTAATTTGTCACAGTTAATTGTGTCCAATCATTTCTTTTACTGATGGAAAACAGTATTAAGCACAAACTGGTTTTGTGCGAGAATGTCATTTATGAAGTCGCTCAACCAAGTCGATCAACCAAGACCAGCCATGGTGATGCTAAACACCAATTAAATATAATCTTCTTAGCCAATGAATTAAGTAAAGATCTATATCTTATGATGTGTTTTTAAAATTGTGAGGAGATGAGAAAGAAGGTTACTAAAATATATCAGACTAGAAAGCTCTGGACCTAAAAATGGCATTAGCTCCAAAAGCAGAAATACTGGACCTAGACCTAGAACACTGGAACTCAGGGTCAGAGCGAGTACTCATCAAGAACTTCACAAAAGCACCAAAACTAACACCTTAAAAACTATAGGCCTTTTTGTTATTCCAAAAATGGTATCCATTGTAGAGTTTGAAGATAATAAAAATTATGCCATATATAAATAATTGTTTACACAATTTTTAGGCCCCAGACACCTTTTCCATGACAAAGTTTCCATGTTTTATTTAATAATAAGGAATATTAAATGCTTATATTGAAACAAATACAAATGCTACATAGAAATATATACTGTCTTAGCATTACATGTAGTTTTGATATACTCTGAGAGAAATACATTGACACTTATTTAAGTACTCCTATTGCAAATACACACTTTGTTTAAACACAAATAAATAATCAATGTAAATATACATTTACACACTCGTTTTGCAAATATGAATGCAAAATGGTTTATAAATGTGTTTAAAATGAAATTGATGGAGAAAAATATTTAAACACCACAAATGAAAAATAAATAGCACTTTGCTGCAAAGCTGTTGTTGGCAACTAACAGCTTTGAAATATCTATGATAAGAAGTAATTAGCTTTGTGCAGCATTGTGGTACTTTTGGCCCGGTTCCCTTGGCAAGGCATTCAGTTCCACAAGGTTATATGGGTCCCTCTGAGATGGTAGCACCTGGCCATGCAAGCAACTACACCTTTAAATAAAACACATAGTATTTATAACCCTCCACTGCTATGACTGGATACACTAACACAACACTTTCCACAAACTTTAACTTTCTATTTACTATCATCACAAAAAATCACGTTATATAGAAATTATTCATTATAAAAGATAAAAAAGTCTAAAATGTAGATTTTACATATAAACAGAATGACTTACAACATGAAAAATGTCTTCTCTGATTTGGAAACAAAAGGTTTTATTCCATGAGAATCCATGATGATGTGATATAAAGAAATATAATCAACAAATCAATATCAATAAATTAATATTGAAAATGGAAACCAGTGCCATTGTTATTCTTCTAAGGAAGAACAAGAAATACACAGCAAAAAGTGTTTAATATACATAATTTTGCATAGGTCCAAAGTACCTTGCCTCATGAAGGCAGTTTATGTCAACTTTTTCTCTATTTTTTTACATTTTTACAAAGAAAACAGTGATTCTACTGGGAAAAAGAGTTCATTGCGAAATACTAATATGATACGTTTCACTTGTCAGACACTGAGATGAGATCCCGTTGAGTCTCAGAGAGAGAGAAACCCTGGTGACATAAATTATATGCACAGATGTCTTGTTCTCCTGGGGTCATGTCTTCACTCCTTCAGTTTACCTCGGTGTTGCCCTCACAGATGCAGTCATCCAAGCCTGATAAATTGACTTTGGTGACCATCAGAATTTATAGATTTGAAACCCTATCTTTATTAATGTGTCCAATGGATATTGAAGCTAAGGCACTTCCACCTGCTGCTTTCAGTAGTACCATGCACTTGTGACCTTGCACTTGTGTGGAATCATTTGCAGCATATAACTTTTTGTCTTCAAAATCGTAGACCATATATGGAAAAAATCTCACCTACACTTAAAAATTGCTGAAAAGAAAAACGATTTTTTGAAACTATGCTATAGAAAATTGGAATGGGAGATGATGGAAATTATATATGAAGAACCTTTTCTAGGTTTATATAATTGATGTAAAATAAATATCCTATAGCAATCAAAAGAACCATACATACTCATTATCATCATGTCAAAAATTGCTTACAATTGCATTAAGTCATTAAGACACATAAACATTATGTGGCCTTATAAATAACCTTTACTTAACATATATATTGTAGCTAAGAACCAAACTGACAGCCCTGTAATTCTGTTAAGTCAAGGCAATCATATAGAGAATGAATAATCATTCTCATTATAACAAGACACCAAAGAGGGTGGGGGTTAATCTTATTTATATTCCATCTTATTCACATACAGCCCTAGACAATCCTCAAAGAAATTTCAGCTTCCTGCATTGGAAAATGATTAAGGGTAATCGACTCCACGTCATTACTGCATTCTCGAATGGATGGAGCTCTATTGATTTCATTTTCGTATCTCTAATTCAATCTCAAACTAACATTGGTGCAGGAAACAAATAATGTCTAAACATCTTATTTCTGTCTATAGAGGTTTTCTCATTGACCTTTCATCTGGTAAAACAATGGAATTTGAAAAACCTAGTAGAATAATATGCGTTCTTAAAGCGTACTATATTACAGTATACTGTGTGTATTGCAGATTTTTAGATTCATATCAAAATATATCAGTCAATCCCTCATTTCTGGAGAAGATTAGACCAGTCACTCTGCAGTTGATTTATCTGCCCTTCTTCGATTACTTAGAGAATCTTCTGAAGCTTAAATTTCAACACTTCCTCTGCCAAATCTCCTCAGAGTGAATAAAAACTTCTATCAAGCCACAACATATGATTCATTCATCAGCGAGCTTTAGCAGGGGAGCTCAGGAAATATGATAGGTGGTGTTTACGGCTTCGAACAGAATTGCATCAGAGCCCATAGAAGGAAAAGGTGAGGCGAAAGAAGAAAAGAGGCAAGTCTGTCATGTCACTTTTGGGATTTGTCTTCATTCATTCTTCTTTTATCTTGCGCTCTGTGACAAGCTGACAATGATATTTTGCGGCCCCAAACACCTCTCCAGATAACTGGTCCATTCCCTGTGAAGAAAACCATTCCCACAGTGTTGCACTAGCAAGTGAAATGAGCTTCCATGGTACAATGATAATAAGCTAGGAAGACCACACACTAATGAAGTCTAGCACATCATCGTGTGTATTCATCTCCAGCCTTGGTGGTTCACTGCTCTGAGAACACTTCTCTAAAACACTTGATCGAACTCATTCAAGTCATTAGCTAAATTCTAAAATCAGTCAGGTATGCCCAACAGCTCTTCTGAAAATAGAAATTCCTAAATGGCTTTTGGGTGCATGTATGGAACTTCACTTTATTAAAATGAGGTGGAATTTCTTTTTTTGTTTCACTCCCTCAGGGTTGGGGTAAACTGTTGAACCAGGGGAAGTAGCTTAAGTATCTTGTTCACAAGATATGGCAAAATGGAGCATGAGATGGTCAGCATCAACAGCCAGAGGCGGACAATGTACCTAACTTGTTTATTTAAGTGAAAATACAGATACTAGTCAAATGTTACTCCAATACAAGTGAAAGCCATACAGGCAAATTTTACTTAAGTAAAAGTACTGAAGTATTGAAAGTACAAAAGTAAAAGATTTATTTCAGGAGTGCCCACAATTTTTTGGCGTATGAGCTACCTTTAAAATGACCAAAAATAAATATACAGTATATTCGATTCTTGGTCCAGTTCCCTCATTCATTTTTAGACCCTTTCTTTAGGCTAAATAAATTGGAAGTCGCTAACTAGGTGATTTGTTAGCTGGAGCTTCGGCAGCAGCTCATGCAATTGACCGAGCATTTGTGGTGACACTTGTTACAAGACGTCCTCAGATTGGCTGTACTGTATGTCAATCAACTGCCAAATGCCACAGTGGGGATGGATGATTAGCTAACATCCTTTTTTTAATGATATGCAATCTACCCCACACTTCCTGTACTGTAGTGTATTCAGTGACTCATGGTTCACTCGTTTTTTACGTGCACAGTTACGTACAGTTTATTTTAAAAGGCAGGGCTCCACGATTAACACACTCTCTGAAGTTACTCTGAAAGCAATGAGTAACAAGAACCTTGACAGAAATGTAGTGAAGTAAAGAGTACTGTTTTGTCTTTCAAATCTAGTTTAGTGAAAGCTAAAAGTTTTAAAAAAAAAAGACTACTTAAGTAATACACATACGCAAAAACTGTACTTAGGTACAGTACTCAAGTAAATGTACTTCATTGCTGTCCACCCCTGGACATAGCACACAGGCCACTTTTCCCTAGAACTGCTGCACTTCTTGTCTTCACCACTGGGCCCCCTGCCCCATGGACCATCTCCCTGTACTTTATGCTTTATATGTATATGCTCCAAGCTTCTAGCTGCTGGATCTGAAAACTAAGACTTTCCTTCTGCTCATTGTTTTTGTCTGGTTTCGACCAGAGGAAAATGGGCTCCCCTTCTGAGACTTGGTTCCTCCCAAGGTTTCTTCCAACAGCTTAGGGAGGTTTCTTTTGCCTCTGTTGCCCTCGGCTTGCTCAGGAGGGTCTTGAACCTGAATTCTGTGAAGCTGCTTTGTGACAACATCATTTGAAAAATGTTATTATACAAGTAAAATTGACTTTAATTCTACAGGACTTTAGTGGTGAAGATGGCAAAGGTCTCGGATTACCGTTCAATCAACGCTCCAATCCTCAGTCATGATTATAAGATGTGGGTAGTGACTGAAAGAACGGAATCACAGATGCTAATGAACTTTTTCTGTAGGGTGGATGGCCTCAACAGTAGAGACAGTGTGAGGAGCCTGGGCATCCTGATGGAGCTTGGAGTACAGCCAGTTGAGGTGGTCCAGGCATCTGATTAGGATGCTGCCTGGGCACCTTCTTTTGGACGTTTTCTGGTCACATCCAACCCAGAGGAGAACTCAGTGTAGACCCAGAACTTGCTGGAGGAATTATAGTATATCCCATCCAGTCTGGGAACACCTTGAGCTCCCCCAGGAGGTAGAGAGCTTTGGTAGAGAGAGGGATGTCTGGAATACCCTGTTTATCCTGCTGCCTCAATGACCCGAAAGAAAATGAATGAATGGAAATAGAAATTCTCCAGGCTAGAAAAAACTTCCTGCTCAATGTCAGTAAAGCTTTTTTAGAGAAACAACTAACCATCATTCCAAAAGTAGTTCCTGGTTCAAAGAACCATCAAAGCCTGACCTTGTTGTGTCACTAGCTCATGTTCTGGTGTTAAGGTGGTCTAACTAGCCCGAATCATTTAATGTTTCCTTCAAGGCAGTCTCTTATATAAACCTGCCACCTCTCTCATCTGCCCTATGAGTGAATATCATTCTATAAGAGGTGTGAAACTTGTTTCAAGAACAAAAACTGTGATTAAATATGACTTCAAGGCTTATGAAATTAAAATAGCACACACATATGCATACGCAGATTAGTCCAAGCAGTCCACAGCAAGCATGATTGGCATCTACTGAGAAAATGATTGATAGGAGCTCTGAAAGCTCTTTAGCCTGTTATACTTAGAGAGGAAATTGCTGCTTCTAGTAACAAGACAAACAGTGGAGACTATGAATTTAAAAAATAAAAACTACAGCTGGAGGGGAGATCTGTCTGCCTCTGCCGATGTGTCGTAAATAAAACCTCTATTTACTCATAATTAAATAAGATGAACAATATGGCATCTATACTTGCAAGACAGCCAGGAGAAATGCTAGGGAAATTGGTTGAACTTTTTTACTGTTTTATTTTTTCTTTGCTTGTGTATTTATATGTAGTGAAGGAAAAAGGTGCTTTTTGTATTTAGTATTTAAAATGTAACCAGTAAAGACTGTCCATAAAATTGGATGGGAATGCTACTCTATTAATAGCCCAACGCTAATAACAGATATTTCTTTAAGAGCCCCTTCCCACCAATAGCAAGGAAACATTTAAATAAGCTGTGCAGAAACTACAGGTCACACTTAAATGTTAAAAACTGGTTTGTACGCTTATAGCAAGCTAACAGAAAGATTGTAAAAGCTGTAGACAAAGTAAACTACAGTCTGTCTGTTACAAGGAATTTCCCCAACTACTAGTTAGCTACTACTGTTACATTGGTGCTAATACAAAATACTATATACACAGTGGAGGCCTAGTAGTTAGTGTAGTCCAATAAGCCAATATGTGCCATTCGCCCAAGGAACTGACTAACCACTTTTTTTCAACCTTCTAGCCATACTGGTGGCATACTTTTTTATGAAAATAATGCATGGCCACAACTCACTAAGCCATGGGGACTGGATCCTAAAAATGTGTTAGAATGAGATAATTAAGTCATGGCCATATCTTAGTGAGGCATGGGACTGAGATAATTAAGCCATTGCCACAACTTAATTGCCTAGTCTTGGACATGAATTATTTTTATTAAATAGGCATTTCACCAGTGGGGTGCCACTGTAGGATAATGGTGTGTTTATTTCATTCTGTTTATCCCACAACTGAACAAGTCTGTAATTTCTGTTTTACTGTCATACCTAAAGACAAATTTGGTACCATTGGTAGTTACTTGGAGTAGCATGTCGAAGATGATACCCATTTGGCTAATTCATTAAAAACTATGAGATTGAGCTAAAACTTGACAGAAATGTGTGTATTTCTTTACTTTAGACTCACCCTGTACATGTATTAAATTTCAGATGCAGCTCCACTCCAAAATCAGGATCATGGCAAAAGTACTGGAGTAGAGAGTAGACAAAACCTTAAATAAGGTTTAAGTGTCCAAATAGCTTGGGATCTCACTGTCTGTTTCACTAGAGTAATCATTGTCTAGTTGACTGTCAAAGTAAAATGTAAAATAATATGTCAAACTCTGTCAGTCACTTTCTAGAACCATAAAAAGTACAAAACCAATAGCTTCATCAAGTCAGAGTGTAGCACATTGTGTATGCAGTGATTCAGGGATGCTCATCTGACCAGCTGCTCATTGGTTCCTTTCACTGGAGCAGATGGCATTTCCATCTTTGCCTTTAGATGAGACACAGTGCTGGCCCATGACCTTCTTCTGCTCCCCTGAGAAACACATCAGATGCACATACTCCCGACTGAGAGCAGGGCCACTCCCATGATATCCTGAAATGTCATCTTTGATGCATAGATACAATGGCCCAGTGGAGTGAACAGATTACAACCCTGATAACGACGAGCTAAGAAGCTCAATAATCATGCTGCAGTAAGAGACATGCTGCTTGTAGGCTGAATTGTGACACTATAAGGACTAAGAATAACAAAGGAGCTAGCTAAATGCTATTATGTTACAAAATAGGTAGACTAGGTGCTGTGAAACCACTTAATTTAATGCATTGATGTATGAACCTTTCATATACTAGCAGAATAAGCTTAAATTACCATTGAAATGTAATACAAACGTTAAACTATGGTTTATGAAAGGTTTTGATTCAGGCATGCAAAAAGACAATCAAAACTAGGCCAGCAATAAAAAAAATAACTTGGTAGGAGTACCGCACATTTGTCACTACAGCCAGGATAAAAGATATTGAACATTATGTGAAATGCATAAACCTATTCATTATATATTACATATTCGAGTGTATTTTACTACTGACAAGTAAAGTGAATAACGCTGAATGTCTAGTTTTCTTTACAATGCCACTTGTCAGGAGGGTAGAATGTATTAGACCTCAGATGAACAGTCAGTTCTTGAAACTGAGTTGGAAGCAGGAAAATGCACAGTTTCAGTGCTATTTGAAGTAATTGAATGTAATACTGTTTTGTGTATGTCAAAAATCATAGAATTGATGACTGAGGGAATACAGGAGGTCCTTGTGTTACGTTGAATTTGACATTTGGCGATTCGTGGTTACGTTGCTGGCTGCCTTTTTTTATGGCATTTGCAACATAAAAACAAAGTTTGTCTAGGAACTACTTGGCGAGCGGAGTGGATGTATACATGAGGCAGCATGTGGCGCTATTTGCTCTCTCTCATTTGTGCTGCTTGTTTGGAAACTTAATTATGGCTCCCAAGCATAAGGCAGACTCTACAGTAAAGGTCAGGACTGTTTCACTTCATTACTGCTGTGTATGTGATCCATGTGTTTATTTTACCAGTGCTCTGACCGCTAACAAACTACGATTCCCAGGAGGCAACTCTTTTTCTATCTCTTTTCTGCCCGTATCACCCACCTGTTTTCCTGCACCAAATGCTACATAGGCCACAATGCTCCTCATAAAACACGCCACATCCCACAACAAACGCCTACAAGAGAGACTCATGTTAGCTATATGCGTGCTGCTCATTCATGTTTAATAAATATATGCCATAATTGCATGCATGAGTTCTGACCTACATTGAAATTCTTGTTATATCACGTTCGGAGAAATGGAACCCCAACGTAAATCGAGGACCCCCTGTACATCATGGAGATATAGAAATATACGAAGATCTACAAAATGGCAGATCATATAGAATGTTCCAGGTTTCCAGAATTAAGAATTTAGTAGGGGTCCTCACAAATTGATACTACATCAATTATTTTAGCCAACGAGCCAATACTTTTTGATACCATTGAAATTTGCAGCGATGCGATTCGTTTCAATACATGATGAACATTTCACACAATCTGCTACATTTCCATGAACTGATTACAATCTGTAAATTGTATAATTAAAGGGCAAATACAGTGGCGTAGTCATAAGCACATGCAACTTCTCAAAAAAAATAAAATAAAACTTTGGAAACAGTAAAATGAAGTAAAAATGAATTTTGTGTGAAAAATTAATGATGTTGATGTGTCAGATCTTGATTGATGCATTTGATAGTACCTATCAAAAACTGGTGAATAAGCAACAAGGTGATGGGAATCCGAAGCTCATTAATGCATATGGGAAGTGAAGTCTATCCCATCTGGCCTCTCACTATTTGGCAGGTGGTGTTAATGTTATTAATGTTAGAATGCGATGGCTGGTGTATACTCGCCCATTTACATTTCACTTTTAAACACTGGACTGGGTTTTGAATTTGATGCAATCCATACAGCAAATCAAAATGACGGTAATTTCCATAAAGTATATATCAGTCTATGAAGCACAGTAGCAATACAATGTTTTGGTACATAAAAACCCAAAGAACAAAATATGAGAAGAATGTAGTATATAGCGCTTTAAAGGCTGTAGTCAACTGAAAGCATTCACAGATGCTGCTTTAAAAGGCAAACAGTCATAAAGACATACAGACCTACATACATACATACAATGCTTTCAGAGGGGCAAACAAATAATAACATATTCACTTGGAATAAAATAATACAAAGCCAAAAAATCTTGTTTACATGTCAAAAAGTCACATCATCACACTATTCACTATTACACTATCATGATGGCGCCGCAGATGGCAGCCTCGGTACTGCGCTCTCTTGTACTGTCTTTGTTTTTGTTTGTTTTCTGCACGTTTGGTCACTCAGACC
>JBBIGC010000001.1:25788139-25798365 GCA_037576955.1 Lepidarchus adonis
TCCTCGCCGCTGGCTTCTCTCGCCCCGCCCTCGCTCTCTCTAGCTCTCTCTCGCTCTCTCTAGCTCTCTCTCTCTCTCTTGCTCGCAGACATTGAGCACAAGAAAGTTAAGGCAGTGCTGGAAAATAATGGTGGCCACACAAAATATTGACACATTTTGGGCACAATTTGGACATTTTCACTTAGAGTTGTACTCACTTCTGTTGTCATGGTTTAGACATTAATGGCTGTGTGTTGAGTTATTTTTTTAATTTACATCATTATACAAGCTGTACACTGACTACTTTACATTGTATCAAAGTATCATATATTCAGTGTTGTCTTATGAACTTATGTCAGGTATGGATAGCAAACACACAACACTACTAAGGACTGGAGGAAGATTTGTCTGGCATGGGAATAATGATGCACTGGCCCACTGAGCAGTGTTGTTGCACAAGCATCATCTAAGTGGAAGGGTCACCAAAAGGTAACCTCAGCTTTAATCTAATCACAAACAAAGTACAGGCTGTAAGTCCAGACCCAATATTTTTTTCTGTGGTCTTGGACTTCTCCTGGACTTACTAATCTTCAGAGTTATTTTGGCCAGAGGTCTCTCCAAAAAAATCTAGTTGGTCTATACTGATTCCAACTGCCTTTAAAATGAGTGTTTCCTCCAGCAGCATTTCTCTATGAAACAAGCCACACCCAAATATTTGCCACTACTGCAAAAAAATAAAAAATAAATAAAAATCAAATCAACATCACCATCACTCACCCCACCCTGGAACTGACCAAACAAAAGAATAGCAGATTGGCAATTGCCATTGAATGGCAACTCTACATGCGATGCATCCAGGCTCATTATTTTCATTTTAGTCACAGACACGTTAGAGTCAAGAGAATCAAGTGAAACAGTTATAAATATTGTAAATAATATCACTTAATTTGATCTAGTAGCATTAATACACCGCATATTGCTTAGTTTGATCTTATAGTACTATTACACTGCACTTGCTTTTTGATCATTGCAAAAAAGGCACAAAATTATCACTTCAAATGCTGTATTTCTAGCAACCCAAAATATTTATAGTCATGCAAAGAAACACCAAAGAAATCTTTGCTTTCTTCTTTTGGAAAAGCATAATTTTACCTGCAAAGCCAACCAGTAAATATACTTTAACAAAACCACTAAGAAAAATAACTTTTTTAGTAATTGATTAAAAATATAAATAGATGTAATATTCTTCTGTAGGTACAGTATGCACACTGTTGGCATCAGAAGCTAGTATCATCCCTCTTAGCAGAAATAACTTCTTGTAGACGTTTTGCATAATTGTCCTTCAGTCTCTTGCACTGGCATGCTGAGAATTTTGATCACTTTGTTCAATTCCTTCAGTTGATGTTTTTTTGCATTTACCGACCTTTTCAAATTCCCCATTTAACATTTCAACAGGTTTCAAATTGGGATTTTTACTTGGCCATTAAATAACCCATTATTTCATCTTCTTGCTTCCTTGGTGCATTTTCAGTGTGTTTATCTTATTGGAAATCCTATTGACTACCCAGTTTGGCTTCAACTTTCAGACACATGGCCTGACATTAATTTTTGCAGTCTTAGTCCAAAGTATTTTTGGAGAGCACACATCCCATGCAAGTCAAATTTGTCCGAATTCTTTCTGATTGTAGATTATAGACTTAACTACCAGTTCTGGGATGAGGCACATCATCTCAGTAGGATTAAGATCAGGGTGGAGGTACTGGTATGTTTTAGGTCATTGTTGTGTTGCAGGGTTCAGTTTCTTTAATAGTCCTTCAAGCACCCTGTGATGCACGGTAGAATTCCCAAACCATGACACTTCCTCCGCCATGCTTCACAGTTGGTATGAGGGTCTTTTCCTGGAATGCTACAACAGACATGTCCTCTGTTCTAGTGTTCAGATAATTCAGTTTTAGACTCATCTGTTTAAAGATTTATTCTATAAGTCCTAGTCTTTGTTTACACTCTCTAGCAAACTTCAGTCGGGCCTTGATGTTTCTTTTAGAGAGCAAAGGTTTCATCCTACAATATGCCTGTGCAAGTTGTGCAGTCTCTTTCTGATTGTAGAAGCATGCACTTTCACATCAACAATAACAAGAGATTTCTGCAAATCTCTATCTACTGCATCAGCACAATGATACTAGTATGTAATAATTCAAACATTTTTCTCTCTAAAAAGGTTGACTTCATTCTTAGAAACTAGCAGGCATTTGCTGCATATGTGATTATGTAACAAAATCTGTCTAACCATCATTCTTATGATGCTACAATAACACTAGATTCACTTACATTCACTGAAAGTTCCCATTTGCAGTATGCAAATTTGCTTAAATGCACACTGATGTGACAAATTTCTGAATCTGACAATTATACAATATGACTATTGTCTGTGAGAATACTGCTTTGATGTCTGCTTTGTTGAGTGTTCTTTGAGTGTGTTTAGTGTGGTCTTGCCCAGTGTATGCGTGTTTCAGAAATGGGCCAAACCTTAATACTTGTTGCATACGCAAATTCACAAACTCACAAAGGTTACATTTGAGACAGCAAGAACACATTGCTAAGTTATAAGAAAGTCTTCCCTCTGCAAAGTAACCTCCATCACTATACAAGAAATTATAAAAAATAGCAGTTTTAGTTTTATTGTTCACTACCAGTCAAAAGTTTGAACAAACTGGGAATGGGAAAGTATGTCCAAACTTTTGACTGGGAGTGTATGTCTGTCTTAAATTATTACCAGCACTTTCTAGTTCTAGTTTTTTATTCTTTTCAAATCAAGTTAAAATGATTGTCAATTGTAATTGATTTTCCTCAGACAAAAATTAGTTGAAAAATATAGAAACAGTCCCGTAACTGAAGGCAGATGGCAGATCACATATTCCATTTCTGTAACTCAGGGACTGCAAAGTGCATCACAGGTAATCATTTCACAAACACACCAAACCACTGCAAACACCTTAGGAGTTAACAGGACAGTAAGAGACGACACCTGTAGCCACTTTCCTCACAAAAGAAGTTCCCTGTGGCCGTGACATTTCATTTCCAGTAGCTCAGGCAAGAAGCAAGAGTTTTTTTTCTTTTTGTGTGTGTTGCTACGAGGAGGAATTGATTAAGACACATGGAAGAAACCTAGAAGAGCTTGTATGAATCTCAAGACCTCAGTGTACTACAGTCATTCTGTTGGGCAAGTGAATGGATCTTCCATTACGCTTCCATCTACCTGATCTCCAAGGACATCCTTTTCTGGGACATAATATGTTTGTGTGCTGGGCATAAAGAATATGATGCATCATAAAATCTGTCCTTTAATGAAGAAGGAGCAGTGCAGTTTCTCAGCTGGTGAGGATGAGGCCCATATAAAGAGTGAGTGATGGAAGGTCCCATTAAACCTTCCCATTAGGCAAAGTGATCTATCCCACAAGCATCTCGTTCTCATATACACTGCCTGAGTGCTTTTTCTACTAGTAGTTAAGTCCTTCTCTGCTTTCAAGAAAGCTTCTCTCTACAACCCAAGGCTGCTTCTCAGTTAAAGGGCAGATCAGGTGATTGTTTGGTTTCAAATGTCAGATTGTTCTAGCCAATGAAAAAGGTTCCTATGTGGCTCTAGACTTGCACATATGATTTTAGATCAAATGTGTAATCATTTTAATACATTGACATCATGTGGTTCATTAAGGTTTTCAAATTTTTCTTTATGTCCCATGTAAAAAAAATGTGAAAGAAACATTATTATGTAACAAAGGAACATCTCCGACTCCTTTGTTATATTGTTATAAATTACTGCTTAAAGGAATCAAAAGTGGTGCATAATGAACAGTTAATGGCCTCAGTTATTTGTTCAGAACAAATTTTTCAGTTATGATCAGAATATGATTTTGAAGCTTCCATTACCTGTGATAACTAATGGTTAGAGAAGTAGGTTTGTGACCAAAAGGTTGTGGGTTCGATTCCCAGAATCAGCCAGCAGGCTGAAGTGCCCTTGATAAGGCACCTAATCCCCTACTACACCCCGGGCCCAGTGGTTGGGGACCACTTAAGTTGAGGCCTGTGCTGGTTGACATCTTAATGTGAAAGATTAGATAAGGGCTTTAGGGCTTAGATAATTGCACTAATCACAAGCAAGAGTTTCAAAAAACAAAAAACAAGACTCTGAAAATTTTCTTTGGGGCAATACCGTAGTAGAATTTGGTTCCATCAAGAACCTTTCATTGGACAGTTTGATCAATATATTTGTATTAATTCAATGTTTGCCTTGTAAAATTAGAAGCATATGCCTAAGCTGAGGACCATTCAAGGGGTTTCATTTCTAAAAGTGCTGGAACTCTCACAAACACAGCAGTCACACTGTAAACTCAAAATACAATTTACAGGTTCAACTGCTTCAAAATAGAGAACACTTAACTGTCTGCAATTCTGCTGTTATGGCAAAAGAGTAATTTGTCTAGCGTGGTAAAATGTTGTGTATACAGACTGACAAGATGACGCCTTGTTCAGCTGGCTAAGAGGTACCAATCGTCAATGGGCTCTGATGGAACCTGTGCAATTTCCCTCTGAACTTGGGTCAATAAATATTTCCAGCCTCTCCACTTTTAGTAATTGCTTTCCTCAGGTCGTCATGTTTGACTTGACCTGAAGTTATCCTTAGACAATGCCCACAATACTGCAGACTGTGCTGCTTCCACAATGACGACGACTACAGTGATGAACGATAGACTTCAGGGTCCGACGGAGTGGGCAGATCCTCAGAACCCAGCGGCCAGAGAGAGGGCGACCACATGCTACCCAGATCATTACACCACCTGAGCCCAGACCTCTGCTGCTGCTCTGATTGATGGCCTCCGGTAGCCGAAATCGCCCGGTAGAGGCCATCCCATCCAGCCCACACCCAGGCCCATCCATCTTGGCTCTGGAGTTCATGCAGCTCCTCGGCACTGTACATCTCGTTGTGGGGCGCCAGGCTCCTTCATCCTAATCCAGACACTGTGATTTAATGTGCACATTAACAGCAAAAACTCGATACGTCACAGTAAATTACTGCAAGCCTGCCAAGCAGACGGAATTAGCACAACAGCAAATCTGGAAGTTCATTCAGATCATCGGACAACTTCAGGTAATTCATAACCGCAGCACAGCCGGCATGAGGTTAAGTGTTCAGGGGGAAAAATCACTGAATGATCTACATTGCAAGATGCACAACCTGTGTCGTCTTTTTTGGGATGGGGGAACTGGAATGTAGGATTTTCTCTTCTGCTGACGGTTAGAAAACAGTGGAAAATGACGTTAATATCAGTTGGCAACCTTAACCGAATGTTTCTGAAAACAGCATAAACTGATGGAAATAGCAGCTTCAATGAAGCTACAAAATCCCATTTGTAACCAACATCTGTTTATCACTGAGGAGTTGGCAGACTCTGGCTCCTTTCTGAGCATGTATGACGCATTCTCTTCATTGGCATTCGGAAGGAACCCTGCGGAATTTATTATCTAAATTCCACAGGACTTTCCAAAGAGCTTCATGGAACTTGTTGAGTCACGATTAGCTCTACATGCAACAAATCTAGTCAGGATCAAACCAATGGGTCGCTACAGAAGGAACAGATTTGCTACTTGTTTGCTCCACCACCTGTTTCCATAAAGCACCAGTGCAACATCAAGAGCTGCGAACGAGATGCTATGTGTGAATGTTAATGAAATTAACTGCAACAGCCAAGTCTTCTCATGAAATCACAGGTTGAGGTGATGAGAACAAGCTGTGCATGCTCAGATCTGTTGTATATCAGAGAGGGGCTAATAAAATCTGACAAGATCGTTTTGAAGTAGCAGATGTTTGAGCCCATAAATTTAATCAGCCTACAAAAAAAAGTTATTTTCTATTTCTTTCCCCTCAAGTCTGCAGCTTGTTTGTTTTGAATGCTAGGAGGCAATAAAATAAATAGAGCTGGATGGTGAGATGTTCTGTGAAAGACGCTTATAATTCAGGACTGTCAGTCAATTTGTTAATTTTCAGGCGACAAAAAATGCTGTATTGTGAATTATCCAATGAGGATAAAACACTTAAGTCTTGGCGCACACCCTAGGTGGCATTCAAACTGTCTTCAGACAGTAGGCATGCTCAACTGGCCAGTCTAGAATTTAAAATTGTTGACCTGTCTGAACTTTTTCACTCCTGGTTTGAGCTTCTCTTTTCGTCCAGTGGCTTAGGGAGTGGGTGAGCAAAATAAATCGAACGCCATCGTTCTCCCGCCCTGCACTCCACCTCTGCAGCCAGCTGCAGAAGCCAGATGTACACAGCTTGCCTGCTACCTTTGCTGCTTCAATACTCCTCATTACAGTAATTGTTGCTTAATGTTTTCATAATCTGCTGCTTAGAGGAAACTGTTTTGCTTCCTCTACTATCATCGCCGGCTCCCTGCGGCCCCGTCTCAATGCTAGCCCTGCATATTTATTCCCTTTTTTTTCTACACCTCATCCGTAATGAATTAGGATTTCTCCCAGCTGGCTGGCGTCCCTGATCGGGAGTAATCTGGGCAGAGGGACGCCAGGCTTGACTGAGCCTCGGCACCGCGCCGGCAAGGTGTCAGCCAATGTGCTCACAGCTTTCCACTTAATTACGCAGTCACGTGTCCAGACGTTTGGCAAGCGCAGGCAGCATCTGGTGCCCAGGCGACTGACCACGCTTGCAAAGTTTACTTACATTTCACCTGCACAATTACTCAGAATGAGTGATTAGCTACTTAGGCACACTCCTCTGTGTCTTTTATTCTGTCTAAAGAGAACAATACACATCCATGCATAGCATTAGGGACTAATTGGCCAAGAACAAAAGAAGGAGCTGGTCATTCTTTCACATGGGGGCCCAATTTTAAGGAGTGTTGTGGCTAAAAAGCAGGGTTATCATACCAGCTGGTTCTCATTTGGTAGTTTTGCCCTAAAAAAGTCTCTGTTGTGGATAAATCAGAAAGGTATACACCCGTTGTTTGTTACTTTCTCAAGGAAATTCAGAATTCATAGCCTTTCTCTAGCTCTGACTGTCATTTTTTATGACTTTAATCAAACTCTCCACAGCTCAGTTCCCCATGGATTCTTTGCCGCATTGTTTTCTGTCTTTAAATTTTATCACTCCATTGATTCAGCACAATCTTACACACACACACACACACACAAACATACCAGAGTATAACGCTCCCAGTCATAGCACAAAGCTGTGTGTCAGGATCTCCTGCAGGGGCAGGTAGATTACCTCTTCTTGTAATTTCCCTGGCTGCCACTACACACTGCTGCTAACAACACACACCCTCCCAACAATGCACTCAGAAACATCTCCCCACCGGCACTCAAAACATCTTCACAGCCAGAAAACTCCAGCTTCACTTTAAAAGGAACTTTTTTAAGGGTAAGCGCACACTGCACTTGTGTGACATGAGTAAGTATTTCATGGACTTTCTCTGTAAATACAACAGTTTAAGTTTTAAGTTCTAAACACAGTGATGGAAACATGTTAGTGTATAGTTTAACTGCAAACAAATTGGTGAAAGACTGACTGTTATATTACATCTGTTCATTGTCCAAATCGCTTATTCATTTCTTGTAGTGGGGAAGCTGGAGGCGATCCCAGCTGGCTATGGGCCAAGGCAAGGGTCCCAATACAGGAGGCCAACCCATCACAGGGCAGTACAGAGACAAACAACTATTCACACTCACCAATGGGCAACCACAAGCCTTTGAACAGTGGGAGGAAACCAGAGAATCGGAGGAAACCTACACAAACATGGGGAGAACTTGCACAAACATGCACCTGTGGATGGAACACAGGACCTTCTTGCTGTGAGTTGACACCACAAACCACTGACCCACTCTTAAATCAAACTTCGGTTTTAAAGAAGAGATTATTTTACAAAAAAACAAGAATTAAATACCAATCAATTGAAAAAAAAAATTTTTCTTTCAGTTTGATTTTTAGAGTACGAAAAACAAGCCAAGTGACCGATGTAGTTATAGGGCAACTGAACACAGCTGCACAAGTGAAATGTTTAAAAGATGTAGAAGGGTCAAACAGAGATATTAGAGGCAAAATACATAGAGACAGAATCCAAAAACAAGGCAAAAACAGGATCAGCTACCAATTGGCACAGGCAGCCTGTGAAAGAGACTCTTTATGGCATTAAACTACAGCTGTGCTGTGTAACCTGGATTGTGGACGTGGCTAGCATGCGTAACACTCTGGATATGCAGACCAGCCCTCAGCAGGAGGAGACATGGCACTGTGAGTGACACCAGAGATTTACTTGAGTAGTCTTTTTTGGGAAACTTTTAACATTCACTTCACTACATTTGAAATACAAAACGGTGCTTTGTACTTCACTACATTTATGTCAAGGTTCTTGTTACTCATTACTTTCAGAGCAACTTCAGAGATCGAGTTGATCGCAGAGCGCACGTGAGACCTCGCAACGTAAAAAAAACCACAAGCCACCGAATACACTACAGTACAGGAAGTGTGGGGTAGATTGCATATCATTAAAAAAAAAGGTGTTAGCCAATCATCCATCCCCACTGTGGCGTTTGGCAGTTGATTGACATAGTGCAGCCAGTTTGAGACCGCTTGTAACAAGCGTCGCCACGTATGCTTCTGCAAAACTCCAGCTAACAAATCACATAGTTAATGAATTCCAGTTTATTTCTCAGAAAGAAAGGGTCTAAAAATTAGTGAGGGAACTGGAACAAGTATGAAACCAAAATGGGATTGTTCATTAAAAAGTACAACACTGATTACCCACCAAAAAGCTAAGAAAGAGAAAGGTAAGGAACTATGTCTGGACTATGCAATTCCATTCAGTTCAAGAGTTTAAGACATCATTGGAGTAAGGAAATGCCTATATATAATTTTAATAGCATTTTTATTGTTAGTAGATCCTTTTGTCATTTTAAAAGTAGCTCGCAAGCTAAAAAAAAGTGTGGGCACCCTTGTTATAAATCTTTTATTTTGGTACTTTTAAAACTTATTTTTGGAAGCTAGTACTTCAGTTCTTTCACTTAAGTAAAATTTGACTGCATGACTTTCACTTGTATTGGAGTAACATTTGACTAGTGGTATCTGTACTTCACCTAAGTAATGAAGTTGAACTGTTGCACAGTTCTGGGACTCAAACGCCAACTCATTCAGTACTAGGAAGTGCACCATCACTCTAGAGAATGTTGGTCCAGTGCTGTGCAGCCCAGTTTTTTACCTGATACCTGGCTGGGTTTAATAGCATCACACAGCAATGCACACCTAAATGCAGTGGTCCACCAAGACGTCAGCAGTAGTCCAGTAAGAGACTCCACTGAGGGTCTATGTGAAGTAATTGCTCTAAAACACACCAATAGACAACCTTCAAGATTGTTGTTGGGAGTGGGCTGTTGTAGTGGGATGTAAGTGAGCTGTTATACTTAACAAAAACTCAACAAAGGGTGTACTTGACATACGGAATTTTGTTTTTCCTTTGTGCCCATTCCCTTTTAACAAATGTACAGTGTAAATTTGAAAGTGAAAGTAGAAAGTAGCAAAACGCTCAGAAAAGGGCATAACAGAGCTTCAGGTGATTGAGTGTCTCCCTCTGGTGGACTGACACATAAGTGGAAGCAAGTTTCAACATACTGTACCAGAAACGTTACAAAGTAATATGAAAAATTCTTCATATGTTTTTCAGCAGCTGAGTTGTTTGGACCTGTTTTTTACTTAATTACTTATTTTACTTAAAGTAACATTAAAATGAAACATTTAGACTCTACCCACCTCTACCAGAGAGACCATCTACATCTACAGGTTAAAGGAAAAATTCACAGAACAGGCCTACACCAGGGGCTGACATCTGAAGGACAGATGAAAATGGCAGTGGAAGTCAAAGTTATGAGTCCCCTGATGGTGGGTTATTGATAGTAGCCAGGCGTGCTAAAGAAAGCGTCTATCGACCCCACCATCTGTGGATCAGAAGGCATTTGGGTTTTTCTAATTATCTTACGCAGGCATTCTTAAAGTCCTTGACTGCTGTTAAGGGCTTATGCAGGAAGTCACGGCAAGGGTTGAGATGCCACAAGGTGATAAGGCTCATTTATTGTTTGGTCCTCATCAGCACATTCTCTTTTTCGTCTTTTCTTTTTTCTCTCTCTCTCTCTCTCTCTCTCTCTCTCTCTCTCTCTCTCTCTCTCTCTCTCTCTCTCTCTCTCTCTCT
>JBBIGC010000001.1:25805768-25819665 GCA_037576955.1 Lepidarchus adonis
ACCGCCGCGCGGACCTCTATCCCGGTCTCTACCCCGAGCTTCTTTTCCCCAATAGCCCTGCTCCAGTATCCCGGGCTCCTGCTCGTCTGTTGCATGTTTCTACCCTATCTTGTATGTAATAAACTTTCCCTCCTGGGTGATTATTGCTCAAACCCTCCGTTTTGGTGTCGTTCGTGTCCCTCCCGCTCACAAAATGTAAATGCAATCATGATTTCAGTCTGCTTTGCTGCATTAGGGCCTGGTCGACTTGCAACCATTGTGATTTAAATGTACATTTACAAAATAGATTCAGTTATGGGTTTCAAGCTCTACATTTTATTTTTTTTAGAATATATTAAATAATACTTAGAAATACTGTGGGCTGTTGGTTGGTTGTTATGCATCTACATTAAGCATCATATGCACAACATCTGTCCTATTCATATCATGTATTTGACTAGAAACCCCATACTCATCTCCCAAATCCCATTCTCATTTACTGAAACGTTCTTTATTGATTTCTGTTTCTGATCAAAACAAGTCTGGAAAAATGCAGTTTCACAAAGAGCTCAACTGAGCGGCAGCACCATTGGCACACCAACAGTTTGCAAAAACTGTCACATGCAAGATCTTCATTAATAAACATGAAGTCAGGAATGCTTTATTTGATAGAGATTGTAATGATTATCTGGAATGACTTTTAATCATGAATTATTTGATGCACTGAAATAGCTAGAAATTTGATTGACATCTGCCTTACTGAACGTTACGTTTTTGCTAACATTTTAAAAAGGAGCGTTTATACTGATGGTTAATGTTAACAATTCAAAAGTAATCATTATAAAAGAAACAGGGTTTGTTAGAAGAAATTTCACATTTCAACATTTATCCAAACTAGTCTACTTACATCTGACACTAGTAGAACCCTGTTGGAAATGATAAATCCTCATTACTGACCCATTTCTCCCTACTATTTTCCAAAGGGGGTAGATTACATAAATGCAGATTACAAATAGATACTGAATATGAATTCCATGTAAAAATGTAATCAGTAGCAGTGTGTCGGGCAGCAGATGCTGGTCTTCCCCTTCGGAGCCTTGGTTCCTCCCAAGGTTTCTTCTTCCTGCTTAGAAAGTCTTTTCTTTCCTTTCTTGTCCTGGGCTTACTCTCCCGATTCTTTAAAGCTGTTTTGTTACAGCTCCAGTTGTAAGAAAGTGCTATAGAAATATCATTGATTTGATTTGTATAACAAAATCAAATCTAATTACTATGGAATTATTTTGGAGATTATTTGTAGTCACTTCATTTTGGTAAATATGCATCAGCACATCATTAGTCCCTTCCACTACCCGTACATTTTCCAAAACAACACTTCATAGTGTTTAAAACTATACAGTATATAATAGTATATAATATAGACTTTCATCATTAAAAATAAGAGGGTTTTAATAAATTCCATGGTTATGTATCCAGTGTCATAAGTTCTCATCCATTCAGAAAATAACTGGATATAAAAAGAGAGATAAAAAGGCACTCTTATAAGAAGAATGTATATAAAAGCATCAATCTACACAATGTTCTTTTAAAAAAAACACAAAATATATTTCACAGAAGCACATTTTACAAGCTATATTAGCTTGAATAAAAGGAAAATAATGTATGGGAGAGGAAGACTGTTATATTCAACAAACTGCATACAGAAAATAGAAGGACATTAGCAAACACCTGCTTCTTCAAAGTCTGTATTAAGATTCAGGCTCTTGTAACATTGTAGCCGTACTGTAAGACTGCATTAATTGGATCTGATACCTGCTCCTTTGGGTAATAGCACCAATTCTTTGCATGCTAAAACATTAATGCTGATTGGCAGGTTATGCATGAAGCATCTCTGCAAATTAACCATCACACATTCACATGAATACACACACACACACACACACACACACACAAAATGAGTGCTTCTTTATATTTTCTAATAGACTTTCAGACTTTTTCATTTCCCAATTTTAACGGTCACTTCTTAAAAAGACAAGAATGCAAATGTGTTTGAAAAGAATTACTAAGGGTAAAAAATCTAAAACCTTTCAGTATCAGTTTGATAAATTCGCTCTTTTTATGTGATGTTATGATTGTTATTATGTTGTCAAGCTATAAAGGGTCTTTCAAACATCCACTAAGTGAGTGGAAACCTGTAATTGCCCAGCACTGTATTTGCTCAATTTGAAGAACAGCCACCTGAACACATACGAATAGAGAATAAGTATTTGACACATCAGCATTTTTATCAGTAAGGGTATTTCTAACTGGGCTACTGACACAAAATGTGCACCAGATGTTGCCATCAAGCCAAATATTAAATTCATACAAAGAAATCAGAACATTTAAGTATACAAGTTGAGTCATAAGAAAATAAAGTGAAATGACACAGGGAATAAGTGTTGAACACTTTATTTAATACTTAGTTGAAAATCCTTTGTTGGTGATTACAGCTTCTTACAGCATCTTGTATGTAGAGACCAGTCGTCTGCATTGCTCAGGAGTGATTCTGGCCCATTCTTCCACACAAACGGTTTTTAAATTTTGATGGTTCCTTGGGAACCATCCTTCCTTTTTCTTTGAAACCAATTCATTGTTTCCTTGGCCTTGTGCTTGGGATCATTGTCTTGCTGAAATGTCCATCCTCTTTTAATTTTCAGCTTTCTGGTAGATGGCAGCAGATTTTTATCCAGAATGTCCCGGTACATTCCTCCTTTCATCCTGCCTTCAATAATATGAAGTCTGCCAGTACCCCTTGTTCAAAAGCAGCCACAAACCGTGATGCTTCCACCCCCAAACTTAACTGTTGGTATGGTATTCTTGGGGTGGTGGGCAGTGCCATTTCTTCTCTAAACATGGTGTGTAGAATGACAGCCAAAAAGTTCCATTTTGCTTTTATCTGACCATACTTTAGTCTACCAGTAATCCACAGGCTTCCCCAAATGCTCTTTCTCATACCTGATCGTGGCTGGTTTATGGTGAACTGATGCTATTTCCATTTCCGGATAATGGCCCCCACAGTGCTCACAGGAACATTCAGAATTATGGAAATGCGCCTATAACCATTCTCATTAGAATGCATTTCGATAAGATTACGAAGATCTTGGGAGAATTCTTTGCTTTTACGCATCTTGAAGTCTTTCCTGTGTGCATCCTGGGTAATAAGAAGCCTTTATAGGCCATGAATTAGTACTAGTAATTAGTAGGCAGGGTTTCTCTCTCAATACTGACAGATTTCAAGTGATCTCCTTGTTACCTTTATGTGTTCAACACTTTTCCCTGTGTGTTTTCACTTTATTACACATAACTCGATTTATGAACTCAGATGTCTTTGCATAAATACTTGAGTTGATATTGACATATGGTGCAAACTTTGTGTCAATAGCCCACTTAGAAATACCATACTGATAAAAATGCTGATGCGCCAAGTACAGTACTTATTCTCTCCACTGTATGTTAATGAGGACATTTACAGAGAATGTCATGAATAATAATGTCATGAATCATATCAAAATATGATGGCAGAAATTAGAGACAGTAGGCATACAGTCAGCTCCATAATGATTAAGATCTTATGGGTGGAAAATGTCTTTGTGGTTAAATATCTCAACTTGTTTTGTCTAGGAAAATAAAACTCCTTATCAAAAGTGTATTTATTTTTTACCCCTGCATAGAAGCAGTGAGTCTTCTCCCATGCTAACAGAATAAGAGTAAAAAATATAGAGCAAACAATCGAACACCATTCCTTAATAATCTCTCCAGTTCCTCTAAGGTCCTAGGTCTTCTCTTCTGGGCTCTTCTTCAGCTCACTCCACAGGCTTTAAAAGGGCTTAGGTCAAGGGAGTGAGATGTCAAAACTGGATTCTGTGATCACTGAATTATTTTGTGTGGATTTGGACATGCATTTTCAATCACTTCCCTGTTCACATATTCAGCCATGACCTGGTTTGCATATTGGCAGAGGCTCTCAGATTTTTACTTAAAATATTTCACCATCAGTGGAAATCTTTTTACTTGTATCCATCCTTCTTGTTATGTGTGAGGGTGATACAAACATAAATCCTTGTCCAGATGGGTTCACTACAGCCCCAGTTGTTTTAAACTGACTTATTGTTCTAACAGTGCATATGGGCTTTTTTAGACAAGTAGCTATTTTTATAACCATCAGCTGAATTGTAAAGGTCAGACCACTTCTGTCTAACCTCATTTGTGCTTTCTTTGATCTGACCCATGCTAATGAATGACTAAAGGGATTTGGAAGTCATAGATCACCTCTTAGTCATATATCACCTTCAGCAGATTCCAATAATTGTAATATTCTGTTTTGTTTAAAAAAAAATCCTACACTAAATTGGCCAGATAAAGGATGTATTTCAACTAATTAACAGTATGTTAAATAAATCCGGCGATCTTAATTAGTATAATCAGCTAAACACTTTCCATTGCCTTAGAGATGGAAAACTATAAAAAGAGAAGTCTCTTTCAACTTGAGTTCACCAGACTTGGCAAAATGGAAACTAAAATGTCTCAAAATGGCCATGGGATCTGGATTAACATTAAACTATTATTTTTTAGTGGCTTGTCTTAACAATTGTTGCCGTTTCGGTGTTTTATGAACTTTGCAAGCTCCCACTGCGATCAATTAATGAGGTCAGAAACAGATTCATTTGAGTTTGGTGCCGCCTGACTGGAATTAAGCGTCTGGCAAGGTAAGAGGGAGTCGAAAACCTTTGGCTGTTCTTCTGTAGAGCTGTTAGCATAAATTACTGCATCTGAGGCCAGTGTAGCCTCCTGTCTCACTCGTCTCTGAGCTGAAATGTCCTTGCAGCTGTCTGATCAGAATGCACACCACAGTTTATTAGGGAAACGAGGAGCTCAGTCTTTGTCAAAACACTGCCAGTTCGGTTTGTTAATTTAACAGCTGGATAGCAAGTTAACAGCTGGGTATCAAGAGGTTTCAATCTACCAAAACTCTCCATATGCTCATGCTTGACATGAATATAGAATGGATTGCAATACTGATTCCAAAAAATACATTCAGAAACAAAATATAAAACTATATAGCCAGGACAAAGCAGTAGTGGCCTGAAGGTTAGAAAGCAGAGTTGGGACTAATGGGTTGCTGTCTCCAATCTTGCTACATCTATGGATAAAAAAGCAACTGCTCCCTGGGTGCTGCAGCTGTGTTGATGCTGCCTCCTGTATGTGTAAGACTCACTACTCTCAGGAAACATGTTCTCATTGCTTTTTGATCTGTAAATGCAGTGACTAATTTCTCTTTGGGATTAATAAACTATCTAGCTGCACTTTAACATGAACAATAAAGTATTTTGTCTTTCTATAAAGTATATACTGTATGTACTGTAATGTTCATAAAAATAATGTGGTTGCAGTCTTGAACATAAAGATGTAGGGAGAATTTCATAAAAAAACATTCTTGTACATGAGTTTGAATAGCTAATGTTGAAATAACCTACATGTAAAAATAAACCTTTTGTAAAACCCTAAAATTGGAAAAGATTGGCTTTATTCTTCAGGATTATATATTTTCAAAGAAGTAAAATGGTCTTCTACAGCTTCGCTCAGAAAGCCTGATGTTAAGATATTTTTTTAGAATGTTCTTGACTCAAGAAATGTGTGGTAAACTCTATGGGGTCATTCTGAATGAGTCCTAACTGTATTGTAGCATTTTACACGTGAATACCTACTATGCATGTTGGAGAATGTTCTACAGAAAAACGTTGTTCATGGCTCAAACTATTTTTTATACTGTGGTTTCTTTACTCTTATTTTTTCATTAATTGGTTCTTACTTCTCAGCAATATATGAAACAACTGACTTTGATATATCTATTATTCTGACTATGTTTGTGATTCAGTTCATCAGGCTAGTTGGGAGACAACACTAACAGATGCCAGATTCAACTGTAGAGCTTTTGTTAGCTCATTTGTAGTAACGATGCAACAACTCATAGCCGGCCAAGAAATGATTGAGTGGCCAACTGTTCCATTTGCCTTTGTCTTCACAATTGGAAGATGATCAGGCATGTATGAAAGAGACTATGATTTCTGCACAAGAGACAGTACTGTGCAAAGGCTCTCCCTACTTATTAAACCACACAATTTGAATAGCTATTAATGCAATTATTAATTTGTTGTTTGTTTTTCCCTAAGCTAATTTCAAACTTTTTTTTTTTCAAATTGTTGGTAGTTATTATCCATTGTTTGGCAAATCAGTATTTCTTTATGTTAAATCAGGTGTGTTAAGAAAGGAATTTTAAAAAGCCCCCTTCTCTACATATTGTTCATGCTCTCAACACACCCAGGTCAGCTAATTAATTGGCAGGTGACTGAACAAAAGCATGTGCAGGACAGAGGAGTCTCCAAGACCAGGACTAAAGGAACAGAACAAGAAAATGTAACATCTAACATAAATAAAAGGAACTGTCCATCTAACATGAAGACTTCCTCCTTGATGTCCTTTTAAAACTGTATTCTCAGAGCAGGACTTGTTTTATAAGAACAGTGGTTTATCCAGAAAACATTTCAAATGAGTCTCCTCTGTGCAGCCCTTTCATGTCAAAGGTTCAATGCCATCCAATCAAATTTTGAAACCTGCTTTTTAAATTAGTTCCTCCTAAATATTGCAAACCTATTTTAATCTGATGTTAAATCTAATATTAAACTACAAACACTATAAGGCAGCTAGCTACTCTATGTGCAAATGTCTGTGTATGTGTCTAAGAGGCATTTTGTTCCCCATGGTTCCCTCCAAAGTTGTAACGAAGTCTGCAGGTGGAGGGAACTACGTGCTGCCCGTGGTGTAATCAATCCCATATGGAAGCCTATTCTAAAGATGATGCACAAGAAAGCCCACAAACAGTTTGCAGAAGGCAAGCAGACTAAGGGCATGGATAACTGGAGCCATGTCCTGTGGTTTGATGAGACCAAGATAAACTAATTTGGTAGAGCATGTGTGACGTCAACCAAATGAGGAGTACAAAGACAAGTGTGTCTTGCCTACAGTCAAGCATGGTGGAGGGAGTGTCATGGTTTTGGGCTACATGAGTGCTGCCGGCAGTGGGCAGCTATAGTTCATTGAGGGAACCATGAATGCCAAAATGTCCTGTGACATACTGAAGCAGAGCATGATCCTCTCCCTTCAGAAACTGGGCCAACACGATATCCAACAACCCCAAACACACCTCAAAGACGACCTCTGCCTTGTCAAAGAAACTAAGGGTAAGGTAAACCCTACTGAGCATCTGTGGGACATCCTCAAATGGAAGGTGGAGGAGTGCAAGGTCTCTAACTTCCACCAGCGTGGTGATGTCATCATAGAGGAGTGGAAGAGGATTCCAGCAGCATCCTGTGAAGCTCTAGTGAACTCCATGCCCAAGAGAGTTAAGGCAATGTAGGAAAATAATGGTGGCCACAAAAAATATTGACACTTTAGGCTCAATTTGGGCGTTTTCACTTAGTGGTATAGTCACCTTTGTTGGCAGCAGTTTAAACATTAAGAGCTGTGTGTTGAGTTATTTTGAGGGGACAGCAAATTTACACCGTTATACAAGCTATACACTGATGACTTTACATTGTATCAAAGTGTCATTGTCTACAGTGCTGTATAAAATATTATAAAAAATGTGAGGGGTGTTCTCACCTTTGTAAGATACTGCAGATCAGCAGATAAGCAGGATGAATGGATAGATAGATAGATAGTAGATGTGACCACAATATAAATTTGACAAGACTGATGGTCAAGACTGAGATAAGTCCAATTACAATTGCTACAATACAAATATAAGACTGGACTCAAGTAGGCTTATTACAGCACTACAACAAATCAATGTTATTAATGTAATCATTCAATGATTTTCAGCATTGTTTACATATTGTTTACAATATCTATTTTTTACAAGCAAAAATACCTGAAAGTTATTGCTGAGATCAATATTTTGTGTCCTTGTTCAAATCAATTGCAGTTGCATATGATTCTTTTCTCATCTGAGTAAACAGAAAACTTATATTATTGAGAAAACGAAAGGCCAAGGCTAAGGATCAACCAATCATTGACCACAAAAGACCCACTTTTGTGTTTTCCTTGCTCAAAAAGGACATAATCTTTAGCTAATGGTATTTACTCAGACAGAGTGCAGACATAAAGCCATGCAGATAAAGTGTGTATTCAGAACTGGAGCTGTAAAACCTTGACCTAAGGCCACTGGTATGTTTTTTGTGATTAATGTGCAATATTTGTTTTATGATCTATCAGTGTCTATTTCATGCATCTTTACAAGTGTTACGTCAAAGTCTAATGTAGGAGTATGTATATTTGTTTTTGCTAATGGCAGATTATTTTTTACTTCGTTATAAAAGAGCATTGATTCCCCAATAATTGCTGCATCATTATGCAAATATATGGACATACTGATCAAGGCTTCCTAGTGAGAGAGAATACCCTTGAGCCGCTTCACTATTTCTAATCAATCAATCAAACAGCAGATAGCAACGTTTTGTGTATTCTGCATTTAACTCAGTTCTTTAATAAAGTATAGTGCTGGTTGCTGTAGCATACTTGCATTAATACAGCATGTCATGCTATTCAAGGATTGCTATAAAGTCTTTAATATGCCCCCATTATTCATTGCATTCATGAATACGCTTGAAAAACCTTATTACAGAACGTACGCAATATAATACAGTCATCTGCATTTGTGCTATGTTGAATTGTAGATGAAGTTGCACATAAATGTGGAACTCCATCAGCCTGAGAATGAATGCTCAGCATGGCAAGTCTTGGTTGAGTACCATCAACAATGCCGTGGGATTTGCTGAATGATGATCTAAAGAAACCAGGCTTTTTTGGAGACGTGGCTGCAGTGGGGGAACCAGCTGTTAGCCATTTGTCTTTGTATGGTCAATGAACCAGTATTCAACATACAGCTGCTCCTGAGTATCCTACTTATTAAGCACATCTGTTACACTGTGGAGTCTAGATGGCACTTATCAACCTAACAGAACTTTTGGCAAAACTGTAGAAAGTTGTTAAAGTCATTTTTCCTCCTCCTCCTGGACACATTTCCCATAAACAGAATATTTTACCTTTAGTGCCAACGCTTCATTGATATGTGAAGCTTTATTGGACATAATGAAAAATGGCATTCACCCAAAAAGATATATTTTCCAAATTTTCTCCTGTCAAAAAAAATCCACAAATGAGGACAGGTGCTCTAAAACTCCCTTTCGTTTCCTTCCGTCTTTCGATAAATCATGTCGGATGCATAATGAATTGAACGCAGTCTCACCTTCTCTTTGTCCTTGCACCAATCCTGGCCCTTCCATGCAGTTCGTACAGTCCTTCCTCCTCTCCTTGGCGTCTGTCTCCCATCGTGTCTGCTTTGAATAGATGGATTTATCTCTGTTTGATTAATACTGCTCCCTTCACATTGTCAATATTGTCTCTCTGCATGCTATCTATTCCCACATGATACATATTGCCAGGAGGTGGAATTGCAACGAAATACATTTATATGAAGCTGTTACAGTCAAATCCTTTCTGTGGAAACTGTCCTTAAAGAGGAATTTCACCAATCCTTTCAGATTTCAGCATAGTGAAGTGCAAAAAAATGTCATTCATTGTAGTTTGTTGTATAATGTAGGGAATGTATGGAATAATGAAGGGAAACTTACAAACTTAAATTCCTTTATAGTGCTGATGAATAAAAGGTTCTACAAATGACCAGTTAAATTACACGTATCTTCTGAGGTTTAAATAAAATGTTGATAATGATGAAATAGTCCTATCCTGAAAAAATTGGAAAATATTTTCTTTACCTTACAATTCCCTGAAGGTACAACTCTATAACCAAATTATTTAATAAAATATATTCTTTTCAAAATTTTCTCTAAAAACTTTTATAAAATAATGTCTCAGACATCATATTCATAACTATTTCAAGCAATAGCTTTTTGTTAAACTCCACACAGAAAGGTATGTGGTTGACCTTGGGAACTCAGGGCCTTCTTACTGTGGCTGTGCCGCCATGACAGTAATCATATATACAAAAAAATAAACCATACTTTTCAGAAGCCTGTCATTTCGGTTTAACATATACTTTTTTATTAATCTTACATATGCGATATTCAAATTTTCTGAGAAAATGAATTTTTGATTTATTATCTAAAAGCCATAATCATCAAAATTCCAAAAAATAAAGACTTGACATATTTCACTCTATGTGCAATGAATCTATATATGAATTTCACTTTCTGCCAAGAAATATTGAACTTTTTTTTACGATATTCTTTTTTGAGATGTGGAGATGGTACTATGTTAGTCAGACTATTTTCATGTGTGAGTGTGAAAAGTTTTTGAGTTAAAAGTGTCTATGTAAACAATAGAAGGACATACAAGTTTGTTGTATTGCAGAACACAATAGAGTATGAAAAACATGACTCCACAAAATTTAGGTTCCTGGCCCTAGATATATAATCTATCATTAACTCAGTTTATCATTATGCATGCGGACAGATCCTCTGAGACAAAATGCAAATGGTGGAGGAATTTCCATAAATTTACATTTCTGAAAAACTTGCAAGGACATGAAAAGGCATTGTGTCTTTACCACTGTGATGCATTCCCAATGCAATCCGTGTAGGAGCAAAAATTAGCCACAATGTTATACCAAGCTTGTTGATGAAATGCAGTTATACATAAACGCTTTTGAGCACATCTCCATCTCTGGAGAGGATTTTTTTTACAAAAAAGATGAAGAAAAATATTTCTTTGCTTTGCATGTTTATAAATAAAGTTTTTTAAAATTGCATTTTAGGCTCTTCAAAAGTCTCTCCTTGATTATCACAGTTTCTACCTGAGGTCATTAGGTTTCAAACTTTTATCCTCATTTGCTTCAGAGTGCTCCGCGGTATCTACTCTGATTAGATTAAAAACTAAATGCCAATCTGGGGACAATTTTCCACTTTGGCATAGCTCATCCCATGAGAGTAAATCTCATTTTAATGTCACTGCTTATTAACATAGACTATTTATAAGTTTGAGTTATTAAGAAACATCACATGAACACCTTCAAATGACACGAGAAGCTGGAGGTGCAGCACTTACATTCTCCTGATATTTTAGGGCCAGTATTTTTACTTAGAGCAGAACTTATTTCAAATGCGAACATTACTGTCACATGGTAGGCTAGTGAACATGCCGCTCAGTGTCCTAGGCAGACAGTGTGTGTATTCAAGCATGACACATTTCTTCTGAGGAACAAAAGTGTTTTTCCTGTTTTCATATTCTAATACAACATCTGCTTCAAAACTGGGTCATACTGTAAATAGGAGTATTTCACAGTTACACATACACAAATACAAATGTTGCACATACAAATTTGGCTCTAGATCTGTCAGTGGTCATTTTAATTTATTGAAACTTATAAAGAAGCAGAATATTCAACTGTGATGCTCTCTATTTTGAAATCCTGCAGTGACTATAGAGCTATATCAGTTATTACACTTACAGCATATGACTCAAAAACAAAAAGATATTAGTAGTTCCCACTCATGCCACCAAAACATATTGTAATCTTGTGGTCTTCACAAGATCTCTAAAGGTGCCCTGAGGAATTGGCATCAAGACATTGGCAACAGATCCTTTAAATGAAATTCACGTTGTGAGATAGGGCCTCCATAAATAAGACTAGATTGTGTGGCAAAGTTTGAGGTCTTTGTCATGTTCCTCAAACCCTTCCTGAAATTTTTTTTGCAGTATGTCAGGGTGTGTTATCAGCAGAATAATGCATGCAGACAAACTGTAAAAATTGAAAGAACTTGAGGTGTTAACTTCCAAATTGGCTTGGTTACCAGATACGGTTGCCATGAAGGGGTCTGCATGGACTTCGACACTGTTTAGGTCAATGGTAAATCGTGAAGGTTCATGTCAAACTTCCCTTGGCAAGCAACACATCTACGCCTGGCTGTCTACCAAGGTTTCCCAGCAGAACATTGCCCTGAGCATCACATTGTGTCTGCTGGCCATCTTCTTCCTATAATACATCTGGCTGTCCATGCCAGGTAAAAGAAAACATAATTCATCAGACCAGGCCACCTTCTTCCACAGTTGCATTGCATTAACATTGTTCATTTGGCTGACGCTTTTGTCCAAAGCAACTTCCAGGAACAGGAACAATCAAGCTGAAGTTCTCACCTGGCTCAGCTGATGTGGGAGCAACAAAGAAGTTCAACACATTCCTCTTAGTCATATAATACAGTGCAAGTGCTCCAGCAATGCAGATGGTAAGTGCTACAACATTACTACCTGAGAGGCTAGAAAGAGAATAACACATTCCACGTTATCAGTAAGTGCTAATATACTGTAGAAGTCTATTACAGACGGCAAGTGCTACAGCATGAATAACATGAATTATTGCTATCTATAAGTCATAAGAGTCCAGGACATTCCTTTTCGTTGTAAAGTGCTTCAGATAAGTGAAGGCATTTAGATATAGACCAAAGATCCAACAACATGAGCTATAAGTACCATTACATAATTGTCAACGAGTATAGTAGTATAAATATTATCAAAGAATACAGGAAGGAATACAGGAGCAGTGGAAGATGATCACTCTGAACTGTCTTCAGCTACATAGACCCATTGACTCAACATATCCCAACTCTCACTTCAACTGTCGGTGGCTCTAATGTTGTGGCTGATCGATATATTAAAAAGCATAAAATATAAATATACAAAGTTAGTAAAAAATATTTTAGAAAGTTTTAACATCTTGATCAGAAGAAAGTAATTTTGGTCCTTACTTCCCAGTTGCTGCATAGTAAGTGTAAAACTTGTGTAAATACTGAATGTTAGCAAATATTTAAGCTAATGTACATGTACATGCCCACACAAAATCACTACATATTGTCTGTATTTATTTGTATTTATTGTTTTTTTTAACAAGCCAGCTCAGATTATTATTAAGTAAATCATTCACCAGACAAATAGTATTAACCTTTGCATGTTACTACATATTTCAGAATCTGAACAAAATGTTATAGTCGTAGTCAAAATGCACCTTTAAAAAAATATTATAAAGCAAACATCACCCTCTTTGACACCGAACCAGCTGATAAATGTGATTATACTTCATCAAATGACATCATAATTTAAATGAAAAAAACAAAAACAAAAAATACATATTAACATTCATTACACATTCAAATCCATAAAATAAGAATCAGGTGTTCCAGATTAGGTGCTATTATCAACACCTAAAGAATACTCTATGGTCTTCAGAAAAAATAGGTTGTGGATGAATCTGGGAAGATTTTTTAAAAGATTACTTAAAATAATTCCATTGTAAGGAACCTACAAATGATACATGTTTCAAATGACTGCCAGTTTGTCCAGGACTGACTGCCGCAGTAAAATCTGCCCATTTGTTCTGAGAATAAGTTTTCAGGTATGCCAGACTCCTTTCATCAGAGGATCAGCAATAATTCTTGTGACAGCTGGTGTAAAAGTTCATACATCAACCCTTGAAAAGACATGTGACAAATTTGTCCTGCATGGAATGCATGTCAAGAACAACCTTTGCTCTCCAAAAAGAATATTAGACAACACTACAGGTTGCCAAATAATACAGTGGCTTGCAAAAGTAATCGGCCCCCTTGTACTTTTCCACATTTTGTCAAATTACAGCCACAATAATGAATCTGTTTTTTTGTAATTCCATGTGAAAGACCAATACAAAGTGGTGAACGCTTGAGAAGTGGAATGAAAATCATACATAATTCCAAACATTTTTTTCAAATAAATAACTGAAAAGTGGGGTGTGCGTAATTATTCAGACCACTGAGTCAATACTTTGTAGAACCAC
>JBBIGC010000001.1:25824636-25865410 GCA_037576955.1 Lepidarchus adonis
ATGTGTCTAGTAAATGTATCTTGATTTAAGATTTTTTTAGATATTTGGATTGAAAACAGGACAAAACTGCTAAGTTAAAAAATCATTTTTTGCAGTGGTTTTGCCTCCATTGTCTCTTGCAGATTTTACAGAAGTGTTTTGACAAAATCATTAAAAAGTTACTTATAGGCAAATAGATTAGTTAGATAGATAAATAGATCGTTTTTTGTATACACTATATGCCATTATCTCCACTTTCTGAAATGAACAAAGACATTGCTCTATGCACTGTGCAGTGACTCATTTCATTGGACTCTAAATTTAGAGTAGCTCTATTTATATGTTGTGAGGTTGTATGTAATAATGTTGTGGGTGCGAATAAATAGCCTGATCCTGGCAAAGAAGAACAGACTTTAAGGGAAAGATTTACTGATGCTTTTTGCATAAGAGATTTGTGTCAGTCAATTTCAGAGGCACTTTACATATAAAATATGTAAGCAGCAATGTGGCGCTTTGATCAAGAAAACAAATTTGTTCATAGGACAGCTGGAGAATTGTTGTGGCAGATATAAATGTGGGGCCATTTGGTTTGTGCTGTTTAGAAGTCCCATATGTCATTTTCCTCATTTGTTAAAATGAAAGAGGTGACGTAGGATGTAAACATTGGCAAACAAAACAGGCAAACAAAAATATTGTAATGGTTTTCTAAGAGAGAAAACCACTATTGACACACTTGCACACAATAATGCATTTTTAACCAGTCGGAACTGGTCAGGTCTTTATTGCTTGCTCGTTCCAGTCTTTAAAAAGACTAACCTGTACTGGCGTGCTCCCTAGAGGCTAGGTTACACACAAGCATTACCACGTGAGCGAGGCATGATGGCGGATGCCCAACTGCCCAAGTTATTCATCTACCATAACCATCTCATCTATGGTGTGTTTGGACATCCGCCATCAGCTCGCTCCCACAAACACTGTAAATGCACAACACCCCAACACAGTTTCTCCCGCTCCCTGCAAACTGAAAAGGCAATAGACACCATCAAAGCCCACAATTTAAATGTTCCGCTTTTCTGTTTCTGTATTCACTAGAACTTATATACACTTCTTGTGTAAATTGTTTGTTCCCATTTATCTTGATAGCGTGTATCTTTCTGCAGCAAAAACACAAATTCTCATTAGAATCAAAAGTGTAAAAAGTAGTTGATGTGTTGGGAGCTGTTAGAACAGTGCAGGTTTGGTGATTCCCCCTCAATACCTACAGCCATTGCAAGGATGTGAAACTCTCTCAGCAGCAGCACCTGATTTGAACCACTAATTGAGCCCAAACCAGGTATTTGATGGTTCCTACAGATAATTCCAGGGCTTCCATGAGGAGAACTGTGGAAATGGTAACCAAACACACTGATAAACACGTACTGTTCACTGTTTTTATTGTATTTGTATTGATTCTAATATTAGTGATCTGAAGGAATCTTACATATACAGCTGTGCTCTTAAGTGCTCAGAATTTATGATTTCTTAACCATTTTTCAGAATATAAATGATAACACAAAAACTTTATTCTCCACTCATGGTTGGTGTTTGGCTGAATCATTTTATTATCAATCAACTGTTGTTGTTTTTTCAGTCATAATCACAACACAAACCCAAATGACCCTTATCTAAAGTTGACCACAATGACAGCTTGAAGTCTTTTATGGTAGTTGTGGATGAGGCTCTTTATCTTCTCAGACAGTAAAGCTGACCATTCTTGCTGCAAAAAGCCTCCAGTTCCTGTAAATTCTTGGGCTCTTGCATGAACTGTACATTTGACGATTTCCCCAGAGTGGCTCAATGGTACTGAGGTCTGGAGACTGAGATGGCCACTACAGAACCTTCACTTTATTTTGCTGTAGCCAATAACAGGTCGACTTGGCCTTGTGCTTTTGATCCTTGTCATGTTGGAATGTCCAGGTACGTCCCATGTGCAGCTTCCGGGCTGATAAGTGCAATTTTTCCTCCAGTATTTTTGATAACCTACTGCATCATCTTGCCAATTCTTACCAAATTTCCTGGGCCTTTATAGCTCACACATCCCCCAAACATCAGCGATCCACCACCATGTTTCATAGCAGGAATGGTGTGATCTTTGCATCCCAAAAGATTTTCCTGGCAGTTGTGATTGAAATTTTTTTTCTGTCTACTTCTCAGTTAGAGTTTGAACACTGCTGATTGGCATTTTCAATTCTTTGATATTTTCTTATATCCCTTTACTGTTTTATAGAGTTCAACTACATTTTCCTGCATTAACTTTGACAACTCTTTTGATTCCCCAATGACTAAGAATCCAAAACACATCAGTGCAGCACTGGATGAAAGATGCAAGGGTCTGTCAGGAGTCCAGAAACTCATTGCCCTTTTATACACACCCACTAATTTACAACCAAACAGATCACAAGTGAAGATGGTTCCTTTAAGAGCCATTCAAACAAAGTTGTGTGAATGTTATCAGGCCAAATCACCAGGGTATGTAAACTTTTGATCAGGGGTCATTTGGGTAGTTTCTGTTGTCATTACAATTTTAAAAGAGTAACAGTAACTCACACATCAGTATTGTCATGTCTGAATTTATGCTTGATTGTTTCCTGAACCTGGAAGTCGCTTTGGATAAAAGCGTCAGCCAAATGAATAAATGTAAATGTAAATGTAAACAGTTATTTGACAATAAAAGGCTCAACCTCTAACCATGAGGGAAAGAAAACTTTGTGTTAGCATTCATATTTTCTGAAAAATATTTTATATAAGTTATGTAAACATATGACCACAACTGTACAAGAGTTTTGCACAATACTGTATGAATAGAAATTCAGTATGAACTATAAATGTAAAAATTAGGTATGAACTGCAAATGTAGCAAAATTAACTAGGTTTGACACTTCATTAGCAATGTAGCATTAACTCATTATTATAAGACTGAGTAGCCTAATTTTGATTACTAATATTACCACAGGTCACTAGAGGTAAAATAATGGCACCTTGTTACCAATATGTTAAATCTACTTTAAATTACTTCAACAGCAGTGTTGACATAGAAATGTTTGCTTTATTAGTAGCCTGATTACCACTGCGGATAATGCTGGGATAGAGCAACTCTAAAACGATAGCTCTTGTTGGGTGTTAGTAACTACCAAATGTGGTCTAAGGATTGACGATTGGTAAATTGGCAACAGGGTAATGGGTCCATGAGGCTCAAAACGCTGGTCCAGTCCCACAGAAGAGCTACTGTAGCACAGATTGTTGAAATAGTTTATGTTGGATGTGACAGAAAGGTGTCAGAACACAGTACTTCACAGAGTGTCCATGCTGATCCCTGTCCACCACTGAAAGCGCCTAATGGAAATGTCAGCATTACAATTAGATGATGAAGCAACGGAAGAAGTTGGTCTGGCGGAAGAACAGAGGAATCATGTTTATTTTTGTTAACAGTTGGTTGTATGTGTGTTGTTTACCTGGGAAGTGATGGTAACAGCACCATGGGAACAAGGTGAGACAGTGTGATGACCAGTGTATAGGTCCTGAGATTCAGGTAGATGTTACTTTGACACATGCCTCATTGTAGCAATGGTATTCCCTAATGGCAGTGTCCTCTTTCAGCACGACAATGCACCCTGCCACACTGCAAAACTGTCTAGGAATAGTCTGAAGAACATTACAAAGAGTTTAAGGTGTTGACTTGGCCTCTAAACTCAGATCTCAATCCAATCAAGCATCTAAGAGATGTGCTAGACAAACTAGTCTGATTCATAGAGGCCCCGTGTCAAAATGTACAGACCTTAAAGATTAGCTAGACCTTAATGACTAATGCTAGATACCACAGCACACATTTAAAGGTCTTATAGAGTCCATCCCTCTGTGGGTCAAAGCTGTTTGGGTGGCCTGAGTGAGACCAGATAGTTTTAATGTTATGGCTGATCAATGTAAGCTTGTTTGACATGTGTAACTCATTCTTTATCTTGTATAATTTCAGTCAGTCTTTAAATTTTGAATTTAACGCCTAATATTACCAGATGAGTATGTTGTTCTGTTAAAACTTAGTTATTGTCTGCATATCTGCATTTTCACCCAGGTTATATAATCATTTTTCACCCTTTTTGCTAAAATATAATTATATATGCCACAATTATAAACAGAAAACAAGACAACAAAGCCTACAGCACGCAACACTTTCACACAGAACAGGTGATATCACTTATAATATCCTGAGGCTAATTCTGATGGGCATGTCTGAAAAAGTCATGGGCATACAGTATAAAAAGGGGAAATTCTTTATGGTTAACAGTGAAAAGCTGTAAAATTGTGAACATTAATATTATTTCTGGAGCATTTTACATCATTATTAAATAAACTGCCTGATTATTCAATGACATCAAAGGAATGAGTTGCCACCATTTGGATTCACTCTCTCATGGCTGCATTTGAGAAGCAGCTGCAGAGGTTGGAAGGAAAAGAAAAGTTCCTATCTTTTCACCATTAAAGACACTGTTTCATCATCACTTAGTATCAATATTTTCCTGTAAAGGCAGATTTTCAAAAGGATTGAAGATCAGAAGTATCTGTATTTCAGAAGCAATACACCCACCCAAAAGCTAGGCTGCAGTTAAGAGACGTAGGTCCTCAGTGGGACGGTCCTGTGATGGATTCTTGTTTGAGCTTAATGTTGTAGAATGAAACTACCAAATGTATCACATCATTAGACAGGAATCAGAGAAAATGTGCAGAAGGAAATATTATGAAAGTAAGCAAGTATAACACTAATAGGAACGTAGAATGTGAAAGTCACACATTAATTAGTTTGAAATGAAATGCTGTCCTACAGCCTAAAAGGTGTTAGGTACATTTGAAGCCCTGTATGCGGTTTACACCCTTTTAATCTTAAAAAATACTAAAATACTAAAATTAATACAAAAAAACCCTGTAAACATCAGTATAAATTTTACTGGCCTTTCCAGATCCTTCATCCCTGATTGGAATTGCCCTCAATGACACAGTGGTCTAGAAATGGAGCACACCTGGACTACAGCTTCGTTTTTTGGAACACAGCTAAGCAGTGTTCCAGAAATGCTTTTTGAATGAACCACCAAATTCAACACAAGATTATTTACCTACGTTTAAAATGAACAGTAACACAGCCTATTTCAATCTAGGTTATAAAAAGAGATTGTAAAATGATTATAAATGATAATTCATTTCCAATCACTTTATCCATTTCAAGCTGGAGCCGATCCCAACTAATACAGGCCAAGGCAGAGTACACCTTGGACAGGAGGCCAACCAATCACAGGGTAACACAGAGGCAGTCAACCATCACCACAAGCCTTTGGGCAATGGGAGGAAACCAGAGCACAGGGAGGAAACCGACGGGAACGTGAGAAGAGCTTGAAAACGCTAAACAGAATGACACCTGCAGCCAACCTAGAAATTAAACCCAGGACCTTTTTTTTGAGGCGACAGTGCTAACCACTGTCCTGCCTATCAACAATCATGCAAAATGAATTACAACTGTTTTGATTTATCATCTACAAAAAAGAATACAACCCCTTTCAGATTGCATGTTGTTGTTTTTTGTAAAGTCTATGCCCTGCTGAATGACACATTGATTAGAATGAAGTGTCTTTGTCTTTGCACTTAATCAAGTGGGCATTGATAGAAAGGAGATGGGTGGGGGAGTGAAGAAAGAAGGACATGTGAATGTCATGTTGCGCTGAATGCCACAGCCATTGCTCTGCTGCCAAAAAGACACAACAAACCAGTGTCTGGGTCAGCGAGGGGTCAAGTGTGGAACATTTCGTTGTCACTTGCAGCTAAGTGTGATGTACAGGATTGTCCAGAAACTGGAAAACAGATTTCAACCACAGAATCCACTCAGTTGTGCATGTTTTTGTTGAATAATTAAGTATAAAATTTTCTGGAGAAACAAGAAGTCCCTGAACTTACATTTTTGACAAAACGCTGCGATGTGCAATGTATCAGATGAGGACTTGTAGTTTTGGAAGCACATTTTCTTTCCCAGTACAGACCAGAGAGAACACAACAATAAAAACCACACACATTATTCTGACAATGATGTTTGCAATGGCATTAGATGCTTAACATCTACAAAGTGACTGATTACTAGATTACAAAAATAGTGACATACTGCAGTGATTTACACTATTAAAGCTGGTACAATGCTTCAGAAATGCCTCTTCCCTAAATACTGAATGTGGATATTCTGCAATTTGTTTTTGGGAAGTTTAGTATAGTATGTCCTTGTCTTAATATATGCTAAATAAAAATGAAGCATTTTGTAACAAATTGGATTCAACCAATTACAAATTAATAGCTCTTCAAGCCCATGAAACAAAATTTCAAGAAAACTGCTCAAAGTAACAACACTGCCATCTAGTGCACAAGAAAGACACAGCAGTTCACGAGCAGATTTCCCCAAGCAGCATTTGCTATTATTTTTTAAACGGGTATTTGCTTAATTTATCATTGAATAGCATAAGCAGGAAGCCTGACACAAATCACAGCATACTGTCTAAAATAACTTTTTCCATTAGCCTCATATTTTAATTGAAACCTATCCCACTGCATTAAAATCCCCTGCCTTATATTGTGTAGGTCCCCCTCAACAGCTCTGACCTGTCAAAGCATGGACACTGCAAGACTACTGAAGGTGTGCTGAGGTATATAGCACCAAGATATTAGCAGCAGGTTCTTTAAGTCCAGTAGGACTTATGAGGTGGGGCCTCCAACTAGTCTGTCCAGCATATCCCACAGATGCTTGATTGGTTTGAGATGTGGGGAATTTGGAGGCCAAATCAACACCTTGAACTCTTTGTCATGTCCCGCGAACCATTCCTGAACAATGTTTGCAGTGTGTCAGGGCGATTTTCCAGCTGAAAGAAGCACCTGCCGTTAGGGAATACCACTGTCATGGAAGGATAATGTGGTTCAACACACCAGGCCACCTTCTTCCATTGCCCCATAGTACTTTGTAGGTGTTTCAGCATAGGCACCCTGATCAGTCTGCTATGTAGCCCCATAAGCAACAAGCTGCTATGTGCTGTGTGTCCTAACACTATTCTATCATAACCTTTTCAGCAATTTGTGCTACAATAGCTCTTTAGTCGGATTAGCCCAGATGAGCCACTCTTCTCCCCCAACATGCATCAATGAGCAGCTATGATTCTTTTGCCACTTGGCCACTTCTGAAAGGACATCCCACAAGACCTGCAGTTTTGGAAATGCTTTTGCTCAGATCCTTACACTCACACATTTTTTCCTGCCTCTAATACATCAATTTCATGAAATTAAATGAAATTAAACCTTATGGAAACACTGATGTGAACATGTAAAGGCATTAATTACAGGTTTTCCGACAAAAACTGAGCATCATTCTAATGTGAAATGACCTGAAACTGGACAAATTCACCCTTTTTGCTAAAATATTATTATATATGCCACAATTATACACAGAAAACAAGACAACACGAAACACTTTCACACAGATGTTATAAAAAAAGCTGCATTTCAAAAGCTAAGAACAGGTGATATCACTTATAATATCCTGAGGTTAATTCTGATGGGCATGCCTGAAAAAGTCATGGGCATATAAAAAGGGGAAATTCTTTATAATTAACAGTGAAAAGCTGTAAAATTGTGAACATTAATATTATTTCTGTAGCATTTTACATCATTGTTAAATAAACTGCCTGATTATTCAATGACATCAATGGAATGAGTTGCCACCATTTGCATTCACTCTCTCATGGCTGCATTTGAGAAGCAGCTGCAGAGGTTGGACGAAAAAAAAAAGTACCTGAAACTGGACAAATGCACTGTGTTTGGTTGGAACAAGCCTTTATAAAAGACTGATAGGTTTATATCATGAAAGGCATAATATGTGGCAGTAAAGGATGTTTATGTTACTCATTGAGGGTTAAACATGCATCTGGCAACAACATAAGTACTTAAGTGCAATGACTTAAGTTTAAATAAAGCTGAATCTAAGGTAAGGAAGACAATCGCAAATAAAAAGTAGACAAACGACATTTAATTTGCTTCATATTTGTCTATACTTATTTATCTGCAGTTAATACTGAACTGGAAGCAGTGCATCACTTGCAGTGCAAATGTTTTATTCAGCCCATAGAGGGAGCTCTAAGCTTACTGGGGTTATAAACCAGGAAACTACTGAAAAGTGCATTTCCTGTCAGTAATGCTCCTGACCTTTTGAGACTCCATCCAAACACTGTCAGCTCTGCAACATTCCATGTACAAAAGATTTTGAAAATATAACACTTTATTAATATTGCTGAAGATTCGTAGAAGTCAAACAGTCTGACAATGAACCATTTAATTGAGAAAGAATCTGCAATAAGAACAGGATTATGACAGAAATAAAGACCAGCTTTATTGTGCCTTATTACATTATGAATAATCATTTTTACTTTCTTCAGTTTACTGTTGAGCCTACATCCACATTGATCCAACTATTTAAGTCAGAATGACAAGCTAGTTTACAGCAAAACAGCAATCCAGTGTCAGTACCTAAAATATAAATCTCAGGCTACTTGAATGTTGCTCCTTCTGACAGTTTTAAGTTATTTACAACAAAACTATCTACATGAGAAGCAGTCAGTAGTTTCAACTTATATGTTGCAAACATACATGATCATTCAAGGCACTGCTCATATAAAAGTAGGAAAGATCTAAAATACACAGCTAGCTATTAGAATTGTGCGTTTTTGCTGTTTTCCACTGGAATTGGAAATGTCCCCTGTCTGCTATCATTATCTATCCTAAATCAAAGTTAGACCATCATAATATGTCAAAATAAATGTTGTAGTCCCTGTCACAGTAGCTTTACTTCAACTCTTCCAGTCTTTTGTAAGATAACTTACACATATGGCAAAATGTTGTGGAAAGTTTTTCTTTTATAAAGTCTATGGTGTACAATTGGTAAAATTTTATATAGCATGTCTTCACTGAACAGTTTTTGACTGAATTTTATACATTTTCTCAAACCAAAGGTCTGTTATATTTCAGTCACATTTCCATTCACTTTAATTACAACAGATCGTAGACGCAAAAGGGGATGGCTTTCTTTTAAAGGTATATTTTTCTACACCCTTAGGCTGTGATTATTTTTGACACATGCAAGCAAGTGAAACAAAACCCTGAGATCAATACTTCTCCCCATTAAAACAGTGCCCTCATCTTTTTTGACAGAGAACGTAGAAGTGTTTAATCGAATAATAGTGCTGTGCCTGAATCACGCATCTGGGGTGAAATACGTTTAACATTCTATTGAACATAGAGCTTCTGGAAATTGCTGTAAAATCCCATGACATTGAGCAAGCAGCAGGATTATCTCTGCGAGTTTTAAGGCAAACATCTGAACATATAGCACAGATCTGGGCAAAATATTCCTTTTCATTCATAATCAAACAGATGAATAAGATTTCTTCCTGAATGTTCTTCCAAAAGACAAAAGGTTCCTTCGCTTAAAGAGGTGGAAAACTGCCTTGGCTGTATCCACTAGCCAGATCATATGAGACCTGAGAGCTAGAGCAGTCTGTGAAGAAGTTCGGGAAGGTCAATGCACATGGAGAACTCTGCTCCACAGAAAGTGAACCAGATGAGTCTGTATTTCCATACAAAGTTGGCTGTCCTGGCACTGTCCTCATGTCCCCTGGTTTTTTGGCCACACCACTGCCTGTGCTCCATGGCTCTGTATACAGGAAACCTCCCGTCACAAAATGGTTCGAGTCATAAGGGCCTGGCTCTGGGACTCCAGTTCCCTCCTGCTGGACCCTTATGGGGGTAGTGTGAAAAAGCTCCTGTTCAGTGACCATGTTGCTGTAGTCAGGTCCCAGGAGCTCAAAGAACTCTGATGCATCTGGATTTCCCCGTTCCAGGTCTTTGAGAAACATCCCGGAAGTTGATGTAACTCTGGAGCTGTTCGCTGGCTCAGTAAAGAAGGATGGGGGCAAGTTTCGGTGTCTCAGCGGGGGTTTTTTGGCCCTCTCTCCTCGCAAGTCCTTGGCAGGGTTAAAGAGGGCGGCCAGACTCTTGCTTTGAAGGTTGGCTTGGGCCCCATCACGTTTAGGTGGTGTTTTGCTCTGCAGGGTGCTGGTCGGAGGCTGGGGCGAGTCTTGTCTCTTGTAAGGCTCTTGTGTTACCGTGTTCCCAGATGCAATGATACCTGTGCATCTCTTGATCTGCTTCTGCAGATACTTACGGTGGTTCACCTTCCTTTTGGACTTAACAGGCTTGTCCAGAGCCAGTTTGATGTTGCTTGATGCAGAGTCAATGAAGCTGAGCAAGTCCCTGGTAGTCTCCCTGAAGTCACCCTCACAGTCAGCTTCACCTAAGAGACCCCCATCCAAACCCTTTTCCACCTCATACTCCATAACCGAACCAGGAAAACAGAAGTTTAGAAACTGCGAGTTCATGATGGCCGCCTGAACAGCCATTTCTTGCCTTAATCTTCACCCAAGATGTTCTCTGTTATTCCCAAAAGTTTGTCATACCATCATTTAAACAAAAAAAAGCCTAGGCAGTTCCAGGATGGTTTGCTAACTCTTGATTCTGGCATGTACTGCCTTTCTTTTCACTCGACCAAAAAGAGAACTGTGGGACAGACTTTGGGGGAAGGCAGGGGGATTTTAGGGGGCAGGGCTAATGATGTCAGGACATTAAAGGGGAGGGGCAGAGAGACCCTGGCACTTAACTCTTTGCTCACATTGCCCACCTGCAACTAAGAGGGATTTGTCTGAGGCATCCTACTGGACAAAAAACACAACAGACGCTTGTTCAATTGTCCCAAGCAGTGACAAGTACAATGTAATTACATTAAAGACATTAATGGTTTAAAAATACATGTATAAATGTAAAACAAAATGGATTTTAAAGATATAAGCTAATCAATCAAAAAAAACTTTTTATCATTTATTTAATTAAACATACTTTCTAGAATTTTGAGACTTAATCTTCAACCTGACATCATGGCAATACATTCAGAAATGTTGGACTCAGCATACAGTATATCATGGTAATGAAAAATAATGTCTATTATGAAGTTATTGCTTAAAATGTGATTGCTTGTAAATGCTTTAAAATAGAACAGATTAATTGTAGAACACTCATAAAAGTTTTTTTTGTTAGGAAGATGTTTTAGTAGCCTTAAATGTTGTCATAAGTTTCCAAAGTTGTGCCAGTTACAGAAATAGTTTTTTTCTCCCCGCAATAAATAACTGAAAGTGCTCACTTTACAGTTTGCTGCATCAATAAAGCACAAAAAAGTCTTGAGGGCATGGTTGCTTATCTATCGAATGTTGAAAAGAGAACGAGTTAAAGCTGGTGCTCACGTGGGTTTTTCCAACTTCCTGCTAGTGTCTTAATCTGCTTGTGGTGAAAGTTGATTTCTTGTGCATTCCCGCACCAGTGGGAATTTTAGCCTCTGCCTGACAACTATTATGGGCTGCCTTTGACATACAGCCCTACAGGGTCTAAATAGCTTCTATTCTTCCTTCTGCAGTGAAAGGGATCTTTGTGCCAGAGATTCATTAAACTGCACCTCACAGCCCCTTCGTAAAATGGGGCTCAATAATGAACAGTCGATTTAACTAGAAAAGCTGCCGGAGCTGTTAAATTAAAGGGGACTAAAGTGCAGTTCAAGCCCAGTGTGCCAGAAGAAATGTTGACCTTAAGAAATCCTGGGTATGAGTGTAATGGCCGTTGTAAACAATCCCGCATTTACAGGAAGTTTCTTGGCAAACAGTGAATGCCAAAATGGGAGATGGACCAATACTGAGAGTTTCATAGGGGCCCAAGCTGATCTAGACTCGAGTAAAAACACTTACATGGACATGTTATTGGGTTCTGCTGGTAGAAAAATTAAAATACATATAAAAGAAGGCCCGATTATGAAATACTAAAATATTATTAATGATAGAGTTGAAATTTCCATTAAGCCCCACTCTCCAAGTCTTTAAATAGGACACCTGAGGTTTATAGGACTACGGACATGAATGTTTTATCTAATTCCCTCATTAAAATTTGCAACAAGAGAAACCGTGAGTCAAATTTTCCTGTACATTCTCGCTCTGTAAAACTTTTAAAGATTTTCCCAGGCATGTTCTTTCTTCTCCTCTCTACAAGTGCATTTTAAGGTGAGGCAGTGAATCATTTAGATGTTTGCAAGAGTGAGTAAAAAAAAGCCTGCGCCCCTTTGAGAAAGAGGGACTGTCGAGAGAGTGTCATTATCATGTAAATTCCAATGGAGAAAAGGAACAGTGAAACTGATAGCAGTGATCTAATTATCTGTAGCCCAGCTCAAGCCCCTGGCATGAATGGGGGTCCCAAAGAAGCTGCCATCACCTTACAATAAACAGCTGCACAACAATGGAAAAACAGAAACAAACTTCATGTGTTGTAGTTACATTTCACACATTTCTAGCCTAGACATTTAATTATCACTTATTATTGCAAATACGTTACATATGGGATGCGACATCTGTGATATTTCTGCGTTCGGTTATGTCTTCATGCAGTTGCAAGTTTTTGCTTGGGGAAAGAATGCCAAAAAAGTATAACCTACATTAAAAGTGGAAATAATTTGAGCTCAAACATCAAGGCTTTGGCAGTTCTCTTAGACTTTTCACTCCTTTGTAAACAAGTTTCCACATCCTCTTCTTTCTTTTGCAGCCTAATTTTGGCACAGTGACATCACCAAACTAATGGCTGATATTTTCTCCTCTTCCCGCACAGAGCTTTTGTACATGCTAGTCATTCACATTTGAGGGCCTGACGCACTGATTCCGGAAACAAGTTTCTATGGCCACATAAAGGGCGAGGGGATCAGAGGGGGTGGGGAGTTGAATACTGGTGAGAGAGAATGGAAAAAAGGAGAATTGCATTACATTAAAGAAAAGAGACAAAAGGAATTCGTGGCCACTTGAACTTCCAAAAACACCCCAGTGTGTTTTGCCTGAAAGAAATACATGTTGGAAAACTAAGCACAAATATGTCTGCAACTTCTGACATGCAGCATTTTACAATACATATAAAACATTTCTGCAGACAAAAGATCATTGTACTACAGACAAAAACAATTATTAGAGGTGGGGAACAATAAACAAGGTCAAACAGAGGTGAACAAATGTCTTGGTGGGAGAACAAATGAGGCAAGCACAGAAACAACATTCATCTTTCCGCTTTCGATTCACGTCCCTGGAAAGCTGCTTAAGCAAACGGACCATTGAAACTGAGCATTGTCTGGTTATCGTTACACACTGTGCACCCGCCCTCTGCCCAGGGAATTTACAAACTCAGCACCCACTCTTTTTCTCCTTCACCCTCTCTCCCTACCCCCAGAACACCCTCTCTGCCGACTTCATGCTTCAAAAGCAGGTTATACACACATGCAAGCCTAATCTCTTCTCACTAGTGTGTGGTCCGCATTAGCAGTGGCGTATATAAGTCCACACACTATGGGTCATCAGAATACTAATAACAAATCTGATTGATGGAAGTGTCAGGATGGAAAAAAGGATGGTGAAATTAACCACAGCACTGAAGCCCTAAGAAATGTAAGACACATTAATGGCTGCCTCACACCCGTGTTTGTCTAGACTTGCACCTAGAGGTGAAAACTGAATGATCATGTGCATTTGTGTTCAGATGGATAAATGATGATCTTCATACATATACATTATCAAATAACGATTTAAAAAATATTGGGGAATGGGGAATACACAACTTTCTAGCTAGAAAATTGTGATTCAAGTCACAATTGGTTAAAAGTACAATGCCTTCCAAGACCTTCAATTGGCCTTTAGAAATATTTATTCTAACTATTCTATACCAGCATCTCATCAAATCTAATTAATCTCATCAAACATGGATTCACCAATTTGGAATTTCTAATAAATCAATTCATTTTTTTCTTTTTTTTTACATCTTAGAAAAAACGTCATTATGAACACACCCCATCACACAACATGCACTCTGCATTTTACCCATTCAGCAGCCGTATCTTGCTATAGGGTCCCGGAGTTGTGCCTACGCCAGGACTTGCTCTTGTAATTGGAGGGTTACAGGTTCAAGTTCCTAACCACTAGGCTAACACTGCCCCCATACATTAATTTATGTCAGTATCTCACATTATTTATCAACAACATAGTAAATGAACAGCCCCTGTTCAGCTTTTGTTAGTGGTTTGCTTGTTCTGACGCACCCACTTCAACACTAAACACTAAAATGTGCAGAGCAGGGGCCAAGGTTGGAAACACTGTTCTAGAGCCATTCACAACCGTAAGCGCATGTAACTTACATAAGCACTTCTATTATGGCTATTTATGGAATATCTTCATTGTTATTGCACAAGTACAAGGCTGGGTATAAATTATTTCTGGTATTGCAATGTTTTTTTGTGTAAAGAAAAATGAATCCTCACCACTACATTACATGTGCGTCAGTACATGCATTAGCAAAAAACGAGGTTCTATATTATCTATCATAATTATCTGCCATAATTCCAATATTGGAGTGCTAATTATTACATTTTATTAATTTTTCAAAACATAGTGCATTCCTATTATGTGGAATGATAAGAACAACAGAAATACCTATAAGGACCGTTTTCCTCATAAGCAAAAAACTGCTACTCTTGTGACCCTTTAAAATGGTTGATTATCTATCATTTCATCCTATTCAACTTCATTTCATCTCCAGAGCTGAGAGTGTTTCACCCCTCAACCTCAGCCCACCAGCAGGCCAGAAACCTCCACTGCATTCAAGCTGTAGTATTAATAATACTACTAGCAGGGGGCAGGTTGCAAAAGACGACGGGATGTCGAGGTACAGCAATTTAGAGAAGTTGGAACTGCTGGTGAATGAATGGCAGACTGGGGGTGTCCTGTGGGTCGGTCTGCATGGGGCATGGTCTCCCCGTTACATACCGCTAACCTCCCACTAGCCACTTTATTGCTCAACGTCTGCCATGGAGTTTTCATTAAATCGTGCAGGAGCAGTGGCCGTGGAAGAGCAGGAAATGGGATATCTCTGTTGGATTCTATTAATATACATTAACATTTCAATGAGATCTGTTATCAAAAAGGTAGCGTTTCTCTCTTTCCTTCTCCATCTTTCTTTCTCCCACAAATATTGCAGATTTCTTACTTTGAAACAATACAGACTGATAAAATGAAGAAAATTCAGCAAATACAAATGTCATGTATTTTATCTGGAACAATGCTCAGTCTATCAAAAATTGTGGACACAAGTTAAATAATGAGAACAAACAACTGGGCATGAATTGGGCTTTTTTTTGTGATTTAATGGCAAAGTACGTTTTTGTGTTTTATGAAAACCAAAAATACAGATCAAGATTTTGTGAAGGAATCCAGCCCATTTTAGAGTAATCATTTAAATATTCAAGTATCAAAAAAGGTCTGTTCATATAAAAAAAAAAAAAAAAAAAAAGTGAGATATTAATCCTATAACATACTGAGAGAAATGGCATTGATCAGAAAACAAGAACAATTAGTTTCTCAAAAGTAAAACATGCTAAAACCTAGCTTTATAATTGTATAATTGGTACCATTTTATGTGTTCATTTGGAAGAGGAAATTTTTATTTACTACATTAGTAACTATTGTAATGTGATTACATGATTTCATTTTTTGCTAATTTTAAATCACTGTTTAAACTGGTGTTTATAACTGCTCAATTTCATCAGCCTGCCACCAGGCACCTCAAGTGAGTAAAAATGCTTGCATTTGGGGAAGCATCCTGAGCTTGAAGTGGTGCTGTAAATGTGGTTTAAAAATATAAAAAAAGATACAGTCAACCCCCATTATCTCACCCACAGTTATCTCACCATGAAAGGCTGCAGGACAGATTTCCTTCCATGTTATTTATAAGCTGCCAACCCTGCCTCTCGCCCTCGTCATGACGTGTAAAGTTTTAGGTGTATGCATTTCACCATCTATAGCTCACAAAACTTGAGTCTGTGTTAGCACTGTTGCCTAGAACGTGGGCAGTCATGCTAATTCTATAGGTTGCTGCTGCTGGAGGTTGTTTGAGACTAATGTACGATGGACAAGTCACTGATGCAGCCTCCGCCTGGTTGGTGTCTGAACCAATCAACACAGCTGTTTGCTAGTATGGCCAGCTTCGATTCTGAGTTTTCATACAAGTTTGAGATTTAGACCCAAAATGTCTGGTAAACAAAAGTTGCATTCTCTGACTGGTGAGCAAAAAAACATTTTCATCTGTCGCAGTAATAACTGGACAAAGAGGCAGCAGGATATTGATTTCACTGATGCTTTTACTGTTCAATTTCATCAGCCTATCGCCAGATGGTGACATTTTCTCAGCCAACAGCTAAAATGCCGGAACAAGTGAGTAAAAACGTCTTGGGGAGCATGCTGAGCTTGAAGCCATCCTGGAAATTTATTTTTTGTTTGCTTGATCGGAAAATGTGGCCATTACTGATACAGCTTAATGTGAAAATCCAAAGAGTTTGGAGTTGAACTAGGATTTTAACAGTTTTCAGTACTCAAACGGTTGGCTGTGTCGTTTCAAGCCCAGACACATGTAGTGAGTCAAGTCATTTGCGGTCAACGTGCATTCTTCACTTTTTAACACGTTACGATAGCTCGCCAACCCCACCTCTCGCCAAATTTAGGACCAATAGGGACGAGCTGACGGGGTTCGACTGTAATTTTTTAAAAATACAGGGAATATTTTTTTATTTAATAATCAAAGTTTCATCACCCTGGCTTATATTACACAAATTAATGCACATTTATTGCATTTAAACCAATAATTTTGAAACAGACAGTATATGAGATTGTAGTCAGTAATTTTCTTAAAAGAAAATCTACCCAGTGTTACTCACTCACAGTCTTCTTCACATTGCTGCTTTGTGGTTTTGAAATTTCATTAATCAAACTATAGGCTAAGGATTCTTTAAAAACTTGGAATTGCAATTGTAATGTAAGAAATTACTTATATTTATTATATTATTTTGTCAAGTATTTAGTATACTGTATGAGTATGACATTACATGTTCACATTATTATTTGAATGACAGACTTGACAAAAAACATAAATCTAAGGAAGGAACATATTAAAGACTTTCACTTTATACTTCAATAGACTTTTAAAGTCAGCTGTACTTTTTACTTTTTAAAATTTGTCATATATTTATCATTTACCATATTTTTTTATTTTATTTCAGTTGTTACAAATGGTGTATGGCATTTTTACTTGTTTTCGTATAGTAGGCTTCATTTAAAAGGGGAGTTCACGTTTAAATGAATAAATCAATGCATTAATTTGCATATAAAAACTTCTTTGGTCCAGTTTAGTAAACAAATTGCTTTTGGTAAAAAAAGTCTTCTAAATTAGACAACTAGTCTTGTTTAACTTATTACAAACCCTGATTCATTTGATCTACTATTCAAAGCAGCTATGGAGAAATTTGTGAATGTTTGATCCAGTGCTTGAAGTACTGCACCTCCAGGGCCCGGGCTTGGATGACAGAAGATGGGTCATACTCATTATTGTAGCGCAAGTCGAGGTGGTGAGCCCCATCAGGGATAACAAGGGCCACCAGAGAGTCTGAGAGGTTCTTGGTAACACCACCACTCATCCAGGGGTCCAAACCTCCATTACTGAAATACAAAGGAGAGCACCAATCAGTGGTGTATATTAACCTGTCACCTGTTATACTCGCACAGTCATTGTATGTGATAACAAAAGCGTGATGTAATTCATGATCATTTCTCAGTCTCAGCTCACTGAAACAAGCTGAACAATTCTGTTGAAAGAAAGAATTTCAATTTTACATGTGTATTTGTAACTAGGTATCCTACTAAAACTTGAAGTAACTTATTTTTACATTTTTATTTCTCGACACTGAACTCAGACCTGTCAAAGCAGAATGTAACTCAAATGCCCTTCAAATTTTCTTCAGCATCTAGTTTAATTTATATATTAATTTTATATATTTTCAATGGGATTTTTTTTGCATAGTTAACAATGTAATTAAATTACAATTAAATTGCAATAACATTCAAATAGTATAGCAAAATAACACCAATAACTCTAAATTCTAAGGTTTACAATAACTGGTCTACATATGACATCCAGGTCAAGTTAAATTCATTAAGCATTAGTGAGAACCATATCATGAAAAGCATGATTTTGTTCATTATTTGAAGACAAACATATAGAACTAAGTTTTAGTTGCCATCTAAGTTTACAGGGCAGAAAACTGGAAGATTTGTAAAAATCTTCGACTTAAGGCACTAACATAAAATCAGCAATTTCAAACCACTTGTTTCCCAACTCTGATACTACAAGACCCCTGCCATGTACAGTACATTTAGCAATTTACTTATTCTGACACACCCACTTAAACCCAAACCTGACTTAATTAGTTAATCAGCTGAGTAGTTGTCATTAGGTGTAATTAAAATGTGCAGACCAAGGGAGTCCTCCAGAACCAGGGTTCAGAAACCCTGAATTAGGCCAATTAAAGCAGGTCCCCTCCTGATGCAAGTACTGTAGCAAAACTCTGCCCACCTGAAGATGATGTTGCTGTGGGAGTAAATGTTCTTCCCACCATAAACAGTACCAGCCCAGTATTCTCGTGGCCGAACACCAAACACATCATAGCACTCATCTGAAAATGCCTGGAAGTTCCATGCCTGAGGCTCAAACATGTCTTGAATGCCATCTGTACACATGGGCATCACCATCTCTGTACAAGCCTAAGGAATAATGAAAAAAGCTTTCAGACATCTCAACATAGCAAGGAACAGTGACTTCTGTGAGACTGGGTTATTAAATGTGCATCATCGATTGCTACTGTAATATAAATATATACACCATACATCAGTAACTGTACCAGTACCGTATACAGGTGTGAATACAGTATGTATACAGGTAAATAATAACGATAAAATTATACCTGGAAGAACCAGCCCCTAATGCCCAGATTTCCAGTAGCAGTCATGGAGGTGTTGAGACAAGCAGCACTTCCTGTGTAGTTGTAGTACACTTTCACTGCCTGGGAGACGCCATGTAACAACTGCTTGTCTGGTACATCAGGATCAAACTGAAGGTGGCTACAGACAACCTGGAAATCCATGTAATATATAATATACAATACAATATGTAATAATATCATGTGCACATACTGCTTACTTAACAATATTGAGCAATCTCTGAAGAATGCTACAAAAGAGCTATGCAGAATGACAATAACCAATCAATTATTTTATGCATAAATGCCTCTATAACATTGCCATAGCTCAAATCCATATTTTGCACATCTTTATTATTAACATCATATTAAGGATCCCTGTACATCATGAGAAGCAATTAATAATCTAACAGCACAAACCTTCATGAAGCAATTCATTAGCTCAAGTCAAAGACTCACTCCAGTCTAGACCTATAGAACTACAGAAAGTATTTATAGAAACTAGTTGATTAAGATTAAGCAAGTGATAATGTATTGTGAGATGTCGATTATGGGAAAATAAATCCTGACGGGGTGAAGAAGAAGCGGAGTCTTCCCAATAATGGCCATTTCAGGATACATTACTTACTATATGGACCTGCATCAAAAACTCTCTCAAAAGTATTAACATAATAACATTTTATTGCAGTTTTATGGTATGTGCTACAAAAATGTAGTTTCATGGCTGGCGCTGGGAAAAGAATAGTTCTTCAGAATGTTTTAGCTGTTGCTTAGCAATAAGCTATGCCTCATCTAATTTCCTTAATTTCAATTTATTTAAATTCAATTAAATAAAACTTTATTTGTCGTCAAGGGGCAATCTGAGGCATGCAGAACAGTGTTGCACAACCACAGAAACGAAACCGTATAATAAAAATAAACAAATAAAATAAAGATAGAATAGAACAAAACCCCCAAAAATATAAAAATAGAAGTAAATATGTAAATTAAAATGTTTCTTTTTTTGTGAAATGTCATTTATCAAACAAATTCAGTCTTTAAATTGGGCCTGTGCCCAGCACTTCTACATCCCATATTTGCCGAGAATATAAAAATTTATAATGAATCCTTTGTCCATGTTTGTTAACTAATTGCAGACTGATAAGAAACATCAAAGCCAAAGCATAAAACCCGTTACCATGGCAGCAGGCATTATTAATCTGCAGTGGGTGTTATAAAAAAAAATTATGCCACACATTTGGGACACCTTCCCATTCAAATTGAATTGAGCATTTGCCAGAGTTCTAAAAATCAGCAATGGCGGCTCTGCTAAGTACTACAAGTACTACAAGTTTTGCATCCACTTTAAATAAATGTCATTCCTCCCTAAATTTAATTGAGCAAATCTACAAACAATCCAAACTCTATTTTTATACCTAATGCAACAAAGTATTCAGATAAAATTAAATGAATATTCAAAAAACCAATTCTATCACTTGCTTTACAAACATATTCATAACAACACTAAAGAATGTAAACTGTGGTACATTATACAAAAAAGCATTTACTTCAATTACACCCCCTGAGGAGCACTGCAGTAAAGAAAATGTTGGTCGGTGCATAACTCTTCCATGTGCTAAACTCTAAAGTGAAAAGGGTTTTCAATTACCTGATTTTATTTAAAAGCATGACATTATATGACACAGTAGATCAACTGAAAATTTATACATAATGACACATTTTAAAGGGCTAATATAATTTAAGACAAACTTTAGGCAAAAATATACTAGACTCTAGTATAAATATTTCTTTTTGTCCATCATACAACATTCATCGGTTCAGTATTAGTTAAAAGTGTTACCTAAGCGTATGGTGTTGAGAAAAAATTCCAAGCCTTTCTCTAAAGAATCATTTGATTTGCATGTGAAATTGTGTGGAAGGGAATTTCGCTTTAGCAGAATTTATTGCTGGAGAGCTGGCACAAAGAATCCAGAGTTGTTTAAGATCAACAAGAGCAAGGCAAACAAAGAAACCTCAGAAAAACGCATGAAGCATAGTTTTATTTTTGGAACAAATTCACTGTGCAGTTCCTGACTAAAAAGACAACGGTGCAAATAGTTATGAGGCAGACTATAAGTTTTTGTTTGATACATATGTGATGCCATTCTGCCATCTTTAATATGGCACAGAGCTTGGGTGTTCACTGGCGAAAGAGTTCAAGTAGAGTGGAGTTAGCATGGAGTTTGTTGCTAGGGCCATTGTGCGAGACCTAAAAGGAGGTGGTCCATGCACGAGGTAGGCTACAGACATGTCCAAGCTAAGACTTATACCATGACAAAAATGCAGTGCCTCTCTAAAGCATCTTCTCTCTACTTTTCAGATGGGATTAGGCTTATACATTCATCTCCGCCAACAGATTTCCCTCCTCTAAGCCCTCAATGCTCCTCACAGTCACTCACATAATCACATTAGCTTTGTCATTAAAAGGCCCCCTCTTTGCACCCACTGTCTAAACCGCTTTAAACACCCATAGGGGTCGCATACATTATCTGATTTGGACAAAAAAAAATTCAAAAATGACTATTTTCTCTTTATCGGAAAAAAAAGTGCTCAAATACAGACGTGACACCTGATTTGTTTGGCATTTGCAAACTTTTCCATACTGGAGTGTTACTTGAATTTAATTTTCTTTTCACTTTTTATTATTTTAGTACTACTATTTCTATATATATAATATATATATAATATTTTAGTTCCATAGTATAAACCAAATATGTTACCAGTTGTTTATTATTAATATTAATGCATGAATATGTTTGGGTTAAAGGGGTTAATTCTACTTAAACTAATTTTTTATTTCGTAAATGAAATGTTATTTTATTATGAAATAAAATTGATTTCTTCTTCCTGTTTCTATATGATACTAACCTTCACTATATTTCTAGTGAAACTCTTCTGCTTTGTCAGATAGATGAATCAGGTGGAGCAGAGGAATTCGCAGTAAATATGTTTTCTCTTCAAGGATCACACTGAGCAGCCAGCACAGAACACCTCACAGATCTAAAAGGGATTTTCAATGGGGAGCTTAGTGGTAAACGAGGAGTTAAAGAATAGAGAATTACCAATAGCAACTGATCAAAGAGAGAGCACAAATTGAACACAAGCACCTTATGAATATTAATGATGCTTCTGGGGTAAACAAGCAATTACAAAAGATCTGCACCTTATCAGCACAAGTAATTTGTTTCGGACAGTGTTAATGAGGGATTCATTTCAGAGAAAATCCCATAGGATGAGCAGCTTTGTAGTCTTGCCGCAAGGGTAGAAATTGAATCCATTTTTGTACCATAGACAGTGGCAAGGCGCAATAGTACTTTAAATGTGACATAAATTCCCATACTTTGTAAATAACCTCTCTGTGTTATTGTGTGCGTTTCATTACATTTGGGGTGAGTGGGGCACAGGATGTCGCCATTATGTTGTTGAGCAAGGTAAATGCTCCACTGAGTTCAGTAAAACAGGTCCTCAATGAAAAGCTATTATTTCTTGTGATTCACTCCTGTGTATTTTAAAACACAGTTTAAAATGTGACTGTTACATTCTGTGTACTTCTAAACTTTCGTTTGAGTAAATTCATGTTATGAACACTTGTTGTTATTTCATAAAATGAAAACGTCTTGTTTCTATAAAGAGCAAATTGTGAAAATCAAACAATGAACAGTACCTTAATAGGCCAGCGAGGGAGGGGCTGGAGGAAGTTGGCCTCATATGGATAATCAACCATTGCCAAATTTACCCAGGTCTCCTGGAGCCAGCCCTTGAAACCATTCACATCCTCTTCCTTTAATGGAGAGCAAAGCTGAAACTCCTTAGACATCCATTGCAAACCTTCATCTAGGATCAATCAATTAAAGCAAGATTCTTTAGGTTACATAACAACGTCTCCATTGAAGGATGAATCTGGCACGAACACAGATGGATTTAGTTGCAAAATGAACATTTTTTATGTTTAGTCCTAATGTGAGTCAGCATCATAGTTAGAAATGGACTTAAATGACAAAAAAATGGAAAAACAATAGCTAATTAGTCATTTTCAGGTTTGTGAGAAAAATGTTTTTTGTTTGTGAGCATCACAGGTCAGGCATAAGTACGGAGAAAATAATGAAAAGATGAAGACACCCCTTCATAGTTTCACTCTGATACGAACCTGTTGAAGACACATTGCTGACAGCCATCCATGACCTTCGAATGTTCTTGGCGCAGTTGATTCCAGTATTTTTAAAGTCCTGTGTGACTATTTTGTAGAAATCACCACAGGGAACCATATCAGTGAACTGCCAGATTGGAGCAGATGCAGCTAAAGCACTGAGAGGAAACAAACAACCATAGTATCTGAGATCTTCCGACATTCGTGCAATTAAATAGCAATATTTATCCTGTGCACACATTTTTATTATTATGAAAACCACATTGACACCAACACATTCCAGGGTGTCAAAAATAGAGTGTAAATGGAAGTGGAAGGTCAAAACCTGGGCGACTGGGTCTCTGACCAGCTAAAACACCAGATTCCCAATCACAAAGATCAAATGCTAAAACAAACACACATAAGCTCTATCCAAAATGTGCTCATAGTTTGTGAAAGAGTGGAATAAAATTGACCAGAACTTAATATTGGTGTAATCCTTCTCCACAGGATTGATGCTATTATGGCAATGGCACATATTATGAAGTATTATAAAATAATTTAGACAAAAGAATGTGACAAATTTGTCCAATATTGAGAATACATTTGGGAAGATGTTACACCTTGAGGTAGAGTGCAAGATTAAAAAGTAGAGAAAACACCAGTATGAACCATTTATTTCTCACCCTACAACTGCACTGGGATACTTCATCCTCAGCCACGCAGCCAGCATTCCACCATAGGACCCACCAATAGCAATGACAGGGCTGTTCTGGGCTCCTGGAAAAGTCTTCTTCAGGTTTTCAATCAGCACTGCAAAGTCGGCTAAAGCCTGCTCTGATGTCAGATAATTCAAATACTTGGCATTCTGGAAAACAGACAAGTCAACAGTTCAGGAAAATGATGTATAGATATTCTAATTACTATTAATGTTACAATACAATCTGGCTTACGCTGTAAGATTCTTCTCCAAAGGGCAAGGATTCCCCATAGTAGCGATGCTCTGCAAAAACAAGCATAGCTCCCAGTTCCTCTGCTTCATCCCACATAAACCCCTGTGGCAAAAATGCACCATTAGAATACACAGGCCTCCCCAAAAGAATGGCTCTCAAACATATATTTCACTGCATTTTAGAACTGAAATAATTGGTTAAATTGGGACTTACAGTGTTGTTGCAGAACCATGCAATGTCTCCTTCATTGCCTGTGTAAAATAGTATTGGCCCGTTCTTCTGATGCCAGTGCTGATCATTAAGAAGGTACCGCTGCTTAAAGGTGCCATTCTCCAAAAACCCAAAGTGATCAATCTACAAAAGAACAAACCCTGAACATTATGTGGTTATTATAAAGGCTAATAGGTACAATGTCTATGCATATTTATGCTACAAATATACATATAAGCTTAGTGTTCTGGTGTCCATCAATAAAAATGTGAAACTTTAAACAATACCATAATAGAGTGTACTGTTCAAGAGACACAAAGTAGTTATTTCTGGGTGTTCACATTGGCCATGTGGCCCAATGCCATCTCAGTATTGTCAAGTGGAAAACCTCAGGGGGAGGATGCAAGGATAATTAGCTTCAATTTGTATTAAAATCCAACGCCAGGCCTCAGGGATGCCACATTAGTTCCGGCTTCACTAGCCCTGCGACATCCTTTCATTCAATCCCAGAACTCGTCTGCTGCCATCCCTATTTACTGCCTCTCTCACACTCAGGGAAAACAGGGAGTGTGTGTGGGACTGAGGTATGTTCCCAAAACTGCAAGGCTGCGCTGATGCCATGTTTCTGAACTGTTCTCATCCTTCTTGACTCACAGCCAGTAAAAAGAATGCTTTCTTTTGTGGGGTTTTTTCACTACCAAAGTCTCCCACCTCCCCTTGGATAAAAAAGGGCCCAAATTATATGAGCCAATGAAAGTAAATGGATTCCCAGGGCCAAATTTTTCATTCTCCCAGCAGCAGATCTTGGCTTTTGGTCAAATGTTTGTCAATGCCTTCACATGCTTTAAAGAGGAATTCAGCTTGGAAATCATATTAAAGAGCAAACGGGAAAATAAGTTTTGTATCATGGAAAGCGATTGATCCAGCTGTGTGGAAAGTCGAATGTTTTTAAATGCATTTAAATGAACAAATTTCAACAGCTCAGACACTCTTCTCTGCTTCTGTCTCCTCAGCACAAATTTGGCATATACTGACAAAGGGAAGAAAGAAGTGGATCTATGGCGCCACCTGGTGGTCATCAGCAACTCCATGAAGATGTGTGGTTTATTTCTATAAACATCTGTCTCTATGAGAAACTAGCATGTAGAAAGACAATCTACATAATATAATCAGCACATTTCACTGGAATATGTTTAAAATCTGATGTTGTCTATGTACTTCTTTCTGTTCACTGTTTTTCCAGTTTAACACAGTTACATAAAGAGGAAAATAAAACAAGCAGTTTAAGATCTCAAAAATCACATCCCCTTTCTTCTCTCTACTTCTTCTTTTCAGAGGACAGAAGAATTTATCATGTGTACTGGTTTGTTATTCCTGCTGGAAATCCCCTCTGCTAAAACCCTGAAATCAGCAGAAAAGCAGCATCGTTCTAAAAATAATTTAGTGTAAGTTTAACTATGTAGTATAGAAGCTCTTTGCCACTTCAAGATTCAATAGAGGTGTATTGTCAATACAACAGTATATACAGAACCCAGTGTATTGAAATGCCGCTTCACACAGCCCCCCACCTTGGTTACTTTGTAAACAACGTGTAAGGTAAAAAATATAGAAAATACGTACAAATATACAAGAAATACACTTAAATACACATATACATATATTTTTAAAAGGATACCTATAGATCTAAAAATCTAAATCTGTAAACTTACACAAAAGGACAAAACAGAACAGAAGACATTTTAAAGTGATTAAAGTGATTTATATAGTGCGTGCAAAAGAGGGTTTCTGCAAGACAAAGACAAAACAGACATGTGCAAGAGAAGCTGGTGCAAATGGAGCAAGGTGTAAAAAAAAACACTGTATGAGGGTCTTTTAGTGTGTGTGTGTGTGTGTGTGTGTGTGTGTTCCTTGATACTTGCAAATGTTTTTGTGTTTTTAACTTGCTGTTGTTTATGCCCATGTTGCTGTATTTGACATTTAATAATTATATGTTCAGATTATAATCTGTTTGCATGGAAGTTCATGGAAATGTAGCGAACTGTATGAATGTTAGGGCAGCACAGTGATGAAGTGGTTAGCACTGTCGCCTCACAGGCTCAATCCCCAGGCCAGCCACAGGTTCTCTCCTGCTCTGCTGCTTGGACCATGTTGATCCAGACCAATCCGGATATAGAGACCTTACAGAGAGATCCATGCTCCACCTTACTAAACGTAAGTCAGTGAGGACCACCTGTACACAAGGCCTCTTTAAACTGAAATATTATTACTTTCATTTTTTACAGAATACAGACTCCAGTATCGAATCGCTGAAAATTTAAGGTATCGGAAACTATAGGATCATTGGCTAAAATAATCTATGTAGAATTGAATCGTGATGACATTTGTGATTTACACCCCTACAGCAAATACAGACTAATTCCCAACTAAAGTGCCTGTAAAAAAACTGTTTAACACAAGAATAACTGCAAGTTACTGATTGTAACCTGTTAAGAGCTGACGAAGGGAAAAGACAGGACAATAAGGAGCAAGAAGGTCAGGAAATGTCCTCACTCTTCCTTAGGCCTTGGCGGATGAATCTGGCACCATGAAGCTTTACAAGCAGGACAGACAATGTTAAACAATTCCCTTCCATCTGATATGTTCAGGTCAAAAGCTAATTATGTTCCAGGCCTGTTGTCTTAAAGAAGATGGGCTTTTCCTGTGTCAGCCTTTCTCACGCACTCTTTCGAAAATTAAAAATACATCGGATTTCTTCCTACTGTTCAAGGAAAAACGTCCGCAAAGAAATCTCTCTCTAATAAAACAATTTAATAATAATAAGTTATATTTATATAGTGCCTTTCACAAACCCAAGGTTGCTTTACAAAGATTGGAAATGGCCATTCAGTGAAAAGAAGGGTCTTTAAATGATGAGAGACAGCAGGATTCACGAAGAGATTGTTTAAGAGAATTCCATAGTTCCATTTTGTAATATATTCCCTCACATCACTTCCATTCCATAATCGATATTAAAAAAACATAATAAATCTCAAACTTCCACCAAAAGCTGACTGAAGCACACGCCAAAAAACTTTTTTAAATTCACTTTCATTTCAAATGAATAAGTCCCTCTTGGCACGAGGCCAGCACCAGGTGATATGCTACTTCAGACTGGACCAGTGCCAAAACTTGTATGGCTTTGCTATTCTACTTAGCAAGCAAACCCGGAAATGCTGATTGTCAGCAGACACAATACAAAGCAGCCGAGCAGAGATTATGAGCAGAGAAAATTAAGGAAATCCGTGGAGGAAACTCTGTTGTATCCTATAAGCAAAGCACCAACAGACTGGACAGTAAAACCTATAAGTGCTGGGATGAGGTTAATATTGTAGGTGATCCGCATAGTAACAAATAATACATAATCAAAGCAATGGACTTCTGTGCGTCTGGATTATTTAATCTGCATCATTGATTTCAATATACCATACATCAACATCTGCTTATAATATGTAAAGCATGTACATACACACTTACACAAAAACACAGCACTGCAAAAGCACCTGAGAAAATTATATTTGAAAGTTTTTAAAATAACAACATGTCATGGAAGCTCAGTATTACTTGCCAAATCCCTCAAACAGTCCTTCCTTAGATTAAACTGAAGTTTCACACATCCATGCAATGGTTGGAGGCATGGAGAAGAGATCTGGAACCAAACCTGGGTTCTTTTAACCTGTTCACAAAATATCAATGACTTTTACATTTAAATTAAATTTAGCTGACAATTTTGTCCAAAGCGACTTCCAGGTACAAGAACAATCGAGCATCAATTCAGACATGGCAACACTGATGTGAGAGTTACAAGTTCAACACATTCTTCTTAACCATAGAAAACAGTGCAGGTGCTACAACAGTGCAGATGATAAGAGCTACAACATTACTTTCTGAAAGAGAAACACATTCTACAGTAAGTGCTATAGAATAAACAACATGGTCTGTTCATATATACGAGTACTAAACGAGTCCAAGACATTCTTCTTTGTCATTAAGTGCTTCAGCATCAGCATCAGTTAAGTTCTTTAAGTGCTTCTTCACCTATGATAAGACATGATGCAAGTACCATATTTAATTAGATTGTTGCAAGTAGTATGAACACAAGTGAGTATAAGTGGAAAACTGTCAGATCCGTAGATTAATATCATGTGTTGGATCAAAGTCAAGGTTAAAGTAAAGACTTTTACATATCTTTAAACATCACAAAATCTTGATAATTGTTGCTTTTATTATAATACTGGCAAAAAGACAGAGATAATTAACTTTAAACCATTTATGTAGGTGCCTAAGACTTTGGCACAGTACTGTGTGTACACACACACACACACACACACGCGCGATAGCAAACATTTATATAGTGGATGTAAAAAAAAATAATAATAATAATCTTACCTGCTGTTCGAAATATAAAGTTTTGTAGAACACGGCTCTCTGTTGGCTAAAACTTCTTGTAACTCTGTGCCTGCCTAGAAGATGTGGAGTTTTAAGCAAGACCGCATGAAGAACGCCAGTGAGCACTAAGAGCAGAGCTGCAGTGAGAGAAACAGATCCGTATTCCTCTCTCATGACTGCTGGAACCCGTGTGTGTGCAGGGCTCCCTACTGTAGCAGCAGCCTGGACTGGAGCTGCATGAACGGAAGAAGGAAGGAACCTGTCAAGAGCAGCTCTCCCCAAGGTACGCCTTCCTTTTTATTATAGCTAACTAGAAGTCACTTATCAGGTCATGGAGTAATGCTTAACTCAGCAACAGCCAACCAACTTTTTCCCCATTTATTACTTACTACCTCTTTTTATGGACAAAAGTACAAATGGCAAAAGATATTATTAAAATATAAGTAAATGCAACATGCTGAAATGTGTTTCATGTCTGTTACTCCTCTGGTTTCTTCTATCAAATCGGCAATAACAAAAGCGACGCGCTTTACGTTAGTCGTAAAGACTGATGCGCAAAGGCTGATGGGGGATGTAGTCTGCGTCAGTTTCGCTTCACGTAGTGGTAACGTTCACTCACTGTACACTTCATTAGTAACTATACTACATTGTACATTTGATCAGACTCACTTATCATTGGTACTAGCTTAAGTTCTGCAATTACAGATTTTAGTCCATCTGATTTACTGCATGTTTTCAAACCTACTCACGTTCTTGAATGCTCAACACCAACACAGAAACATGGCTAATTCACACTGATAGGGCTGATTAAATGAGCAATGAGTGCATAAGTGTACCTTATAAAGTGGCCAGTACGTTTATAGTCATATGTTTACATACATACAGTATGACAACGGATAACTGACATAATTGTCCTAATTCAGTAAGATATTATATTAATTAAAACAAAAAAAAGATTTCATACACAAAATATCTGTGCAGAACAAAATTAGTCACATAACATCATATTTAATTGCGAAGTTTTTATATAGACTTGCAGCCTACATGGTGTGATAAGTAACAAAACATGATACTGAAACATAACTGTACAAACTAGAATATTTTGTCTCAGAAAATGAACATGAAATTCTGTAGTTGTACTATAGAGAATAATTCATGAATAATAAGTTTTCATAGCGTTCTTGCAGTTTAAAAAGTCACTAAAATGGAAAGTTTAACAAATTTAACTGGCAGCCTTATACAAACTGATAAAGGTAAAACAACAAACTGAAAATAAACATGGCCATTTAAAGGAATGGTGTTTTCATTCTCACTATGTCAAGGACATTTATCAATCAGAGGACATTTTAAAGGAAATGGTTCATAGAAATATGGTAATCATAATAAGAAAACTGTAAAAGTCTTATAATACTATTTTGGAAATTAGGACCTAAACATATAAAAGAAAGGGCTAAAGTCCCACTGGTATACAATGCAAAATGTTACAATATGACAAATATCTGTAAAATAAAGCTAGATAAATTACCTGACAAACAGCATATTGTGCATGGCTTGACATGTAACATAGGAAAAAATTGTCTATATACAAAATTAGAAAAGGTTATCACTTTGAAATAAAGCGTGTTAATAGAAAACATGGCCATAACAAGTAAGTAGTTAAACAGCATGAATAGTAACCACAAAATCGTAAGCAAAATTAAAAAAAAAAAATGATTGAAAACTATATGTTGTTTAGCAGTTCAAGAAATATGAATAGATATGGAAGGTTGATTTTAGGTATGGATGAGATTTACTAAATCTTTATCACAGGTATCACAGGGCTTTAGAGACAAGGCATTCCAAAACCTGTGAAGGATATCTAGGAATTTGGTTAAAATGCAGCAAACTGAAGAAATCCAAAATGAAATGCTTTTAGCAGCAAGTAAAACACTGAAAAATCTATAAAACATGAAATTCACAGTTCCATTGTAATGCAGGTGCAAACAACCATACAATAGAGTCAAGTCAACATGGAGGTACACTTTCTAATGGTTTAAAACTTAATCAAGATGCACAAAAACACTTCAAGAAAAGGGAAGAATGTCATAATCACATCACAACATGGAAAAAAAATACTTAAGCTCAGATTTATGTGGTGAAGTATACACACACACACACACGTGCTGACAAACAGCAAATGTAACATGAAATCCACACTTTCACTCCCATGTCAAAGGCTTAACAAATTGCGAAGTAAATAACAGTACCAACGCTTCACTAAATGAACAAAGCTTCCCATTAGTTGTAATATATATTAACAATAATGTTTCCAAAATGGGAGAAAGGCTTAGCATTGGCCCAAACGTCAGCTGTGAGCGTAGTGCCCAGCGGTGCCAGAGCCATTCATGACCAAAGAGAGAAGTATACATAACTATCCCCAACACTGAGCATAATACTGTTACATGCTGTTGTAACAGAACTGGCAGTTAGTGTTCTCCTCCAAGCGTGTTGAGCTGTGCAATGGCTGTGTGTTAGCAATAGCTTGCAGAAACAACTTGGCAGCATTATGTTTAAGGAGGAAATCTAGCTAGTGGATAGAACTACCTGTGACTCAATTATGAATAAAATGTTTGTTTTTTATGGGAGAAAAGCAGAATTAGGCAAAAACCTGACAGAGACTTCTCTTTTGAGAGTTGAAGTTGGAATGAAATAGTTGTTTGACTGTTATAGTAACGTCCTGACTATGGCTCACAGGTTAGGCTGTACAAATTAGCAGTAACTTAAATGAACAATGACTTAAGATTTACACAGCCAATGCCAAAATAAACAATTCATACATGGAATTTACTTCCAATTTGGTGGCCCTCAGCTTTTCACACATGACACTGGTAATCCAGATGCACATGTGAGCACCAGTGATAGCCATTTACATAAAGGGAAGTGAAGTGTGTTTAGTTTTAAGGACACTGTGCAAAGACAAAGCCTTGATTCCCCAGCCACTGATGCATACAACTCCTGCAGATTCACAGGCCTGCACAGAATATTCCTTTTCCTAATGCAACACAAAGGAATTAAGTGAAGAACGGATTAATAATCATGTTGGATTCAATTAGGTGCTACATCAGGGAAAAACACTGAACTGTGCAGGACTGTGGTCCTCCAGGACAGATGTGTAGAGCTAAATTTAAAAGAACACCAAAATACACAAGTGGAGATAACCAGTGGATATTTCAAATGAAAATCATTCATTCTGGTTAATCAAGTGTGCAAGCATGTCACCATGACATTCCACATCTCAATTCTAAGCAAAATAAAGCTGCTTACTAGAACATGGAGAATAGAAATCCACTGAATGTCATAAACTGTAGATCACGGAGTTGTTACTGCATAACAAGAAGGTGGCTGCAGGGCTTGTTTCCTTTTATATGTAGCGCAGTTTATAAGTATATTGCACAATGGCAATTTTTGTTGGTTTGGCTCTGTAAGCTTGGCTGAGAAATGAAATGAGGTTACAGTTCATAACAGCTGCTTTATTCAGCTTTTACTTATTAACTATATTCAGTATAGTTTTCTTGTTCTCCAACCAAAAGACAAAAACATGATGTTTTTGCACTTCCAGGCCTGTAATCAAGTCAAACTTGGTTTTGGGAACCTTTTTCAGTATTCGGTATACAGTAATACACAGCTCAGGTGATTAAAATAGTGAAAAAATGGCCCTGAAACTATTTTTGTCTGTTTGTGGCCAATGTCTTTTTACCCAGTGAAACTTCCATGCCCCCAGTGCTATGGTTCTTAATGTACAATGGCAGTTTGAACGAATATAATGTTTTGGCTATATCACTGCTCAGTCTATTCTGGTTTTCAGTAGATTCTTCTGGAGAACACTACATCAATACAAATGCCACAACTAGAGTTAACTCAAACCCATCATACCTTGTGTTAGTTTGTCAGTACTAACAATTCAACATATTTCAGAAGCAATGCAGAACAGCCTTTTGTCCAATTACACTTTAAAATGAAAAGACAATATATAAAGGGCTAATGGTTTATGTAATATTTGCATACATCCACACCTTGTTTCATTTCCAGTCCGCTATGTTAAGAGCCAAAACAATAAAACTGCCTCACTGTCCAAAAACCTACACACTACATTGTATTATTAACTACACTGTGTTCACATATAATTAAAAAATTAATATGCACAAAATGCTTGTGTAGTAAGCCCAGAAGAAAAAGCCCAAAAAATGCACTGGTCTTCTGACAGATGTAAAATATCTCATTGGAACTTTAACTTAATGTTAAGCAACTTCATGCACTCATGTGGCGGTAAATTCGTGTAGTTTGATATATGCTAGTGCATTTCTAACCTACAGTTCCCTCTGAATTTGCACAACAGACTAAAAAAAGTCAAAATCAAGTGAAAATCCAGAGGAGTAGTTGTAAAGTTGGGATAACGTCCAATTAAGTGATCAGAGCTTGGGAAAATGAGAATTTTAGTTAATACAATTCTGTGATGCTTGCACATTACCTTTGCCCTTGCTATTTGTTCAGGATGGTCTCTGTCAGGGACAGTTAAGGTGTTGAGAAAGCATTATGCTTAAAGAAATTCTAAATGAGCTCATTACCAGCGATGTTTTCGATGTGCACTTTTGAGCAACACTTAAACTAAGGGATAAGACAATACTCCACAGTGTTGTTATATTTGTCATTATGGGAGATGCAGTTTTTCTCACTCTGAATGAGGTGACCCTGCTGGTGAAGACCTGCATTTTTACTCAAATCTCTCATATCGCAGACGCATTGGCTTATACATCTTTAGTATTATATTGAAGTGCATAAAATCTCATTGTCTGGCCTGTGGTTTCCATTACATCCTCCAACTAGAAGTATTCTGTAACAAGGCCGTCAGTCCTCCTCAGTGGCAGCAGCATACATTATCTCCTCTTGACATTCTATACGTACAGTGAGCAGTTTTTAAAAATACCCCAAGGGTTCATATATGGGTTAAAGACAAATCCTAAACCTCAATTGTGGTGGCAAAAAGGAATCAGCGCAACTATGCAGAGGACGTCAACAATAACCACTACTTCACGTACGCCGTGGGGAGAGGCTAGAGCCCTTCGCCAGGTTTGCAGCCAAGTTCCCTAGTTAATGCTGCAGCAGCTTAAGTAATTGATGTTCTTCCCTTCTCCAGGCATGGGGGCAGCTTCATTGTTGTCCAAGGTGTTCTGCTTGGCTTCCCGAATCAGTTCACAGGCCAGGTCCAGGAAGAGTTTCTCCACATTGTCAGATTCTTTGGCAGATGTCTCCAGGTAGAGCATGCTCTGGGCCTCTGCAAACTCCTCTGCTCTTTGTCTGTGCACCTCTCGCTTTTCAGCCAAGTCAATCTTATTCCCTGTTAACGACAACAGAATGGTGAGACTGCTTGCAACGGTATTCGATTTTTACTACACTGAGAACTGGTGTGCAGAACTACCATTGACCCTCTTTTTTACCAGTCCTTGGTAATTAATATTTTCTGCTTTTTGGTCACTATATCATGTCATTTGTGGGCAAAAAAAACACGACAGTACTTGGCCCTCAAGTGTTATATTAGGATAAGATAATCCTTTATTGTCCCACAGGTGGAAAACGTGCAATATTAAGAAGTTACAAGCAAGATAGAATTAAATATTTGAATTAAAATATTAAAAATTGAATTTGAAGTAAAATAGTAAAATAGTACTAGAAATACAGAAATAAAAGACGTGTGTTGAAATGTTTTAGATTGGCAGCTTGGATTTATCATATCGATATTACACATTAGTCAAGTAGTAGTAGGTTTCCAAAGTGGGTCCTGGAGGGTCAGTGTCCTGCACAGTTTAGTAGTTCCCGTCCTCAAACACAATCACTAAACCTGGCAATTAACAGGTGAGTATTACCAGATGTGCTTGGTCAAGCTAAATCACCAAACGGTGCTTCAGGACCAGAGCTGGACCCATTTACATTAATATTTACTCATTTGACTGATGCTTTTGTCCAAAGCAAATTCCAGTATCAGGAACAATCGAGCACAAATTCAGACTTGACAACACTAATGTGAGAGAACACATTCTTCTTGGCCATATAAAACAGTGCAGGAGCTACAAGAGTGTAAATAAGTGCTATAACAATTATATCTGAAAGAGAAACACATTCTACACCATCATTAAGTGCTTATGAGTAATTCTAAACAGACAGTAAGTGCTACAGCATAACTAACATGGCCAATTCATATATATACGAGTGCTAAAGAGTCCAGGACATTCTTCTTTGTCATTAAGTGCTTCAGCATTGCCTGATGTTAAGTTCTTTAAGTGCTTCTTCACCTATGATAAGTTATGACGCAAGTACCATATTAAATTATATCATTGGACACCCCTGGGGTAGATTAACAGGCCATAATTGAAATAAATTGGAAAGTATTCTATCATTCTATCTAGTGTATTTTATGATGTATGTTGACATGGTAAAAATGTTGAATACTCACCAACTAAGATTGTCACCACTTGATTATTGGCATATTGCTCGATCTCCCTCAGCCACTCTGGAAGGCAGCGGAAGGAGTCCTCGCAGGTGATGTCGTAGGTGAGGATGAGGGCGTTGGCACTGCGGTAGTAACTCTGAGTGATGGAGCGGAACCTCTCCTGGCCCGCTGTGTCCCAGATTTGGAGCTATGTAAATTAGAAAATCAAATAAATCAATGCAGCCACTTAGCAGCTGAACCAGGATTCAACAAGCACCAAGCCCAGTTTCCACTGCAACTAGTGTCTGCTAAATGGACTAAAATGGGTCAGTTGTTGTTTTGCAACATTTGATTAAATTGCAGCATAAACAGAACAAATATACGTCAAATGGCGCAATATAGTAATAGTTAATTGTATCTGGTGCTTTAAACCATTCAAGAGAAATTATTGAATAAATTATTCAAGCAATTACCAGCCTCTTGCAAATATAAATATGTTCACAGAGCTCAAGTATAAATGGGCTAATCATACATGTAGACCCATAGCTAAATATCACTGCAAGAGAATATCCCCAACAAGCAGTTCTGAAAAACAGAACACACCTACCTTTACTTTCACCCCTTTTATTTCCACAGTTTTGATCATAAAATCAACCCCAATAGTGGCACCTTGGCCAGGTGGGAACAGACCCTAGAATCATGAAAATGCAATGAGAAATAAACCCAAAAATCAGTTATGAATAACCATTTACCAAATTCTGCACCTCTTTTTGCAACATTATAAATAATATAAAAAGTCAAAATGGCAAACATCCTGCCAACAGCTCTCTGCTGCATGGAGGAGGCTGAAGACTGTGGGTGTTTAACCTGCAGTTCTCTCATCTTAAAGAAATACCTCACCTAAATTTGTTAATCTAGCTAACAGTTAATGACAGTTTAAAATAAGTAGACAGCAGGATTCATTTGCATGATATGAGGTATAATGCCTACAACTACTTCCCTTCACTAATAGCCACATTAGCATGTTAAACTGTTGAATCCAAACACAAATAAGAGGACAAACCTGAGTGAAGCGTCTGACGAGACAGGTTTTACCCACTCCTGCATTTCCTATCAGCACTATTTTGAAGAGGTAATCATAGTCCTCCATGGTCACGTATCTAAAAAGTAGAGAAGAGACAACCTTGACTTTAGGACCATAGAATGGCTCAGTTCAATATTGTAAAGTTTTCCAGGCTTGGAAAATCATGGAGAAATCATGGAGACGGACACGAAGGTTTTTATGCTCAAATTGGGCAGCGACCCTTCAGTTTTAATAAGCTCTGAATAGAACTCGAGACCAAGTGCGCCACCAAAAGGCGTAGCACACACAGAGCATTAAGGCATCAGAACCCAACTGCTGGAATGGTTGAGCCACCACCACTGTCATCGGGCTGAATAGTGAACTCAGCCATTCACCCAAATCCCACATACCATTATACAAAATCCCCCCAAAATAAACCATAACACACACACCACACAATTTCCTAACTAATAACCACAGTAAACCACCATTTAACCCCGCTAAGCGGCACTTCCCATGGGGCCGTGTGGCGTAAACATGCCCCCAAGCCTCAGCAGCGTTACAATATGGTATGGAATATATTGAAAATTACAGCTTTAACAAAAATGTGCATGAACGGCATCACATGACCCATGTCCTTCTCCAATTACCTCTACTGCATGTAAATATTTAATGTAGCCACATCCTTTTTTCACTCCTTTTAAAGTGGCCTTTAACAAAGACTCTTGTTTCCACTATTTAATTTGAACTAAATCCCAAAGAATATTTCAGAGCAACCCAAAGGGCCAGATCTTAATTTGTCCATTCTCTTGTTATCCCTTAAAATTAAGCAGACTGTATTTTTGCCCCATTTAAGTTAAATATATTAATGAGCTCAGTTTTATTTGGTTGCCTGGTCTGCCAAAGAGCAAACAAGGGAAAATCACTTATAATTCTGATGTGTATGAGCAGAGACCCTTTAATATCACTAAACTAGTCTCATTTTTGCATACTACATAATATTATTGCATTTTAATGCCCCCTAATGATGTAGTTACTGAGAGAAAAAGCAAATATGGACATTCCAGCGTCCCAATTGTTAAATCATGTTTTTCTGTGAGTCATTCCTTAATTAGATAAAATAGTCCATTGTTTTCATGGTAACACATTCCCTATTTTTTTTCTTTCTTTTTACTAGTCTCTAAGTGAAGCGTTGCTGTGGGCCGTTTCTGTGCATGTGTTTAAATGGTCTGGTTGCCAAGGCCTATGGCAGGATGCTGAGAGGACTGCAATAAAGAAACAAGGGATATAAAGAAGGGGCCTACCCTGATTCGCCAAGCCAAGATTGGAAAACACACACTCTCTCTCTTTCTCTCTCTTTCCCTCTCTCTCTCTCTCTCTCTCTCTCTCTCTCTCTCTCTATCTGTGTTGTATACAAATGCAACAGATCAGATAAAATGAAACCTGTAAGAGATATTATACATACACTGCATGAAGCATTTGAAAAACATTCCCAATGGAGAAAATGCATACATTTGATGCTTGCACATGATCAAATCTATTATCCTGCAAACGTGCAGATTTGCAGGAAATTATTCTGTAATCCAACTCATTGCTTATTTAGCTGGAAGAGCCAACGTCCTAGCAACAGGCACTGACTGAAAAATAATAGATGCAGAGCTGCTGTCCGAAAAAAGCGCATTATCCATCGCTTGCTATACATTAATTCCGTCATTAACTACCGTGCAAACTAAATGGGGTTTCTGTAAAATAAAAAAGGAAAAACAAGCCGCTTGCTAGCCCGTTAGCCTGATGCGCTGATCAGCCAGGCAATTCTTCTTCGGATTTATCCTCCCAATCTACTTCTTCCCATCATTAATGTCACATAAATAACATGTAGTTATGCTCACCATATGCAGGGGGGTTCACCCCAAACCAACGACTATTCCACAGGCATCCAGTTAGTCCTAAGGTTCTTACACAAGACGTTATTTGGAAATCTCGTCCTACCCTTAGCCTGGGTTTCTGCTCCCTCTGATTGCAGAGTTTCCTTCGCTTTTCATCATGACATCATCACGCCTGTCGCTGGGAACCCGAGCCACAAAAAAATAGCGCGGGGGATTATGGGAGTTGGCGTTTATATAACATTACTACGTTTAGTGAATTTGTCCGTCCATTTCCAATTCGGGTCACGGGATTGTGAATTTCTATTGAAAATGTTGCTTTACCCACAATTACTCGTATGTTAATAATAAAGTGAAATCATCAAACTTGGTCCAAGGTGAACACTAACAAAATTTAAAAATGTACGTTTGTATGTACCTTTGACGCATTGATTATATTTTCTCCACAGTCTACACCCCTACCTTTCAACAAAAAATAATAATAAAAACAATTAGAAATCAGATTACACAGGCTGCGACTAGTTTAAATACATCGTTTTACATAGACATGCGGAACCTTTTGAAGAACCTCTCTGTTTCCACTACGGACTGCATACGCGGCGTTCCTCCCTAAACATTGCCCTTGGTTTGAGAGGTGATGTGCTAGCGAGCTAAAACTGCACGTCGACAGGGGTAATTTCGCAATTAATCCGCAGAAATGGGGCTTCTCCCCGACGAGGCGAAGGCTCTCCCTCCTCCTGGGATCATAAACAGAAATTCAGTGTGGCTTGGTCTTTCAGGCTGGGTCACAGCGATGCTGCACAACAGCTTCAACCGAAGGCCTGCACTGAAGTCTGGTGAGTCTCCTGACAGCGCTGCTGCTGCTGCACCCGGTTTAGCTTTACTTACTGCTGGCTGACTGATTGTTTTAACAACATGAGCCATAATAGTCAAAGTGTATGATAAATGCTTTACACTGATGTAGTGGCATAAGGGGTTGGATAAATTAATGCACCGAAACCTGAATAGTTTTCTGAGGAAATTTAAATTATGCATTTATTTCAGATTTAAAAAAAAAAAAAAAACATAGCTGAGAGAGGCATTGTGTTTTGTACACACAGTTTACATAATCTGCACAGAAAGCATTGCTAATAGAATGGGACACACGATCCTAAGCTGACCAATGCCATACTTCAGCCGCATTTGGGGTTTTATATTATTATTGGAACTGTATTCTCTAGAGTGATGGAGCACCATCCACCTTTGGGATGATTTAGGAATGTTTGTGATCCAAAACTAAGTACTTCTATGTAGTTGAAAATCATTGTCACACAGACATTGTCGTTCTTTTGGTACTTGTCAAATATTATTTGTATGTCTCATTCTTTAATGTTTTCTTTAGTTTACATGGTGTGTCTTGACTAATGGTGAACATACTTTAAAAACCTTACCAGTGGAATGTTGGTGTGTGTTTTGCAGGTGTTCACCGACAAGCATTGTTCATTACTGTTGGTTGGTTCATTGGCTACCATTTAACAAAGAATGAAAACTACACGTATGCCAGGTTGGATAGAGACATGAATGAATACATTCGACAACATCCTGAAGAGTTTTCAGAGAGAGGTAACTACATAAACGTCGATGCTTTTGATTTTCTTTTTTTAAAGAATGGTTAAACACATTATAAATTTGCACATTTTTGCCTGTGTGACACATATCAAAACAACAAGGAGCCAGAACTGGGTTTAGCAGTTCTCGTCTAGAATAACTGCCCAGGGTTATGGTCCTGGGTGCTAAAGAAGGCTTGGATATGGTTTGAGCATGTTGTGAAAGCTTGTATTAATGCAGAAGGCTTAATGACATCAGGTGTGTGTAAGCATGAGTGACCTCACAACCCCAAAATAAAGCTTAAAAAACCAGATCTGGAAATATCTCCTGGTGGATGGACTATGTGTAAATTGGAAATCTTTACATTTTTTAACTGAACCATTTCTTTAAATTTGTGTGCATTTACTTGCCACATATATCTCTTCTTGTTTTAGTATTTATCATTTTCTTTTTGGCTGGTGCTAACTGTAGTTTTAAAAATGTGCCTCTTTGTTACTTATTTAGAAAAGAAGACCTTTGCAGAGATCGTGGAGCCATTTAACCCTATCCGTTGATTGGGGCTGTTTGTCAAATACAGGACAAATGTGACGAACCTTCTGGAAGTTTTCACATCAATATCCCTCTTACTTTAGAAACGTCCTAAAATAATACAGTGTATAATTGTCTTGGAATATGTTATTTCTAATGTTTAATTAAACATTTAAAAAAGCAATAATTGTTTATTGGTGTTTCTTCTTGTAATTGGCATTAAGGTTGGTGTGAAAGCTGATAAAGATTTCAGAATTATGTCTGAAATTACAGAATTAGGCCTTTTTTCGAACAGTTCTGGTCGCAACATATTTTTGATCACTGTGGCTTAGTCTTTTTGTTGTGAGAAATATACAATGGAGACTAAAGTGTTTTTTGGGGCATTTTTCCCCACATAACAGTTTGCTAATTTAGAGCATGTTTTTTAAAAATGTATCATACACTTTTGTTGTATTTTTTTTATACAGTCATGTTCTGGTTAAATCAGC
>JBBIGC010000001.1:25865846-25880323 GCA_037576955.1 Lepidarchus adonis
CGTGTTCAGAAGGCAGCGTTGTGGCCTGAGTGCAGAGCAGAGTGTGTGAGCTGGTGTTCTTTAATAGTGTGTGGCTGTTACTGTTGGGTAAACACACTGATCTGATAAGACTGCAGCATTGCAGATATTCTGTGATGTTGAAACTCCAGCTTACATTATTTGATTTTACACAAGCGTACATTTGGAAGGCTGGTTGGGAGGAAGACTAGTTTTCTGCGGGACACTGACCCCTGATAGGACAGGCAGGTCAATGGTTGGTATCAGACCATGCTCTTCAGCAAATTGTGTACAATATTCACAATCTTCTAAAATGTTTATTTGTTCTTACCTCTGTGAAAAGCTGTGAAATTCTGTATTATTAACACTTACAGTCAAACTCTGTTAGCTCGCCAACCTTGCCTCTCGCCATGAAAGGCAAAACAAGATTTCCTTCCATGTTTTTTAATCTCGTTAAGCCCCCCAACCTTTTGCAAGCCCCTTCCCCTTGCAACAACGCACAATGTGTCTACTTTATGCATATCTCCAGCTATAGCTTCCCAAACCTGGATCCGTGTTCGCAATGAAAGTAGCCTAGAACGTGGTCAGTCATGCTAGTTCTATAGTTCAACTGCTGCAGAAGAAACCAGAAGAAAACAGAATAGGAGAGCGATTAACTCACTCACCTGCAATGTCGATATGGAGAGCAGGGGGAGCACATACAGAGTGAGGCCACACGAATGGAGGCTAGCAGGCAGAGTAGCTGTTCAGAGGTCAGCAACACAGGTCAGGTGAGTGAAGATCTCGGACAGGAAAGTGTTCATAGCATCCAGAAAAGTGTCCTTCAGTATCTGAAAGCAGCATGAGTAAGTGGCAATGCAAACAAAGCCAGGACGCTACTACTGAGCATACACAGGCTAGCCAGAGCTAACAAACTAGCACAGAATCCAGTCCAAAATGAAGGGAATAGTGACAGCATATGTTCATATAGTCCAAACAGAGAAAAGTTAGTCCAGTAGATGACAAAGACAAGCAAGTGGAGAATAAACTTTTGAACAAAACAGCAGACAAATGCCAGTGGAAAACGGCAGCCAGACACATGCGCGCACAGCCTTCTACTACTAGTATCCTCGAATTCTGAGTTTTGTACAAGTTTGTGAATTAAATCCAAAATGTCTGGTAAACGGAAATTGCATTCTCTGACTGGTGAGCAAAAAAAGGAAGTTTGCATTTAACACGGCAATAACTTGAGAAAGACGCAGTAGGATATCGCTGATGTTTTTATTACTGTTTTACTGTTAGGAATTTCACACAAAATTAACATAAAAAAAACCAAAACTTTAATGTTATTGTAAAAATCTCTCAAAAAAACTGGTTGTCAAAAAAATTGGTTTCAAAGAAATGTTACAAGAGCTCGCCAACCCCGCCTCTCGTCAAGTTTAGGGCCAAGACAAATAGGGGTGAGCTAACAGAGTTTAACTATAGATAGATGGATGGATGGATGGATGGATGGATGGATGGATGGATGGATGGATATAAACACTGACATACATTTTTTAAAACAACCTTTAGTGATTCTTTTATTACACTGAATGTAATCTAACTAACAAATGCTGTGTTGCTTCTGTGGAAAACCAAACAAAGGAATTCTGATTAAACAGCTAATATTACCACAGGTGGAGCTAAATTTTAGCCAGATGATTAAACATGTGTTATAGGCTGTATATATTGTCTCTCTGTGGGAAAATGTTGGAATAAAGCACATGCATAACGTACCACAATATAAATACAGTTAACATAACATCACAGGACATAAAATACCATAACACAACAACATAACATGACATAACAACATAACACAGTATAAGGTTATGAAGATCTTGAAAGAGCTTATTGGTTTGAGATGTTTCTTGTGTGATACTTTGGTAACGAGACACCTTTTTATAGCAATCAGTTAGGACTGACCCAGCTAATTTTAAATTGTTCTGAGTGGCAGGATTGTTTTCTAATTACAGGTAGATTTTAGCTGGTGTCATGACTTTCCAGCCTTTCTGCACCTTCCTTACTTCATGTGTTCAAAACATTTAATTGCATTTGATTACACATAATGTAATGACATCTATAGATTTATTTCCTTCAATGTGTGGATTGGATTGATTGTCACCAACATCTGGTGAGAATTTGATGTCAATAGCATTTTATGAACTTTTATTATATGACAAAAACAAAACAGTTCTACTCAGTCATATAAGCTAGTCAGATGTCATTGCATGTTGCAATCACCGCTGTTTCTATTTGAGAAGGTAACAGAGAATATTACTGCAAAAAATGTCACAATGTTTGACTTTTGATCTTCTGAGATTGTGTTGTCTGTCTGGCTGGTGTCCAACCTGGAATCCACTGTAAAATGTTGGCTACAGCTTTGCAGACAGTCTGCCTTTAGATAGCTAATCATAAGTGTGCTGCACTCCTTGCCACTTCCACGTGTTTTCTAAATGCAAAATGGTTCTTTATTTGGCATAAAGTAGGGTGCATTAACCAGCAGCTTTTGCCATCTCATGACCCTTCTAAAAATAGTCCTTTATTTTATAATGAACCAGGGTGATATGAGGTGCTGCACAGGGATGATGACACTGTTTTATTTCATCATGTATCTAAACCTTCTTAGTTCTGCTTATACAAGGCAGATTTCAGAGGAGGGCAAGCGTCTTTAAATATGTGCGCTTTCCTTGTTTGCTAATAAAAATTGTAATTAATGAATCACTTGTTTATCAACATTAATTCATTAATTTTAATGGATATACAGTATATTTCTGTAATACTTGGTAATTATACATGCTTTTCCCCCTCGTTTTTGGACCTAAGCATGTCTCTGGGGAGGGACATGGGAGCTCTTTCAAAATGTCCAAGACTTGGCTTCATTTTCATTGCGTTTCTACAGTACAACCCTTGCTGAATTTGGTCAGTCAAATTATATGGTCAGTCACCCTACATAATAGTCACATAGAGGGTATGCATGTGATGTGGTTACACATTTTGAGTGGCAATAAAGACTTTTACAGAGTGGCAGGGAGTTCAGCTCTAATGCTGCCTGAAAAACACTCTAGGTATCTTTGTGTATGTGTGAGTGATTTAAGATGTCATGTTTCCAATAAAGCTAATGAGTCCAACTGATGTCATGATAATGAGCACAAAGTAGTTCTAATTTTAACAGCTTATTTCCCCCCTACCCATACCTGTGCCGTCTCCATCCCTATACTGGGATTAGATTGGAGGGTCTTGTGACCTGTGCAAGGATTATCCACTGGAACCCTGTACTCTGTGCTAAGATTACCTACTAGTAATCTTAGTAATCCACATAAACAGTTTACTGTATGGGTTCCTCTCATTACTTTTGAACTTTAACATTGTTTTGTTTGTTCCCAGTTACTGCATGTAATGTTGAGATTAATAAATCAATAGTTATTATAAAAACACTCATCACTATAATATAGTGAGATATACAGAATATTTAAAATTGATTGTTAAGTTAATAGTTAAATACCCAAATCATGAGTTTAGCATTGTTTACTTAGAGGAACTACTTTAACAGCAGTAATGAAGGTGTTGAGGCAGCACTCCTCATTCATTCCTGTAACGTAACTGTGTACACGAAAGTAAATAAAGTAACATTTAAATCAATGTCATTTAAAGTGTTGCCTGAAAGATGCAGATTTCAGATTGGAGTTGTGCTTAGCTACTCAGACAACTTCTCCAGATTCAGCTCACCTAAGACAGAACGGATGATGCTTTAAGACACATGCAGATACAGTATTTGTTTGACATCATTTTGAACCATTTTTAGTCTGGGATCAGACATGTGATAAAATAATTGGGTCCTAAAATGTACGGCCTAACAAATAATTAATATCCATTAATATCCTTCCACAGTCTGTGGCCTGTATAAAAAGGCAGGTCTAGTTTTGGATCAAGATGGCAAGAACCTCATGTTGGGGCACACACTGCAAAAAATCAATTTACAAGAAATAAAAATGCTTATATTAAGAGCTCTTGAAATAAACAATAATTATAACGGTAACAGGTTAGTCTTTCTGAAGACTGGTTTGAGCAAGCAATAAAAACCTGGCCAGTCCCTACTGGTTAAAAAGGCATTACTGTGTGCGAGTGTGTCATTATAATATGTAGTTCTTCACAATATCAAATGTTTCTTTAAAAATTATATTTTTAAACTGTGTGACTTTATTCTGAGATTCTGAGCCTCAGGTAACAGCAATATCATCAATAACAAAATAGTTACAATGTCTGTGGTGATGTGAAGACCTAGATATTGTTGCTTATTTCAAGAACAATTAAATTTGCTTACCTCATTGTCATAGTTTGCTTAACATAGGCATAGGCAACTTTTCCACAAAAAAAAGCTTTGATTTAATACAAACCTCTGACATGACACAAATGTCCTGTGACAATTCACTTGAGAATGTTAGATTTCAATTCCAAAATAAGTCAGTAAATGTGATGCTCATGCATTAGTTCCTCTGGTGACTGAAAATGTCAATGCAGGACAGAATGTGACTGGGTTTGCAAGAACAGTCCATCCACAATTAAATAAGGAGGGATTTTATAGCAGAGCTGATGCGGATCAACTCTTCATTATACAGATGAGTGAACATTGGGGCAAAACATAGACACTGATCTACAGAGTTGTGGAAAAAAGTGATATAATGGTAAAACTCCTACAGTGAGTGAGTTTGCCGGCTGTGGGCAGTTTTTCTGATTCTTTAGCACACTGTCCTTATTGAAAAGAGGCTCTCTGAATGGTTGGGATACAAATCTCAGCCCAGGTAATTAAAAATTAGGAGATGTTGGCCTAGCTTTTGAAATCTCTCCACCACCATCATCAAAACACTTGAAGAACAGTGTTTGGCTTTTCCTGTACAGTTCCAGACATTTACATTTACAATTATTCATTTGGCTGACGCTTTTGTCCAAAGCAACTTTCAGGTACCCTGTACTCTGTGCTAAGATTACCTACTAGTAATCTTAGTAATCCACATAAACAGTTTACTGTATGGGTTCCACTGATTATTGTTGGACTTTAACTTTATTTTGTTTGTTCCCAGTTGCTGCATACAAGGAATCAAATAATAACTATAACTATAATAGTAATTATAACAAAATCATTGCTAGAAAATAGTGAGATATACAAAATATTCTTAACATACACATAATTATACACATAAGCATTGTGCTTAGCTACTCAGACAAAAGTAGGCTAGTCTTCAGGAATGGCAAACATAAAAGTTAGTAAAAATGAAGATCTGGAGGGTAAAAATCACCTGGGTCACCTGTAAGGTACTGAGAGTTTATGCTAAACTGAGAAAATCTACTTTTAGCAACACTGCTTTTAGCTTCAGTGCATTAGAACATAGAATTCCCTCCAAGACCCTGTAAAGCTCAGCTCACTGGTGTTAACTATTTTAAAATCTTAATCTCTTACCACCTCCACACATCCTGTCCATTTTATAACTCATCTTATTATTTACAATTTCATTGGAAATTTTTGTTTGTATTCTTTGACTGGTACTATTTAAATTTAAATACTGTTTATTTTTAAATAAATTTTACGGTATCTTTTGTAAATATTACTTTTTTTTATAATCATTATCATTATTTTTTATAATTTTCTTTCCTTGTTGCACAGATTTTTGTTCTTCTTGTTCAATTTGTACTATTTAATTTAAATTCCAAATTATATATTTATTTTATTTTATTTATAAATTTACTGCCATTGATTTCATTTATACAGTCCCAATCAAAAGTTTAAGACCACTTAACAAATGGCAAAAAAACATGTTACGTGCTTGGATCTTAACAAGGTTCCAAGTAGAGCTTCAACAGCTACAAGAAGAAATGCGAGTGAAACAAAACATTTTGAGCATTAGTTTATTGGCAACAACGCTTAAACTGAAACAGGCTGTTTAGGACCACACCTCCAAAAAAACCCGTAAACCCCCCAAAACAGAAATCAAAGTTCCAAATATGAACTCAGTAATGAGTAGCTCCACCGTTACTGTTGATCACTTCATGCTTGATGCAAACGTTTCCATGAGGTGAGTGCGAACAAGTGGTGAAGACGCGGCACGAAGGGCATCTGCTATCTGGAACTGTTGTCCATTTTTGTAAACTTCCCTTGCCATCAATCCCAAAAAGTTTTCTATTGCATTTAACACGCAGGATGGTCCAAAAGAGTGATGTTATTCTCCTGGAAGAAGTCCCTTGTCCTGTGGGCTTTGTTTACTATAGCCTTGTCATGTTGAAAAACCCAGTCGTTTCTACACAGATGAGGGCCCTCAGTCATGAGGGATGCTCTCTACAACATCTGGACAAAGCCAGTTTGCAAAGTCCAAATGTCCAGTTCTGTGGTATTCCAGGAGACAAGGCCTTTAAAGAAATTTTTTTTGTTTGTTTTAAAAGCCCTTCAGTCTCAGATGCCATCTGATGGTTATGGAGCTGCAGTCAGCACCAGTAACGGCCTTAATTTGGGTGGAGGATCATCCAGTGTCTTGACGAACAGCCAGTTGGATCCTCCGGCTCAGTGCTGGTGAAATTTTTTGGGGTCTTCCACTTAACTTTTTTGTTCCATAATCCTCAGGATCATTTAAGAAATTCAAAATTACTGTTTTACTGCGTCCCACCTCAGCAGCGATGGTGCTGTGAGACCTGCTTATGAAGTTCAACAACCTGACCACCTTCAAAAAGGGAAAAGTTTTTTTTTTTGCCTTTGCAATCAGAGCATCATGACAGTGTGAACCTGACAGAAAATGGCAATAAATCCACATTTTGGCACCGATTTGGTCTTTTAAAGTCATGCAGTCCTAAGATTTTGATCAGCTGTAAAACAGTCTATTTCTGTTTAATAGTTGTTGTCAATAAATTGATGCTCAAATTTTTTTTGGACTCAGTACAATTTCTTCTTGTAGCATGTTGATGTTCTACTTGGAACCTTGTTAAGATACAACCATGCAACATATGATTTTATTTGTCATTTGTCAAGTGGTCTTAAACTTTAATCAGGATTGTACAATGTCATTTTCCGTTTTTATTTTTTAATAATGTTTTTTATAAATATATAATATATATAATATATAATATTCATATATAATATTTTATCATGTCCTCTTTATTCCTCCATAATTTGTGCAGTTAAACATAGCAAGAAAAAGTGCAACTGGATGTGTAGCATAATAGTATGTGATATGGCAAAAATCCAACAATACTTTGCAAGACATTTTCACAATAGGTTTGTCATGATTTTTTTGTTGTTTTGAGCTTTGATCTTGGTTTTATGTTGGGACTGACATTATGCACCAATTAAAATGGAGTACATTCATTTTTAATTGACGTTTACATACCATGCTCCACAGAATCAGGAGCAGTTACTCCATTTTTGTAAACTTCCCTTGCCATCAATCCCAAAAAGTTTTCTATTGCATTTAACACGCAGGATGGTCCAAAAGAGTGATGTTATTCTCCTGGAAGAAGTCCCTTGTCCTGTGGGCTTTGTTTACTATAGCCTTGTCATGTTGAAAAACCCAGTCGTTTCTACACAGATGAGGGCCCTCATTATGACATTATGCACCAATTAAAATGGAGTACATTCATTTTTAATTGACGTTTACATACCATGCTCCACAGAATCAGGAGCAGTTACTCCATGTGTGCTCAGCAGAGTATAATAATGCTACAATATTGTCATAATGCATGTTTCACATTTTTGTGGGTTTTTTTTTACTCATGATGGATGTTGTATATTATCATGACAGTGCAACAACACAAAAACAAGAAGTAGATTTAGCATATTAAAATTTATTTAAGGCAATTATTAAAGACATTTCAAAAAATATTCTTAGATAAAATCTTAGCCCTATTTGTTCTTGTGAATTTATTCATAAGCTGACTAATGAGGAAGTAGTCACATACATATTCACACAAATATACACAGAAAAAGCAGTGGCCTATATTAGTGTATGAAGACAAAAAAACTGCTACAGTATGTTGCTATTGATTCTGTTGAACAGATATTAAATTGTCACGTATTACATATTAGGGTGTTTGTTCATTTTAATAGTTTTAAGTGACTTGAATTGGTAGCTGGTGATTTCTGAATTATTGAGCTATTCAAATGACTTAAAACACTCCAGACTGTCCTGTTGTCATTTTGTAGTTCCTGAATTCCACACATTCCCGTCTGTAGGGTTGGACTGCATCTCTCTGTGATGATTTTGCATGTTTTGGAGACCATTCAGGTGGTATAGCAGATTTGAAAAAAATAATGTCCACAAGCAATCTCTCTTCATCGTCTATAATGTTATCCGGTGTATCTATCTCTTGACCCTTTCTCGTACCCCTGGGGTCAATTCCCGTGATGAACTAATTCAAACTGAAGGGCTGTTTTTCAGAGGCAGAGAGAACAAGTCGTCCCTCACCTCAGGAGGCACAAAGACAGAGGGTGAGTGTAGAGAAGCAACTACTATTTGGAAGTCCCTTACTCATTCTCCCTCAGGATATGTAAGTGTTCGGGGGGCCCCATTTTCTTCTCCCATCACCCGCACTCTTTTTCTCTTAAATTCTGAATTTGTAAAGGTTGCAGAACACAGTTTGTTGATATTCACATGATCTGTGAACAATATATTTGCCCATTAAATGGCACTGCACAGTCAGGCTTGACCAGGCTTTTTTTGTCCATTGACTATAATCTCTAAAACATGAGTTAGATCCATCATTTTGGTGAGCATCTCCATAATATCAGGATGCTCCTTAGCTCCAGTAATGAACTCCTCCAAAGTCAGCTCACCTAAGACAGAAAGTAGGATACTTTAAGATACAGTACAGTGCAGATACAGTATTTGTTTGAAATCGCTTATATCTCATTTTGAGAAAAAAATATTTTGGGGACAAAATAATGGCCATTAATATGCTGCCACAGTCTGTGGCCTGTATATAAAAAAGCAGAACAGACCCAGTTTTAAATCAAGATGGCCATTCAAGAAATAAAAATGCTTATATTAAGCAAAATGTATGAAAATAGGGTAAGCATAATGTACTTTATTAAATGCTCTTGAAATAATATCTAGTTCTTCACAATATTCAATGTTTCTTTAAAAAATGTGTCACTTTATTCTGAGATTTTGAGCCTCAGGTAACAGCAATAATGTCAATAACAAAATTGTATGGAAACAAAATGCTGTATTATTATACATATTTTTATTTTTTTATTGTTTACTACTACTTACAATATCTGTGGTGATGTGTAGACCTAGATGTTGTTGCTTATTTTAAAAAAAAAATCTAAATTTTCTTACTTCATTGTCATATTTTGCTTAACTTTTTCACAAAAAAAAGTTTTGATTTAATATAAAACTCTGACATGACACAAATTTCCTGCTACAATTGAATTGAGAATGTTAGACTTTCAATTCCAAAATGTCAGTTCACATTTACATTTATTCATTTGGCTGACGCTTTTGTCCAAAGCGATTTCCAGGTACAGGACACGTGTGAAAGGCTGTCTCTGTACTTGTGGTAGCTTGTGGTGGCTCAGCACCATACCAAGTCACTATTTTGGTTATTTTTTTACCTTTCACAGGTCTAGTGCTATTCATACACTGAATTAATAAAGCAAAACCTAGAAGTAAACTTAAGCAGCTTCTCGAACCTGTGATTTACAGAATAACAATTGGATATAAAAGGGATACCTTCATTGTTGACGTCAATCCTTTCATAAATGAGGGTGACGATCTCCTCTGGAGGAATTTCATAGCTACGGGTGATGTCTTGTATGGCCTGCATAAAATTAAGAAAAGATTATTAATTTCTCATTTGCTATCTATTTTTGCCTATATCTATATTTGTGCCTCTTCAGCTCCTTTGAACCTTCCTGAAAAGGCACTTCATTTCTGACAGTCTCCATTGATTAACCTGGAGGTTCTCAAGCCTGGTCCTGGAGTACCTTCACTGTACAGAATTTGATTATTTGTTGCCTCTCAAACAACCAGTTTTACTTTCCTGAGTTGTAGAAAGTAGTGGTAGTGTTTTTTCACTCCAGTCTTGGGGAACCTTTTTCAGGTATTTTTACCTAAACACATTCAATCCAGCTTGAGAAGGACTTGATCATTATGATGCTGGGACATTTGTAGCAACATTAGGCAGTAGGTGCCCAGGACTAGAGATGAAAACCACAGTTTTGAAACAGAGAAAACTCATTGCAAGCTTTATTCCAAAAGCACTAGTTTCATCAATTTATTAAAAAAAGATGTAGAGGCAAACATGTCATTTAGTTTTAAATATTTTAGTCACTGAAGCTCTGGTCATATTTTCTGATCAACAATGGAAAAAACAGCATGAATTGAAATAGCCAGAAAGTTGGGGATTAGAAGTTCCAGGGAGGAAAAAGATCATCATTAAAAATAATTGTGGATGATTTCCAGGAATATTTTAATATAAGAAATGATGTAGTACATGCTGTGGAGGTTCAAGATGAACAATAGTAAATAGTTTATTTAAGTGTCTTTAAGTAGAATGTATAAATTTCTAATGAGCATGGTATGTCAGACCAAACCTGGATTATATGGCATTTTTATTCACAGATATAAATAATTACATGCTAGATTATTCTGAAGAGGTTCTGGCTGCAAGAAGCACTTTTTACAAGTTGAAGTGAGAAAAGCATCACAATAAGAGGTTGAGATTAGGAACTGTGAGTGAAAAGATTAAGAACACTTTGTTGCTGGGGGTTGGTCGGACTCAGTTTTTTCCAAGGTTAATCCCTACCGTGCCCTAACAAGTCTATTTCTAGTTTATCCCCAGTAAGATTTACTTCACTTTTAAAGGGTTCACTTTGGTTCAGTTTGTCTGGTTTTTAGTTTATGGGAGGTAACAGTTGAAGGGTAGAACTGGAATTGTTATGCAGCACCATGGAGTTGTCCTTACTTGATTTTTGATAAATTACCCAACCTTGATTCTGCACAATTTTTTCATCATAAAATTCAAACCAGTTTACCTTGAATATGGTCTCCATCTCATCTTTGTCAATCTTTCCATTTCCATCTTGATCAAAGAGCTTGAAATACCATTTCAGTTTTTGGTTGATCTCGCCTTTCAGTAGTAGACTTACTGCTGCTATATATTCCACAAAATCTATATACCCGTCCTAAAAAAGAAAAGAGAGGTTCATGGTTAAAATTTAGGGCATTGTGTGAAATAAACACCTTCAAACACTGATTACAGCTTGTGTGCCCTTATTGAAAATAAAATTGAAATAATACTCTGTTAAATCTGGATCATGACCATATAACACAGGTTTTTTTAAACAGCCCTGGGTGTGGGTAGTTTTTCTGTTAAATATTTACATACATACCAATATTTCATGTTATAGCACTTGTCAAATTACTATTACGTCATATATGGGTCTTTCAATAGTAGTATTATGGATGGCCACCAAGCCGTTAGTTCTCTGCTATGAACATCAGTCTGATGAGTAGACTTTGGGCAATTGTGATGTGAAGTCCATGCTGAAATTACTTTTAATTTGGTTTTAGTGTGTTTATGTCAAAGTAAAAACACAAATATAGTTGAATTACTGTTCAGATCTAAATAGCGATTATGTAATAATATTGAGCTATCAGAACAAAACCTCAAATCCCCAAAAAGAAAAATATTCTGGACTTTAAATGCAAGGTAATTTATCAACATGTTTTAATTCATTTCTATTAATTTAGCATTAGTCAAATATTGGTACCACCATTTGATGTTTATAAGTCATTTTGTTCTGAGAGCAACAATATGATGGATTGTATTCAGTAAATCGTGAGTACTACAACACAGGCAGGATGCTCTTACCCCATCCATGTCAAACGTGAAGAACACTTGGTCAACATAACTGCTGGCCTCCTCAGTCATGCCTTGCATTTGTAGCATGGTCTTCAGCTCAAAGAGTGTGATGAGCCCTGATGGAGACTCCCTCATAAATTTGTTGTACCAGTGGTGCATGTCCTCAGCCAGGATCTCATCCAGGTTAGATCCATGGGCACCCATAACTCCCAAAGAAAAGAGTTTTTCCTCTTCTTTCCTTTTCTTCCCTGATATAAATGATAGAGCTGTAGTCCTACTTCCTCAGGCTTGCTGGTCCAGAAGCTAAAGCAGCAGTAAAAGACTCAGCACTGCTGCCGTTGCTGTCTTTGATTCTTGGCTGAACTTGTTGGGAAATGACAGATCTGTGCGAGTATCCACTCAAGCTCTTAAGCCTTTCGGCTAGTAAAAGGGGAGATAACCCTTTAACAAGATAACTGTTCTTCCAAGAACCAAAGAACATCTTTAGTCTGTACAGCATTTGAGTGGAGGATTCCTGCTTGGAATTCTTACACAACTTTTTCCTCTAGTAAAACATGTAATGAATGATAATTGTCATGACCCAACCAGCGGCATCTTAGCCCTGACTATAAATATATTACACAATAAATATAAATATAAATATTTTACACAATACCCATTGCACTTTTGTATGAGATTACAAAAATATTCAGATGATAGTCCTACAGATGTTTAAACATTTCTATATACCCCTGGTACAGATGTGTAAATATTTACATAGTACCCTATGACAGATGTTTAACCATTTCTATAGACCTCTGGTACAGATGTTGAAATATTTACATAGTCCTCTATGACAGATGTTTAAACATTTCTATAGACCCATCACAGATGTTTAAATATTTACAGTCCCGTTATAAATGTTTAATGATTTCTATAGCCTCCAGTTACAAATGTTTAAATATTTACAGTCCCCTGTTACAGATATTTAAACATTTACTTAATCCCATTACAGATGTTCAAACATTTATTTAATCCCATTACAGATTTTTTAACATTTATTTAATCCCCTGTTACAGATGTTTAAATGTTTCTATTGCCCCATTACATTTGACTAAATGTCCAGATAGCCCCATTACAAATGTTTAAATATTTTTATTGCCTGTTACAGATGTTTAAATATTTTTATTGTCCATTGTTATAGATGTTTAAATGTTTAGATAGTTCCCCGTTACAGATGTTAAAACAGGAACACACCACAATTATTATAATTTTTAAAATACCATTTTTGTTTCACCTACTTAAATATGTTTAATATTTTATACTTATAAAATATATTTTGTTTATATTTTAATTTCTTATATATATTTTTTATTAATGCTTCCACTTTTAACTGAGTACATTTTAGTACTGTATAGAAAGTGTGAGAATACTCATACCCTGTGTACACATTTTCTACTCAAATAGTTTTTTTGTTTTTGGTAGTATTTTTTTCCATCCCTGGTAATCACAATAGTGAGTGTTCAACATAAGTCAAGTATGTTATGAGAGCAAGACAGTTCTTGTTATTTTGTGCTCACCCTTTCTTGACCTTATTTATCTGTGACCTTGTGACCTAAGTGAGCAGTCTTGAATGTATGCGTGATCTGTGTGAACCTAAATGCAGATGACCAACCAGGCATGAATAGCCAGATGAAGAGGACATGTTTCAATCAATAAAACGATCAAAGATCAGGGCTCTCGTTTTAGTAAATCTGGCCTCAGACGATTAACTGCCTCTACGCCTGATCAGATTAATGCCAGGATGATTCCTTTCAGCATCCAAAGTACAAAGATGGGCATCATATTGCACAACGAATTCTGGAACTGGTTTAAATAGTTTGAGACTTATAATAGAACAGATTCTACTGGAATGTGTGTTTTCATTTCAGATCTAAAACAAGTTACATTTGCATTGTGCATTATTTCACAGGCTTGGAAATGCTAAAATGGGAGTCACTTAATGAGCGTTTCTGGTGGGAAAGATCTGGGTGTGATTGAGTTATCTAGGAACTATGTGGTTGTAACCAAAGTTTGTACAGATTCATTACTCACTGTTCAAAATGTAGAACTCTCCTTTCTGCTTGCAATCTGCTTTAAAGCACTACAGGCTGATTAAAGGAAGTAAGTCTCCTTAAAAGTCTGCCACAAAGCTTTGAAACAAGGCCAATAAAAAGCAGCCTCCATCTACAATAGGTTCCTAATGACTAACCCTAAATATGTCAATGTGCATGTCCACATTTTATGCAAGTGTGCAGTTGCTAAAGAAAAAAAACCAAGACTTTATTAAACAGTAGAGGCCCCCCTCTACACACACACACATATATGTACACTACTTTCATGCTGGTTCTGTCAGTGTATAGGTTGGTGGTAACTTTTGCCCAAAGTCGGTCCTGAAGGCCGGTGTTCAGCAGTTTAGAAGTTCCCCTCCTCAAACACACCTATTAAACCTGGCAATTAACAGATGAGCTGAACCAGGTGCTTGATCATAGTGACGCAAACAAACCCAGTCATCCACATGATGAGAGAGAGAGAGAGAGAGAGAGAGAGAGAGAGAGAGAGAGAGAGAGAGAGAGAGAGAGAGAGAGAGAGAG
>JBBIGC010000001.1:25894717-25926909 GCA_037576955.1 Lepidarchus adonis
CCCCCTCCCCCCCCCCCCAAAACTACAATGAAAACTACTCAAAGAATGGGACAAAACTCCTTATTACTGTATATCAGTAATAATGTTACAAACAGATCAGAATAACCTTTAAAGGTGAAAGTATTAAGTGAATTCCCCTAAATCTTAGAGGAAAAGGATTGTGCCTCAGTATGATTTTCAGCAATGTGTTGGCATTCTGTATCCTGGCCTGCAGTCAACTGGGATCGGCTCCAGGTTCCCTGCAACCAGAAATGGATGTGTTTTGGACAATGAATGAATGGGTTTCACCTTAGACAGAGTACCTTCTAAAAGTGATCCAAGGAAGGACAGCCGGTGAATCAGAGACAGTGTCACGGGCACCCAAGGCTAGTCCATCTGGTCTGATGCCAAAGAACTTCCTTTGCCTTTTCCTGCTCTGCTAGATTAGACAAAACATGAGCATGGAAATACTGGTTAAATCAGATTTATGGTGGCAATCCAATGTGGAATCCTGGCTCTGTGATCTACACAAATTAATACTACAAATATACTGTATCTACATGCAGTGATCATACGGCTCCAAGCATACAGCCCATAATGTTATTTAGAAGTTCATTTTAGCTCAATTTGATTATTTTATAGCACTTTTTTTTTTACAACGGACATAATCACAAAGCAGCTTTACAGAATCAGAACATTATTCACTACAACTTTACTGAATATGAAGCATTAAAATTATATGCAAACAATAGCCAAAGTTAACTAGAAATGAGGAAATAATTGTAGTTGTGTTTAGTTTGTGTTCTGCAGCTCAGCAGTCAGAGCTAAAATTTTTCAAAGTGATTTTATATAGGCAGTGTTTACTTTCCTGAATAAAAGTTCTTTTGAACTACTGACATTTTTAGCTCTTATAGTATTTAAGTTTTTATGCTGGAGGGAAAAAGAAACAATTATGTCCCTTTAGACGAGCTCGTGATTGGACCAACAGTGGATCCTGCAAAGTAAAAGTTTAGGTAAGACAAAGTCCAATCTTACGACCCCAAACACTGAACCTGCAGCCACGTTCCTTCAACAACATCCTTCATGTTACACAGCAAAAGGATTAGTGTTTTAAATCTTTTTTTTTTTTTACTGTGGGTCCAAATTGTATGATCAGATATCCACATAGGTCGTCATAGTAATAATGTAAACATATGTATGATGCCTTGGAAAGGAATGAGAAATATTGGGCATGTCCAACTGACAACCAAAATATTTTGCATACATAATGCCATTAAATACAATCTGACTAGATATGACATGAAATCATTTTCAGCACATTTTGAATCTGATCTGATTTTGTGTGGCTTCAGAAAACATTCAAAACTACTCTCAATTGATCAAAACTACTTGATTAAATCACATTTGGTAAATTGATGTAAACACAGACTGCATTAGTCTGTTCAGGTAATTTGCTTCATCAGTCATCTCTCCAGGGGGAGTAATGACTGAAACTGGTGAACTCGGTAAAAAATATTAAATTGATTAATTAATAGTGGAACGCTCTGCACCAAATTATTGTGTGTGTACTAGCAGACAAAAGACAGTATTGTAGAAGAAGATAAAGGTTTTATGAAGACCCTGACTGCAGGACCAAAACACAGGAAAGCACTTCACAAAAGTCATTAACCATAAACTCTGTGGTCTTCTGTTTACAACAGTGGTTTTTGCGAGCAGAAACAAATAGAGGACAGTCCTGTCCTCTTTGCAGAAAAGCAGCCCATGATGTTACCACCCCCATGCTTCAAAGTAGGGATGGTGCAACTCATCCTTCTTTTCCTCCAAACATGGCAAGTGAAAAATAGACCAAAAAGTTCTACTTTGGTCTCATCTGACCACATGACTTTCTCCCATACCTCCTCTGGATCATCCAGATGGTCATTGGCAAACTTCAGACAGCTCTTCTTGTGTTGTCCTGGGGTGATCCTTCACCTTTCTTATCATCAGTGATACCCCATCAGAAGAGATCTTGCATGGAGCCACAGTCCAAGGGAGACTGACCGTCGCCTCTAGCCTCTTCCATTTTCTAACAATTGCTCCAACAGTCAATCTATTTTCACCAAGCTGATTGGCAATTGCCTGTAGCCCTTTCCAGCCTTGTGGAGGTCTACAAATGTGTCTCTGGTGTCTTTGAACAGCTCTTTGGTCTTGTCCATAGTATTTGGAGTCTGACTGACATTGGGGTGTACAGGTGTCTTTAAAGAGCTCAGACAGGTGCTACTAATTTAGATTAATGAGTGGAGTAGATGTGGACTTTTTAAAGGCAGAGCAACAGATCTTTGAGAGCCAAAGTTTTCTTGCTGATTGCCAGGTGTTCAAATACTTACATGCAGCAGTACAATATATATATATATTTTTTTTTAAATCACACAATGCGATTTCTTGAAATGTAAAAAAAAAGAAAAAAAAAAAAAAAGCTGTCTCAGTGGGAATGAACCTACAGTATGAACTTCAGATCCTTCATGATTTCTAAGTGGGAGAACTTGCAAAATTGCAGGGTGTTCAAATACTTATGTTCTCCACTGTATATGATCTGCAGACTGTGTTGCTCCATTCTGTGACTGATTTCTTGGTATTATAAAGCAAAAAGGGGGCAATTTGATTGAAGAGCATTTTCTATTTGCAAACCTAATCCACCAAATTTCTAATGTTCTACAAGTGTTTCAGAAACTGCAAACTATCCAGCTTTCCAAGAACAGAGATTACATTTTCTCAATACAGCAGATTGTGAGAAAAAGCTGCAAGTGTGATTAAAAGTTTCTAAAGAGACAAGCGAACGTTATGCCAAACTGCACACATTTGTTAAATATTCAAGATCTTCATCCCATGAAGCAAACTATACAGTATTTTCTCCATCTAGAATATGTCAAAGTCTACAGAGCTCAAACAAGCTCAGAAATGATAGCTCTTCTATAAATATTTGAACTAATAAAGGAGACCGTGTAGAACAGCAAGTTTTCACACCTAGACAATAAACCCACACACTGGAAACTAAATCTCCGATATATAAAGCATGTACAGCAAGCAATACAGAATATGAAGACATAAAATTAGGACATTGTACCTTTGTACCATTTACAGAAAGTCCCAGAGTTACGATGGTTCCACTTGAATATTTTTTAATTTTACAGTGAAATTGATGAGACAAAATGTAATGTTTCATGTTGCAGTGAATGTGATATGTATGTATGTTATGTATCTCCCACTTTGAGTTGGGATTCCAGTGATTGACAGTTCAGTTGTCTCAGTGTAAGTGTGTAGTTTTTATTGATGTTTATGGTGTTTCAGGCCATGTCTGGACTCCATCGTAAGTTGGGGACCACAGTGATGCCCCACCTATCACAGAGGTTACATTCCAGATCCATCAGCAATAGGTGAAAATCCATGATATAAACATTTATAAAAAAAATAAAACTTAATAAAACACACTTTTTAAACACATTTATATGGAGGTCGGGCTAAAGATGTATAAAATGGTCGCTATAAAACCACAGATTTCCACAATAGTAAATTAAATATGTTCCCGGGGGGGAGGGGGGTGTAAAATCTGGATGAGGATTTAGCAGGGGGGTCACTGTACCTGTACTTTGGATACGTTAATAGAGGTAAGGTACGCAGACAGTTAAGAATTATAAATTTTTTTTATTGTGCATGGATCTTTCTGTAGATATCATGACTTTACAGATACACTGTAGATACATATTTATGATTATACATTTCTGATCTCTCAATGAACATTTTAAAGTGATATGTATGTATAGTATAACAAATTTTTCATTTTGGAATGTAAGGTGTATGAGGTAACTGCAAACATTAAAATTACATAAAATGGTCTCATTTTTGTGCATATTTTATTTTTTTGTAGTTTTTCCTTCTCCCTTGGACCAAATGTAGAAGCCTACTATGGTGAGGGAGATGTTAAAATGGCACACTTTGCAATTACATTTGATCACTATCAAAAATAGGAATTTAGATTTTTTCCTCCAGTGACAGAGAAGACATCTGCAGACTATCTAATAGACCAAATCATAGAATTTATCAAGACTTCTTGCAAGGTACCTGTAGTTCTTAACGGTTGCGACAGCACCGTTGCCATAACCAAGCACAACACTAGACCCCACGGCCAGATTGTCACACTGCCGCCACCACGCAGCGTTGGCAATCAGTCACAATGACTTAACACAGAGAAAAGGCAAAAAATTTTGATTCACAGGAAGTACATGTAGAACCAACACATCATATAACTGCTTTTTGCTTTTTCTTTAACGTTATTTTCTTTGTTTCTCTGGTGATGATTAATTCTGATGCATTAAATAAAAAAATAAACTTCGAATATGTGATCTGAACAAGAAATAAAAGATAACATAAAAAATTAATGTTTCATTATATATTCAGTATTGAAGATTAAGTAAATACTCTAGACATCAAAAATTAATATTGCTAAGAGTAAACACAATATAATTTGTGTTTCTAAACCTAAACTCAAAAAAATGAGGAAAATACTAGGCAAAACAAATTGTTGATTTGAATCACAAGTCTGAAATCATCACCGTCTTGAAATAAAACGCTTTCAATAACAAGCTTTGTGGTACTACGATTTAACATCCAAAACACAAGAAGGGCTTGCACAATCAGAGAATGTGTTCCATAAAACATATCACAAGACGCATTCAGTATTTTTTCTTCTTCTCACTAAGGTGCAAAAATAACGACTTAAGGAAAGATTCCGATAAGCATACATTTTTTTGTGCTGAACAATATTTTGGAGCAAAGCAGCTGTATGATTGTAAAATCAAGCTACAGTATAGTTACATGATAGTAAAAATAACTTTTTACTTGTGTTAGGTTTCTGTTATCCCCCTCCTTTCCCCAGTCATAGTCCTAACCCTATTCCAAGCCATACTTCAAATAAACAGGTCCTTGCATCACACTGTACAAAAATATACTACCATTTTTTTCTCTAGTCATTGTTGCATCCCTACACATTCTGCACATCAAAAAAATTGACAAAAGTGCTAAATGAATGTTCTATAATGTGAACAAGCATATTCACCTCTTGACTCCTCCTAAATCTAAATCTCCCAGGGACAGCTAGGTCCATTTGGGGCTTCAAGGCTCCATGAGGCCTTCAGCCTTCCCCCATGTGCTCATGGGAGACTGATGCCCAGCCCCCCCCACTTCTACCATATTCACTGGCTCTCTGAGTCCCAGGCCCAAACCAGCAAACCAGTGAACACTGCCACCATGAAGCTAGCTTTGGAGCACAAATAAAGTGTCACATACTGGAGAAATTATAATGCAAAATGAAAATATAAATAATAAAAACTCGACCTACACATATATATGAAGAGATAAAAAGTATGTGACTAGCAGTAAGCTTTATTTCTAATCCTTCAATGATTACCTCATAGCTAACATAAGAGGAATTATCTTTTTTTCTGACAGCTCAGCAGCGGGAAGGACGAGATCGACAGCAGAGGAAAAAAAAGACGAAACTTAGAAAGATGATTCGGCAAATTTAAACCTACAACTTTGGCTTCCTCTTCTTATCTTCTTCTCGCCGACATGGTTCCCTCAACCCATGCTAGTGCCATAAAAGAAATCATAACGGAAACAGAAAAATCAAACCAAAAAAAATGACGGGATCCCGCCTCACAGTATTTGCAGGCTCATTCGATAACAAAGTACTGGATGGCGACAGCAATGAGGATGGAAGTGACAGCCAGGAGGGCAATAATGAGAAAAGAAAACTGTTCGTCCGTCAGGCTACGTCTGGGCCGCTGAGCCTCGGCAGCTTTGGGCCCCATGGAGCTGGAGGCTCCGGGGGACTCGGTGCGAGGGGGCAGCAGAGTGACAGTTGAGCTGTAGGGCCCAATGATCTCCGGGGAATCCTGGCACTGGCGGATAGCGCAAACACGGAAGCGGTACTCAGCAGAAGAGCTCAGGTTGGGCAGCTGGAACACAGTTGCTGAGCCCTTGTAGATCTAACAAAAAAGTATCAACATCAAGTCACTAAGTAATATAAGTACTGAATCCTAAGAGATATGAACATTCCAAACTAAAGGGTCAGAAAGACACTAACTACAGGATAATTAATCTACAAACCCCATTCTCAGAAAAGTAGAGACATTTTGGAAATTGCAATTTAAGGTGTGTCATTTGGTAATTCTCTTTAACATTTGCACCAAACTTTATTACATTTTAAATTGCTCAAAGAGGACACTCAAACAGCACATGTTTGATTGAACACTACTGTAGTCAATTTTAATATTGCAAACTTGGAAAAGTTGGGGTATCGTAAAATGCAATTAAAACCATGTCTGACAAAATATTAAGAAACGGTTTGGTCGACCAAAATGATTAAACAGAGTCCTGGACTTACGCTGTAGGTCGTAACAAGACTTTCTTAATAAATTAATGGGAGATGGTGACATAACCATGAAACATTACTGAGGGTTCCCTGTATAGTGCAAATATAAGCACATTTTAAAAGATCTCTGTCTTTGTCCAACAGAAAATGAGATGTGTCTGAATTTCCTGAATCTTCTCGCAATATCATGAACTGTAGATGATGAAAGATCTCAATTCATTGCAATCTTGTGTGGGGGAAAAAAGGAAATAATTGACAATTCTTGGGAGAAGGGCTGAGCCACAACACATCTTTACGTGTGGAGTTTGAGCCTTCGGTGGATGCTCTTTTTTTTATACTCAATCGTAACCCCCTCATCTCCACAATGAGAGCACTGGTAGTGTAATGATTAGGGAATTACCCCTCTCAGGTCACCGGTTGAAATCCTCGACCGGTACAGGAGGTCGTATTACGTTCTTGTGCGCTGTGGTGAGTTCACAATATATAATCACTCACTTCACTTATTGAAAAATGTTGGACAACGACAAACTGAATATTCACTCTTATTTGCTCTATCCCAACTTTGAGTGTGTTGAAATATATTTATAATATTTATATTTTTTATAATTTCACAACACATTTATGCTGATCACTTAAAAATTAGATTGAATTGTTGATCTGTTAAATGTCCAAGAGAGTTAACAAATCACATTTTTATGGTGCCAAACCAAACTATTAGACTTTCTTAATAATTCACTCCTATCTAGAATGCTTAATACACTGTACATATCAGTAATCTGTACATATTGTCCTCCATACTCAATAACACTGTACATAAAGCAACATACTGTAACATCAATACTTTTATGGCGTTAGATTTGTGTCAAAAGTTGTGTGTCAAAAAAAAAATGCTCCTGAGTGAATTGTATTCTTTCACACACGCAGACATTAAGAACCACATGCACAGAATGAGTCCTCCCACAAAAATACAACAACCGAGATTCATTTGCTGAACTGCGTAACAAAGTAACGAACCTAATGCTATACACTTTCCTGTTATTTACACTGTTATATGCACTTCTGGCAGACGCATTTTACGAAATGCCAACTTTCTCAGATTTGCAATATTAGAATCAATTACAATAATATTTAATAAAGCTTGTGTTGTGTTTCTGGCCAGAGAATCATCTTGCAGCAAAATGTGAAAATAAAATAAAGCCTGGTGCTTTGTTTTTATTGTCTATATTTGACCACTGTACAAAGTTTCCCCCAAGTTAATTCTGAACATTACTCAAACAATTTAAGAAACTGAAGTTTGCATGATGTACTTAATAATTACCTAAATAACTGAAAATGAAACATAAAATGTAGAAACATGGTACCTGTTTGAACTCAGAGTTTCCTTGCATGCACTGCAGGCAGGAAATAACTGGATCTCCCTTCATTGGTGGCAGGGTTTCCCAACTGATCTCACATGACTCATCAACTCGTTCCACACGTGGTGCTAGAAAAATACATTTTGACCAAGAGAGGAAGTGAGATAACAATTTTTGTATAAACATAGCAGAAACCTGTAAGAGTTAAAAGTTGTACCTTTGAGAGGAGCTGGAGGTGATCGGGGAGTCGTGAAAGTGTAAACAGAGGAGAAGGGCCCTTCGCCCGCCTCATTAAAGGCCTGGATGCGAAATGTGTACGAGGTAGACTCATTTAGCCTCTGCACTTTGTGAGTGTGGCAAGGTCCCTTATACAAGGACACAAACCTACACAGATAAAGCGTAGAAAGTCTTATTTTAGTTTTTCATGTATCCATCACCCAAAGCAATGCTGTATTCACATTACGCTTCTCAAAGTGACACCTGAATGATTCTACAGCAGATAACTGTTGAGAACAGGATTTTTTTTTTTACCAATTTTTATTCCCAATTTAGTCACTACCAATTCCCATCCACCAATTGAACACTTTAGGCTGCAGATAACTGAGGCACTGCTGAAGAACAGGGTCACAATAACCAGAGAACAGTGACAATTGAACACCTAGATCCTTAAATCTGAGACATAGTATGATTAACACATAATTAAATACTACTTTTAATACTTTTAAGCCACTGTCAGTGATAACACAGTCTTTATATTGTTGTTGATTTATAAAAAGTTTGTACAGATTTGACCATGCTAACAGAACATCTCACCTGCCATTCTTGTCCTCCATTTGGAGGTGGAACTGCAGGGAGTCAGTGGGGGTTCCTTTGGCTGGGCCTTCACCCCACTTGAGCCTGAGGGTCTGGTGGCTGAATGCTGTACACTCTAGACGTGGAGGCAGAGGAGGAAGGGGCTTGGTCTTCAGCTTGATTGTGTGGCTAAAGGGACCGGCACCCAAGCTGTTCAGAGCCTGAATCCTTATCCTGTAATGAATGCACATGCACATGCGCACACACAGATTTCAAGCTTTATTTGTCCATTTACATGTTTTCATATCCAAATGTATGTTTCTACAGTACAATTTATGAGAAGATAGAAGATTTAACAGAAAGTTAAAGTCATGTCTGTACCTGTAGCTGGTATCAGGCTGCAGGTTTTGTATAATGTATTTGGTTACGGGTCCAGTGAGAATTGGTTGTCTCTCTCCAATATCAATCAGGTAAGATGTAATTTCTGCTCCATGATCACAGGGTGCTTCCCAGCGCAGCCCCAGACAAGTGGATGGGGAGTACAGCAATGGAGAAGGTCCTTCATCCTCATCCTCGCCTTCCTCTTCTTCTTCTTCTTCTTCACCGTTTTTAGAACACTTGTCCTCCACCCGCATCTCAGACTCACGAAGAGAATGAATGCTGCTGACTGCGGCTGGTACAGAGCATGGTGTCTGGCACAGAACTACATCGCTGAAGGGCCCCACACCTGCTACATTCACCGCCTGCAGGAAGACGGGCAAAGACAGATTACACTGGGGAACTTGAGACGATGCAGAAATGGTCTCAAACCATAATGTGTGTTGAAAAGCTTTGGGTATAACAAGATGATATTACTTGTGAGATACAAAATAAAACGTGTATCACATTTATGAGAATAGTTAGTGTTTTATCTACAACTAGTAACATGGCCAAAAAAGTATGAAAATTGTTTTGATTAACTAGTTCTAATAATGCTAGCAGGTTAGTGGTTTCAGTAGCTTTTGCTCAATATTAGTGTATCACATAGTCCACGTAAGAAACCCACACAAAGCAAGTATTAATACAAATGTAATTGTAGTAAGCTTAACTAACCACTTGGTGGAGCTGACAGCACAAATTTCACTATAAATCAAACTTCATTTTCATGATTTATTATCTTGATTCATCGCTCCCCTGGGTTGTAAACTTCCAGCAGTGATGAAACTGTGCAGCTCAAAAGGATTCTAACTCTGCATCAAACAGAACCTCCAGTACCAGCTTTTAGGCATAGCTTACACTCCGTCGAAATGGAAAATTAAGTTATCAGTTTTGTAAAATTTGCATGAGGACTACTCTTCTCTCTATAAACTGAACAATGCAAGTCTTCAAGCTGCGTCGAGTTTACATTTACCACAGTGTACCAAATATACACTGACACCAGTATTAACTCATCTTAAGCAGCTGTGTACCCAGAAAACCCAAAAACAGACATACCACAATTATTACACTGCCTCTCTGTAATTGCTTGAGCTAATGGCAATTACACAAACTGATTGCAATCATTTCACAATCATGTTTACAAGAAAAATATGAATTTAATGTGTTGGTTTGAGGCATGTAAAAAAGAAACAGTATCTTTCCACCCTAACGTTGTGCGGTAAAACAATTAGAGCGTAGTCCAGAGGACTCCTTGCTTATTTAGTAGCCAACACAAACTTTGTTAGAATATGTTAGCATATTGAGTATTTTTACTTATATTTTCACTGTTAAGAAAGAAATAGAAGCTTGGTTTGAACTTATACACTGTGAAACTACAGATGTATTACAAAGTAGTATATAGTGTAATGTCAGAAAAGCTAAGTACTAGCTAATAACAAATACGTGAAGTTGTATTTCATTCCTCACTTAACATCTGTAGTGACTAGGAAAATCTGATTTTGACAGCAAGTAAGTGATGGATTTATATATTCTAGTTACTGGGCCAGTATTTAACTACAAAAAAATGTTTATGATCATTATTTACATAACTAAATGTGAGCTTCACAATTCACTTTGATCAAGACAGGCCTACTCCAAATCATTGGCTGGACGTAGCACTGCTTTCTCTTTCCCTTGCTCACCTGCACTCGACAGAAGTAGTTTGTTGCAGGTAGCAATCCTTTCAGCTCATGACTTCCACCAGATCCAGTGTAGCACACCTGCATGGTTCCTTCTGCTGCCCCCCACTCCAGCCGGTACTCTGTCACCACAGCGCCATTACAAACTGGAGCCTAGAGCAAAGGTATTGCTGTTAGCCTTATAAAACCATTTGTATAAATAGGGGTTAAAGCAATTATTGGAACTGGATAACTGATGCTTCCATAGACACACACATAAAAACCCACATGTGATTTTCATAATATGAAGGTAAATAATAGTAAGAAAGTAGCTTACTTCCCAGCTGACCACAGCACATGAGGGCGATTTACAGACAACGTGAGGAGGTCGACAAGCCTCTGGGGCTCCTGGTCCAGTAGTTATCTCGGTGCGTTCTGAGAATGGCCCGTACTGACAATCAAACACATACACAGTACATAAGATAAGTTTGCAGAAAACATCAAATTAGAGAAAGTGGTCTTCCATAAAATGTAACGGTGAGAAATTAAGTTTACATTTGTTCTTTTACATTTGCAGTATCTTAAAGATGCTATTATCCAAAGCTACGCAAATGGTGCCTTGCTCAAGAGCACTTCAGCCTGCTGCCTGGTTTCGGGAATCTACCACGCAACCCTTCGGTCACAAACCCACTTCTCTAATCATTAGGCCACGGCTCATACAGTTTAGAGAGAAAAAACAAAAAGATAATCTTCTTAAAGTGACACTTTAAATAAAAATGTTTTCTATAAATTATATAAATGAAATAATAATAATTTAATGTAATTATATGTTAATTACTTCAGCCTTATAACTCCCATCACATCCCAGTTTCTGCTATGAATCAAGCAGTTTCTGAATTATTTCCTAGTGAGACTTACAGGTTAGATCAGAATCCCTTGAATGCACTCCAGGGGAGCTGGGCACATGTGGCATAGCTTAATTATATCAAATATCATAAAAATTATCATTAGCTTTACCAAAAAACTGTATGAGCTAGAGAAAAAACTAAACCCAGATATGAAACCAGCACAAAAAACTACAAAACCCACATATCAAATCATCAGTGATATAAACGGCCTGTGTTTTTCTGATGTGGAACTACTGCTTACCCCAGCTTTATTGGCTGCTCTCACGAGGAAGCTGTATGTTCTGCCAGGCAGTAAACTACCCACAGTACAGTCAAGCTCAGTGCCCTGATACACCTCCTTGCCCTCCTCAGCCTGGGGTGCAAAGACTTCCACACTGTAACTACACACAGCACTTCCTCCATCCACCTGAGGAGGAGCTGAGAGGCGCACACACACACATACATACATATTTAGGCTAACAAGTTAGGAATAATTAGGATAACATTCAATATACATTTGGCCAAAACAAAATTATATTAAAAACTTTAAAAGCTTACCCCAGCGAAGCTGGACCTCTCTTGCTTTGGGTTTGCCCACCAATCTAGGTGGCAGACATGGGCCAGGAGGGACAGCTGGCATCTGGACCTGCAGGGTCTCTGACAGCTACAGGACACAGCAACATAACATACATACACAAACAACCAACAAAAAAGTTTGTGTAAGTTACCTGTAAGTAGGTCTGGGTAATATGACAATATTAATATAATTAATATTCAATTAATATAACAGTTATGATGAAATAACATTTCTCAATATGCTTTGCTAAGCAAATTCAGATATCATCACTACTTTAAGAACAATAAACAACAGCATGTTTTCATTACAGAGAGAACAGAATTAGTTCCATTTACATTTATAGTGTAATCAGTCTATGAAACACTAAATAAAGCACTTGCACTAAACTAGATTTAAAAACCTTGCACTACAGGTTCCTTGCCAAGTTATCATATGACTCAAAAAATTATGATACCATATTTTGCCATATTGCCACCACTATGACAGAATGTTGGCATATCCCCTTTCACCTTAATTTCTACCTAACAGATGTTTAAGAGAGAATCGGTAAATTATAATGAATTAAGTTCTAATATTTTAAGACTATATTTTAAAAATGTATATTTAAAAACATCTAATATTTGAGTAGCTCCTTGCTTTCAGTATTACACATTAAATATACTTTTTGTGAATGTCTTCTGAAAGGACAGAGTACATGAATGAATAAATAAGAGAATAGAAAATGTCTGAATTAAGGAATGAAAGAAAATCTCCATGAACACAGCTCCTACTGAAATCAGCTGTGTGTATGCCAGAACCAGTGACAGCTATTTGAAGCCATGCTCACTTTCAGTGCTGTGAAAACCAACGCCTACCAGCATGACTCACTGCTCAGTTCTGGCAAGCCCCACATGAGAGGGAAATGAAAAAAGAGCACCCATGAAGTATAGACAATGGTATTACTGCAGGGATTCAAAGCCAAAACATGAACTACCGTATATCTTCTAATAACAGCCTGTCTCTTTTTGACAACCGCTTCCATTAAAATCTGGGTTTAAATGTGAGTGTGAATGGTGATCTGTAATGACCCACCATTCTTTCCGTACACTAATCCTCTTTTTGTACCACCTGGGCTCCCACCCTCCTGCAGTGAATCTGTAAATATACTGTAAATACCTTTTCGTATCAAAACGGTTTTGTCATTGGACGCTATAGAGCAAGGGAGAAAGTCTAAACTAAATTTATTTGTGTACATTTAGCCCTTTTGTATAAACGTTGTTTTACCTTTTCCTGTTTTCCACTCGACTCAACAAAGAACTCGCATAGAGCGCAATGTCGTTGGGACCCAAGTTTTATTAGTTCCATTCACAGTCTGAGCTGTTTCCGGACTCTGTGTTACATTTGTGCTCTTTTATTGATTAAACGAGCTGCACTGTTAGCTTGCACTCTCTCAAAAACTACTAACTCTCTTCCACCAAAACAAGCTCTAACTCCGCCACTCTTTTCCCCGCGAAAAAACACACCTTATCTCGTAAGAACGGCAATCATAACCCACAGGGTAAAGCAGTTTGAGCAATGGAAATGGTCATTTGATTTAGAGTTCAAACTCTGTGCAGTAACAAACACAAAAGAACATTCAAGAACATTCATTTTGTGCTGTAAATACCATCACCATTTCGTCTGTGAGAAGAATAACAGCCCCTCTTCATTAAATGCCTGTCCCTATTAAAAACCAGGCTGTCTGAATAATTTTTTAATAAACATCTAGGCTACTATTGAAAGACATATGGTATATAGTAAAGCTGACAAAAATGTTATGATAAACACTGGGGAATAAATGTAAAAACAATGTCTGAAAATTACACTGAAATTGCATGTGAAAGAAAAAAGGCCAAACATGACAAACTAAATCTTGTCTTGACTGAAATGTATGAATGTATACATATGTGCCTATTACCGGGCTTTGGCCTCCATCACTGATGCAGTGTACTCTAGCATGGTACAACCAACCAGGCTTCAGCCCGTCACACACACACTCCATTGCTAAACCCTTGTACACTTGTTCCCAGGAGGATCCTGAAAATATGAATAGGAATACACAATCATTGAATCATAATAAACAAAGCAGGAATATGGGCGATAAAGAGAGCAATTAACAACAATGGAATTCACAGGAATTTACCGCTTAGGCCTTCAGATAGTTCCACCACATAATCAGTCACATCTGAACCACCATTATCTTTTGGGGGATCTGTAGGAAAACCAACAGAGATTAATCAGACAGTGACAAAGTCAACAACATTTGTCCAAATACAGTCATAAGCAGCTAGCATTTCAAAGATGAATTCACCCCAAGTCATGCGGAAGCTGGTGGGATGTGATTTGCCCTTGATCGAGGGTTTACATGGGCAACTAGGTCTGTCCGGAGCCGTGGTGAACTCAGATATAAGACTGGGGTTGCTCTTCCCTTCAGCGTTGTATGCAGCAACCTGAAACAACACAAAAAGGACCTAATGCCACAGCAGATATGTTTCTAAAATATGTGAAAACTTTGAATAACAAAGTTGCAACAAGATGGCGGCATAATTTTGGTAGAACCCAAAAAATAAGTACAAAATAACTGACAAATCATCTGTCTGCTCATGCTGCTTCATTAGTATAATCAATTGTCAGTGGAGCTCCCTGTTCACTAATGGTGATGGGATATAATTGAAGCTATAAGAGGGCAGAGTTGCTCAGCAGGTAACAAGAGCCTAATCAGCATCCACCCAGGGGCCCTGATCACATTAATACACTTTTGTTTTTGAAAATGTAATTGCAATCAAGCCTTTCTCTTATCACTGCAAATAGTGTTCAGGTAGTGTTCCACCTTATTGTCTACCACCTAGCATAAACACCACATCAATGCAGAAAGAAAGAAGAAAATGTAAAAATATGACAGAAAAGGCTGCTCCAGCATAGCGGCTGGCCTCTGAAGTGCTGAATCAGTTTAGCAGCAATGCTAAAGGAAAAGTTAATCCAAAAATGCAAATGATCATCATAATGAATGTAAGCTCACTGGAGCCAGTTCCATGCACAAGTTCCAATGGAAGTGTTGTGCTTGCCACTGCAGTCTAATAGTACTGGCTCAGCAGATAAATGACTCACTTACACCCACATAAAATGTTAAACATTCACCAAATGTGCACATAAAGAGGAAGTCAGTCTCACCCTGAACTTGTACTTGGTGCTCCTATGCAGATTCCGCACTGTGCATGACAGCTCATCACCATCATAGCTGGGCTGGAACCCATAACCCTGGAAAACCGTAGCGCACTCTGTCAATCAGTAGTCTATGACAATGTTCTAAATGCAGCTAACTGACCATCTGCAAAATGCCTTTACCATAGTTAACTATTGGGTATTATAATATATATAATACTATTGTATTGTTTCTGACTATAAGACATTTCTCCAGTGCAGATGCACATGTCACAAAATATTAACAGGAAGAGAATTTGAAGATCATGTTTACATTAAACAAATCTTTTAGTCACTACATCCAGGGTTTCATGTTGAATGAGGAAGAGGTTTGAATGAGGGAGATAACGCTTTCAGATGTGTTCAGATTATGCTTAGCTTACCTTAAGCCTGTTAATACTTTCCATACTGAGCTAAAAGTGTGGTATTTCAGATTTTAATCTTCAGGAATGAAATGAACACCAAACTCCAGATTTCTAAGACAATGTGACTGAATGATATGTTTCTCAATAGACATGTAGATAGTCTCTTTTAACTTCTCTTAATCAACAAACACTAAATCTATTATTCTCAAGCCTCACGCTGAACTTAAAATATATACCACATGAAAGTACCAAAAACAACTGACAAACAACTGAAAAAATAAATTCTGTCCAGGCTTGCATTAGTGGTTATCAGATTCTTGTTGGTTCAGTTTAGTAGTTTTTTTTTTACACTGTTATCAAAAACAATTTTTCATAAAAACTAGGTTAATAAATTTTAGTTAACTTCAAAAGGTAACATTACCATTAATAATTTTTAAACCTCTCAGTAAAACATGTCAATTAGACATTTTAAAACATTTTAAGGCCTAAAATTTGCCTGTAGAAACCATGAACTTTTAATTACGTGTATCATAACTCTGTCAGCTATCATGATCACCCACCTTTGCAGACAATTTAAGTATTAATTGTATTCCTCAGATGTGTGTTCATGTAGGAGAGTGCTAACTTAAGCTAAAACCTCACCGAGCCCTCTTCCTCCATTTCCAGCACATAGCAGATGTCATCTTCTTTTGGTGAGCCTATTGGCCTGTTCCACCGCAAACAGAGCCAGGTTACACCAGCCTGGACCAACTCTGGGCTTAGTGGGGGCGCAGGGACACTGCACGATGTCATCATGTCCACAGGTTCACTGAACTCACTACACAAGTTGAAAAAGCAAGGTCAGTCAGTGAAGGCATGCATCTCATTAGTATAATATACCTAATAGAATGATGTCTGTCTCATACCTGACACCCATGTCGTTTTTGGCTGCTAGGCGGAATGAGTACTTGGATGCTGGTGAGAGCTTGGTTACCCTGTACTGCTTCTGGGGGCCATAATAGCACTGCTCAAACACTCCTGTCCCCTTGCCCTGTTCAGATGAGATCAACACAGAACATACAATGACCACTTTTTACAGGTACAAAACAGGTTAAGAGGCAAAAAAGGGAAAATGTCTTCAATTATCCAAGTACACTTTGATATTAGGGAGAGCATTTTTATTTCCAAAGCCCAGCTAGACTGCAGCAACAAAGACTAGGTTACCTGTAGGAAACATTTCAAAACAACAAAGTACAAACAGAGCTGATAATTGCTGCACAATAAGGACACATGGATTATTCCCATAGGAAAATTACAATCAGAGCGCAAGCAAACAAACAGTTTATAACCCATTCACTATATATAATCTTACTAACCTCGTAATGATCAATAAAGGAATAATAAAAGAAAAAATAGACAATATTGTATAAAAAGTTTAGAGTGAATGAAGCCATACCTCATCCCACTGCAGAATGTAGTTTTGTATTTTTGAACCATTGTCACATGGAGCCTGGGAAGATATAGACAGATAGATGGATAGAAAGATAGATAGATATACAGCAAGTTTAAAACACACACAATAAAACAAGATAAATGTTGTAGTTTTTGTATGTCAAAGACCAAAGATGAGAAAAGGTGTTTATGATGCTGTGTATAACAAAATCTTTAAAATATTGTGTCTGGTTGTGTGTCTGTGCACCTTCCACTGCAAGACGAGACTGTTTTTCGTGCCGCTGGCTTTGCGAGGTGGGCTAGGTGTGTCAGGCTCACAACTCAGAGTAGTGAAACTTGCAGGTTCAGAGGAGCTTCCCTGTAAACTGTTATACATGGCCTGGACCCTGCAGGTACAAGTGAACAGACATGTTAGTAATTGCAATTGTCACAAATGAAGATTGCATTAAGTCTAGAACTGACCACACACCTGACATGGTAGTCTGTTGCTGGTCTTAGGTTCTCTACAGTTGCACTTAGTTCCTTTCCACTGGAAAAAAAGGGATGAAAAGGGATAAAAAGAGATTCGAGTAAAAGAGCAAAAAAAGTTCACATAGAAGATGGTCATTGAAAAGAAAGTTGACCATGTCAAAGAAAAAACAGTCCCAACTTTTAATTAGACATCAACTAAAAATTATTTAAAAAGAAAAAATTACAGACAAGCAATTATATAAAATCTGAGACAGAAAATATGCAAGAGGGCAGTAAAGTATGTTTTGCTATATAACTGTTAGTACCAAAATTTAAAACGTTTTAATTCAAGAAACTGTCAATTATATTATAACTACTATTACAGTAATTCTAGCAATCGGCAAACCCGCAATGACTAAAATAATCAAACATTTAATCACATTTTTAAAAAATATATCTTATAATAATAGCCTGTCCCTTTTTGATCCCTTTTTTCATTAAAAGCCAGGTTTGATAGATAAAAATAGAAATAGATGCCAGTCCCCAATAGTAGCTGGACTGCAGTAAACGCGATCTGTAATGACCCACCATGCTTTCCGTACATTAATCCTCTTTTCGTACCACCTGGGCTCCGCCCTCCTGCAGTGAATCATACTGTAAGTACCTTTTCATATCAAAACTGTTTTGTTGTCGAATGCTATCGAGGAAGAGAGAAACTCTAAACCAAATTTTACTCCTTAAACGAGCTGCCGTTAGCTTGCGCTCTCTCACAACTACAAACTCTCTCTCTTACTTCCATTAAAACAAACTCCGCACCTGTTCTGTGCGCGCTGCCCACTCGTTTTCGCTCCCCATGAGAAACACACATCATCTCGTAACAATGTCAATCATAACCCACAGGGTGAAGCAGTTGGATGGAAACGATCATTTGAAACGGTAATTCAAACGAAAAAAGCGGCACAACATTTTGTGCTGTAAATACCATTACCATTCCATCTGTGAGAAGAACAATAGCCCCTCTTCATTAAACTCCTGTCCCCATTAAACACTGGTCCATCCGAATAATTGTTTAAATAAATGTAACTACTATTGGAAGATATACAGTAATCTTTTTTATATAATCAATATAGTCTTTTTTTTTATTTTAATGTCACTTCAAACACTGTTCACTGCATAAAATTTTTTCCTGCAAATGCTTGGTATAATTAAATCTATTAGCTCCAGATAAAGTGCTGAACTTTGTGTATTTGTGAATTTGAAAATATCTTCACCTCTCATTTTCAAATCTAGCATTACCTGTAGGCAGTGTTATATTTTCCATCTTTCCCACTGTAGGAGACAGATACTTCATAGCTGAAGCATGGATCTTCAGGTTTTTCTTCTCCTTCTTTCTGCTCCTCTTCTGCCACTGTCCTCACTGGGGTCACCCAGGACAAACATGCTCCTCTGGCCTGGACGTCGGTAACCTGAAACAATTAATAAATGATGGTGTTGTTTATTTTTCTAACCAACTTTGATGATTGTGTATCCAAATAGGTGGAAATGACTGTGAAGATACATTTATGTACAGATACATCTTCATTGTCTTCCAAGTGAGCCATGTAAGATGAATTTAGTTTAGTTACGGAAGGGATGGGGGACCAGTATTTATTTTTAGCTTTGTTCCACTTGAAGAGAATGCCTATCCTTTAGTTACAGCTGGATATCTATCTTTTCCTGTTCTTTGATAAAAATAACCAAGCACCAGCAGAGCTAGGATGAACACTAGCAAACACAAAAAGCAACACAAACAAGTTCAATCCTGTTCTTCCTTTTCAAGTTTAATCCTGTTTCTTTTTTATCTGCACAATTTTGTCACTGCTTCATCTACTCTACTTCCCTGTGCACATCTCCATAGAGAAAATCCATTCATCCAAGAAGGCCTTCAAGCAGAGACCTCGTTCCTCTGCCCACTGCATTTCCTTGTCTTATTAATTTCTTTGGTCTCTTGTGAAGAGAATGATGACAAACTCATCTCAATACACTAAACAAGGACAGTCAGGAAAACTAATAGACTAAAATTAAACTAAAAACCTTTATTTATTTACTTATTTATACCAGTATTTAGACCACCATGCAATGTGGACTGGTCAGATGAGGACTGGTCAGATGTCCAGGAAAAAAGAAATTCAAGCAGAATTTAATACTATTGTTGGTCCATCACTTCAAAATCTTTGTTTGTACTCATACTGCCTCAAGAAACAAATTGTTGTATGAGTATTAATTCATATTCCTTTGTTAATTGATTTGAAAACTTGAAAAACAGGAAGTGTCAGATGGTTATTATAAAACTTTATGGAACAATCTTGCTGTTGCTATTCATACAGCTTTCATGACCCTACACAGGAATCTATTCCTCAAATTAACTGCAGATAAGACTCACAATTGCATGTACAACTGTTTAAACTATGTAAATGAAAGACATTATGAAAGCACAGTTGGAGCATCTTTTGTCAGGTGTTTATCATCAAGATGAATGTGAAAACTTTCAGTTTCAGAAGAGTTTAAATAACAGCTAAATCTGGAAATCTAACTCGGCTTGCATGCTGTTTAAAACTCTGCACATACTGAATCATCCAGCTAATGCAAACATAACATCTTCCATTAACTCACCACTGGCTTGCTGATGTTGTTTAACCATTCTTGAAGGGCCTGTGTCTTTTCATTCAGTTCTGAAAAAGATAGCAGCAATTAAAATAAAATATTTTAGTGTGTACTGGTGAAAATCCCAAATGTTCTAGACATTTCAATGCATTAAAAAGCACATGGACAGTTACACTCATTACATTACTCTCCTGCTTTAAAAAATCTGGGATATTTGGCTTTATTTGGATATTTGGATATTTATGGAAAACTTAAAAATTCACAGTACAGTGAAATTAAAGTACTGTATTTAAGAATGCAATGGTGACTTCCATATGTCAAACAATTTATTGAAACAAAACTCCAACAACAGTGGTGAGTAAACACAACAAAAAATGTCAATTTCTCAATAACAGATTGATGAGCATCAATTACAGCTTGACCGCAGCGTCTCATGCTGTTCACAAGTCGGCTTATTGCCTGATGAGGCATCTCACTCTTCTTGAAAGGCTCTACACTGCGACTCAGCCAATTCCATAGTTTTCTATAGGATTCAGGTCGGGAGAAAGTGCAGCCACTCCATTTAAGGTTGCCCAGTCTCCAGCAGCGGTTCCAAGCTGTGTTGTTCATCCAGGGGCACAATGAGTGGATAAATGACGTTACTCAGGTAGTATGGGCTCATCACTGTACCATTCACAAAGTGTAGGGCAGATCTGTATTGATTAGACACACCTGCCCATATTGTACCACCACCACCACTAAAGCTGATGCACAGCGCTCTCCTTGATGTCTCCAACATCATTGGCGGCCATCATTTCTGCTCAGCGTGAATCGACTTTCATCAGACATCAACACTGAGGCCCACTGGCCCCTCGTCCACCATAAAAGCTCCCTGTTCCCGGTGGTGTGGTCAGGTACTCTTGCAGGTCATCTAGGACGCAGACCACATTGATGTAAACAGCTTCGAATGTTCTGACGAGACACTTGGGTGCCTCTCACCTCCTTTAAATGGGCCTGTAGTTGAGTTGCATTCTTCACCCGATTCCACAGGGCGTTATTCACAATGGAGCGGTCATCAGGTGGGATGTGGACAAAGGACATTCACTTCTATGTCTTTCTGTGACTCTTCCAGTCTCTCTGTGTCTCTGTTGTAACCTGCTGATGACTCTCTGATACTCTAAACTCAGTGGCCACTTCCATCTGAGAACATCCTTTTTGAAGCGATGGCGACGTACTGTTGATCAATTGTTATGTGTCATCTTAGCCTCATGATGTCAAAATGTGAACAGTATGATTACATGTTACTAATTCAGATTGAACCAGGAAATGTATTGGTTGATTCATGGATAAAACACCCCCTGTGAATTTTGCCATTAAGCTCTTTGTTAGAGAAAAGTAAGTTGTGGAAAAGGTGCTGAAACATTGAACAGTTGGACATGTGCATTTAATAGTTTAGGGAAAGTCACATTAAGTTCACCTGTAAAGGATATAGTGCATCTTAGGTTCATCTTGAAATTTTACCAGAAAACAGAATATGCCTAGCTATTTGAGAGTAGTTTATATACTGTCTGGAGATCAAAGTTTCTACATAAAATGTAACACTGTAATGCCACTGGATAATACAGCATATTCTTTACCACTCTGCTAAAGAAGTCAATCACAAAATACATGCACTACAACACCCTTAACCCTTTTTAAAGTGGGGTGGGTTTGGTAAATTTCCACATAGTTGGAATAGTTAATAACTGTACACTTTGTTTTTGTATTCCAATGTAGAAAAAGCGGTTGAGATGTTGTCCAAATACCCTTCAGTGCATAAATACTATGTAATGTTGATGCAAATAGGTAACATTATTTCAGACATCTCCCTACCTCCAGGCTCTACATCTCTTCCTGGGCTTTCTGAACCCAATCCAGTGACTGCTGAACTGGCCTGGCTTTGCTCCTCCACCTCCTTAAGTCCGAGGCCATTCTGTAGATCCCCTCCTGCTGGTGGGGTTCCACGGGTTTTCTGAGGGGAAAGAGGAGGACTGTCTTTGGAAGGAACCAAACCACCCCCTCCTCCTCCTGCTTGCCCACCCTGTCGCTCTTTCAGTTTCTTCTGCAGGCGCTCATAGGTTTTGTTAGCCCTTTCATCCCTGTGAACAAATGGTGTTCGTCCGTGTGGCGGGTGAGTGTCTGTGGAGACTGAAAACACACAAACAGAGAGACGTGCAATATATGGAGGACATGCTGCACAAACAAAACAAATATAATCTCAAAGAGCATGGTTGTAAAGTGAGATAGCAACTCTAAAATCTCTAAAACACAGAAAACTTCAGAAGAACCTACTGCTGGCTTCTCTTCTTTTATCTAGCACTAACTGAATGGCTGATGGCATCTAAAGGAGAATATGAAATGCCAAACACTGGCGAACTTATTAACATATTAAGGCCAGTTGCAATTTGTATTTCATCATTGTGACTTTTCTGAAAATTCAAGTTTCCAGTCTTTCCAGCAAATGACAGACTGAGTGGGAAACGTGGAACACATGGACATCTTAGAGTTCCAAATGCATCTGAATTTGGTCTGAAATTAAACAAATTTATAGTATTTGTTGTGAATACATGAACAGTCTTATGCAAAAGTTTAGGCACCCCTTGATAAATAACAGATTTTAGTGATATTGTAATTGAAAAGATGCTAATCTCTCTAGGACATGGAAAAAAAATACACAATATTTTCAGCAAATATTGATTCAGTTACTTTTTATTCTATAAATTGAACAAAAATGAAAAAATGAAAAATTAAAACATTATTATGGTACTGTTCAAACATTTGGGCACCTCCTCTGGCAGATATCGCAGCTTGCAAATGCATTTTAGAGCTAAAAGTCTTTCAGTTATTGTACATGGGATTTTCTCCCATTCTTCATTGCAAAAGGCTTCTAGTTCTGTAATATTTGGTCGTCTTGCATGCACAGCTCTTTTAAGATCTACCCACAAATTTTTAATGATGTTTAAATCAAGATGACTGTAATGGCCATTTCAAAACCTTCTGCTTGCGTCTCTTGAAGTCGTCCAAGGTGGATTTCGAGGGTTTGTTTAGGATCATTGTCTGTTGTAGAAGCTCATCCTCTTTTCAGCTTCAAAGCTCCAACAGCTTCAACCCCAAAGCATGATAGATCCACCCCGGTGCTTAATGGTTGGCAAGGTGTTCTTTTCATGAAATCAAGCTAATTTATTTCTCCAAACATGCCTTTGCTGATTGTGGCCAAAAAGTTTTATTTTAACTTTATCAGTCCACAGCACTTGTTTCCAAAATGCATCAGACTTCTGTAGATGTTCTGTTGCATACTTCTGACGTTGACCTTAAGGTAAGGTTTTCTTCTGCTGACTCTTCCATGAAGGTCTTGTGAAACGGTGCACCACCACTCCTGAGTCTGCAAAATCGTCCGGCAAGATTTTTTGCAGTCAAATGGGGATTTTGATTCGTCTTTCTGACCAGCATATGAGCATTTCTCTCTGAGAGTTTTCTTGGTCTTTAAGATCTCATATTGATAATTACATCTCTAAATAACATTGCTCACTGTGGAAACTGCAAGCTGACAACACTTTGTGATCTTCGTGTAGCCTTCTCCTGCATTGTGAGCATCAATAACTTACAACAATAAAAAGTCTTACACAGATGCTTAGAGGAACACAAGTGTGTGTGCACAAGGTTTAAAAGTGAGAGTATTTGTAAAGCTTTAAAACTGACACCAGCTGACATTTACTAATTGTTGTGCATTGTGCATTTGTTTCCATGTACTAGAGAGATCAAAAATCATCAAAATCTGTTATCAAGGGGTGCCCAAACTTTTGCATAAGACTGTATGTGGTCTTTTCAACACGATTGGTGTACATTATAAAAAGTGCTTTGATGCACCATAAAACCAGACAAATGTGTTTTGCACAGATGAAGTGATGCTACCAGAGAGAGTCAAGAAACACAATAGTCATAATAGTATGACAAATAGACTCACCCTGCTCTGAGTAGATGTGGGCTGGGTGGTACTGAGAGATGTACTGGGGATTCATGTCTCCCGTACCTCCGGCCATGCCTGAGTACAGGTGGTGAGGAGGCATGATGGGATGATGAGGGTGGGGAATGAAGGCCTGCAGGTGGGCATGGGGTGGCGGAGGGGGCGGGTGGTGCAGCGGAGAGTGGCCCCCCGGGTGGAACTCCGCCTGAGGTAAGACCAAAACCCGCCTCACTCCATTTTCCTCAATGATCTTAGGAAGTTTGAAAGGTAAGACAGGAAAACGCATTAAGACCATTGAAGTAAACTCATTATTATAACAAAACTTAACTTGGTAACAAAAAAGGTTAGCAAAAAGAACAGCATTTTATATAAACCTACTTGCTGAACGTATCCAGGAGGCACATAAATAGGAGGCACTGAACCATTTGGGGACATCATGGGAACCTGAGCAGGACCTGAAAAAACATCACTATTAGTACAATGTTAATAACAAACGCCAACAATGTGTTACTTTACTAAAACTTCGCCCTATTGCAAGTAATAGAGAAAGTAATCTCTGATCTTCAAAGCAGGGGCAGAGCAAAGCATTGATTCGCATGGATAAATAAAATCAACACCTCAGTGATAACATTGGTAGTATAAATTAGGCAATTGGTTTTAGTACAGCAAAGTCTTAGAACTACATGAGCGCCCAACAGTGGTGTTTCGTGAAATTTTCCTATTTCTGTTGTGGATTTGAAAAGGATTTTTAACACAGTCAACACCCACAAAGCCACCATTTCCCACCACAATTAAAATATACTAATACTGTTCCAGTCACCAAAAACAAAGCAACCTGACCATCACTGTAGCGCTAACCTGCACTGCAAGGAAATGCTTTGAGAGGCTGGAAATGGAACATATTGAGGACTCCATTCAGAACAGCTTGGAGCCTCTGCAATTTGTATACCACCAGAAAACAGGCATTGAGGATACCATTTCACAGACAATTCATGCCACTCTGGCTCACCTGGACAATAAAAATGCTACTCTTAGCTGGCATTTGTGGATTACAGCTCCCCATTTAACACAGTCATTCTATACAAGCTGATTCAGAAGCTCCTTAGTCTAAGACTCAGTGCTGCTATACCCTGTGTCATGGACTTCAACAGCAACACACTGATCAACAATGATGAGATGGACAACAGGAAAAAGGTGAAACTCCTGGCAGAGTCAGTAAATGTCAGCAAACTAAGGAGCTGGTCATAGACGTCAGGAAACAGGATGTGGTTTATTCCCCAATCAACATTGAAGGCTTTACAGTGGAGAGGGTCAACAGCTTTGGGTTCCTTGGGGTCACCCTCAGCGGTAACCTCAAGTGCCCAGAGCAAACAGCAGCTGGCATTGTCCCAACACAATGTGCCAGGACAACCTTCACCACTTTCTACAGATGTGATGTGGAGTCTATTCTCTCAGGGTGTACTACATTCTGGCATGACAGCAAGAATGTAGTGAAAGCAGCACGCTACGAAAGACCCTAAACACCCTGAACTGCCACTGTTCTCTTTCCGGCCATCTGGCAGGAGACTCTGGGAAATCCAACTGCACGATACTAGATACTAGAATGACCAACCCATTGAAAAAGCAACAGGTGTTGTGAACATTTGTGATGTGACTACTACATATCTCCCAGCACTACTGGGAATTTATTTTAAAGTTTTGCTTGATAAGATGTGGGTTAAGAAAAAAGAATTTCAAGACAAGTCATTCAACCCACATGAACCACGATATATCTGAATATATCACCCATCTCTTTACCTCTTTATTCAATTTATTGTTTTAATATAACAGAACATTAATATTACCTGCTTCACATTTGTATAGCATTCCCCAAAAAAGCTCCGACTGTGGTGTACTGTGCATTCCTTTCCATTATATTTAGCATTAACTATTCTGTGGAAATTTGGCCGAGCCTTGGCTCCCTATGCGCATCAGTGTAAAAGTGCACACATAACCCTGTTGCCAAATTGTCATTCATTTTACAATTTCTGGTAGGACCATCACAATTTGGCCCTTGTCAAAGATACACAGCAGCTCAATCTTGCTCATATTTCTTGTTTCCAACACAACAACATAAAGAGCTACTTGTTCACTTGCTGCCTAATATTTCAACACCCTTGAAATAACAAGACATTTCAAAGTTATTCATGTTATGAAACCTGTAAGTGGTTCTAATGTTGTGGCTGATATATTTTTATATTTATATATATATTTTTTTAATCTGGTGGCCTTTTATAGTGTTGTTTTCAGTTGCTTGTTTGCACAGATTTTACTGTCTCACCTCTGTAAACATATGTGGGTTGATATAAAAAGCAACAACTGCTGACATTGCAGTGCTGCAGAGGAAAAGGTGACAAAGGTGTTTTTTGTGTAAAACATTCTGTAATAGTTCAGACATTTAAGTCAAACTTGCTTTGTGGAAATGCGCACAGCCCCAGGCATATACACAGAGCCAAAGTTGGCTTTTATTTTCAGCACAGTTGGAATTTAAATAACACAACAGAAGTGAGCAGTATGAATAGGAGCATGCAACCACACTCAATATTGTCAAGAACACACACTTCCTTCCTCTTGCCAAGTAGTTCTACCACTAAGAATCAACAATGACAGAAAAAATTAGATGGTCCAAAAAAGGCCACACAAGACATACAAAACAAATACATTAATATTACATTTTTACATATTACATTACATCCTCAACAGAATCAGCATTTTAACTTTGTCAAAGAGCTTTTGTGTGATGAATGCATCTGGCTGTTACCAGTGGGAATTAGCCAACGGGAATGTTATAATGAACAATAAAATTGTTAATTTCTTCTAAAGCTTTGGAAATACTAATTGTGTACTGAATACTAAAAAGTAACATCTAATTGTGTTTAATTGTACCGTTTTATTGTACATTAAAAAGCAATGTGCAGCAATGTCCGGTTTCCCAAATGTGATACGCACAGTTGACTGCACTCACTCTGCATTTAGGGCTCCATAAGAAAATAAATGTATTAACGTAAATAGAAAACGTGCATTCTATAAATGTATATATAATCTATACATGTTATTGTGATGCTGACATGGTCATGATGGTCTGGTTTAACAGTGTGAGGTTTGGTTTCTTGGTAAAGTAATAAAAACATTCCAAATGTTCATTGATCATGTATTGAATCATTTCTCTTATAAAATCATGGGACAGTGGCGACTCTTTCAAGCACATAACAGTCCTCATGTGTGTGCATGCACAAGCTTAAATATGCATGAGGTGATTTGCATTTACCAAGTATGGTTGAACGAGGGTGTGTAGGGGCGGAGTATGTGTCAAACCCATGTGCATACAAATGCAGGTCTAAAGTCTAAAAGATGCAGAAAAAGTTGATTTTGAAGATGAAGATTTGATCAAGTTTGGGCTTCAATTTCGTGCTCACAGTCCAGTAATGCAAACTTTTGGCAAGAAATACCACTGACAGTGTGAAAATTTTACACATTTACTCCTATGCTCAGAGATTTAGATGAAGACTGAGTTGTAGATTGATCTTTAGCCATTGTCACAGAAAAAGACAAGTGCAGATTTGCATCACTTTTTGATATAAAATCAAATATAAAGTGCTGGTATTTGGCATGTTCCTCAAATGTTCATTTGGTGTAGGAATTATGTTATTGTACATTTTAATGTACAGCAAATCAAAGACCCCATATATTTTATCACCAGTATTTGGCATCATCTTAGAAAAACACATACAGTGGTGTGAAAAAGTTTTTTCCTCCTTCGTGATCTCCCTTCCCATGTTTGTCACAATTAAATGTTTAAAATCATCAAACAGATATACTCGTTTAGGAGTTTTTGGTAGACTTCATGGTTCCATGTATCCCAGAAAGTCCTCCAGGTCTTGAAGCAGCAAAACAGCCCTAGACCATCACACTACCACCACCATATTTTACTGTTGGTATGATGTTCTTTTTCTGAAAAACAGTGTTACTTTTATGCCTGATGTAATGGGACACACACCTTCCATAAAGTTCCATTTTTGTCTCGTCAGTACACAGAGTATTTTCCCAAAAGTCTTGGGGATCATTAAAATGTTTTCTGTCAAAATTCAGATGAGCCTTAATTTTCTATTTGCTCAGCAGTGTTTTTTGTCTTGGCACTCTGCCATGCAGGTCATTTTTGCCCAGTCTCTTTCTTATGGTGAGTCATAAACACTGACCTTAACTGAGGCAAGTGAGGCTTGAAGTTCTTTGGATGTTGTTGTGGAGTCTTTTGGGACCTCTTGGATGAATCATCGCTGTGCTCTTGGGCTAATTTTGGTCAGCCAACAGGTCACCACTGTTCCATATTTTCGCTATTTGTGGATAAAGGCTCTTACTGTGGTTTGCTGGAGTCCCAAAACTTTAGAATTTGCTTTATAACCTTTTCCAAACTGATAGATCTCAATTACTTTCTCTCTCATTTGTTGCTGAATTTCTTTGGATCCCTGCATAATGTTTAGCTTTTGAGGATCTTTTGGCCGACTTCACTTTGTCAGGCAGGTCTTATTTAAGTGATTTCTTGATTGAGAACAGGTGTGACAGTAATCAGTCCTGGGTTTTGCTAATAAGGTGTGTTGCAGTTAAAAACTGCATGTTGTGTTTAATTGTGTTGTCTTTGACTAATATTTCAATTTGTTTGATCATCTAAAACAATTAAGTTTGACAAACATGAAAAAAATACATCAGGAAGGGGGCAAACACTTTCACATCACTGTATGTCAGTGACTGTGTTGTGGCTTTCAACAATTGCCATTTTTCCTGAAAATACTAAGCTGAACTCTGAAGCATCCAGAGTAACCACCACAAATACAATAAAAAGTGCTTATCTATATTCATGTCTAACATTATGGTTAACTACAAGACAGGACTTTTCTCTATAGGCAACCTGAAGTTCAGGCAATAAATAAAGAAACAATGGCTTATTGGGCAGAAAAGGTGGCCTGAATTAAACAAAAGATGTTTTCTACTAGCAAATCCATTAGAGGTTCAAAATAATAAATGGAAAAGATTCTATAAAAGATCTCCATACATGCCTGTCGTTTACAGTAGTACAGAGGAGGAAATAATTATTTGCCCACAGACAGAGAAATTAACAGTCTATATTTTAATGGCAGGTTTATATTAACTGTGAGAAATAGATATATATATGCGATATAAATGCAATATATATAAAATATATACATTTATTTGCATTTCATTAAGTCAGGGATGTCCAACGTCAGTTTGCACTGACTTTGCACTGGAAGCACAGTTTGGTACTTACCTTCCTCCAACACACTCCCTGAATCTGGCAATTAACAGGTGAGTCTTACCAGCTGTGCTTGATCAGGGAAATTACCAAACCGGTGCTGGAAATCGGACCTTCAGGACCGGAACTAGACACCCCTGCATTAAGTGAAATGAGCATTTGATCACCTAGCAAAACAAGACTTACTACTTAAGCACAGATGCCAGATGTTTCATGTAGTTGAAGACCAGATTTGCTCACATAGCAGTAGTAATTTTGGTTCACTCCTCTTTGCAGACCAGCTCTAAATCATTAAGGTTTCAAGGCTGTTGCTTGGCAACACGAAGCTTCAGCTCCCTCCAATAGTTTTCTATGGGATTCAAGTTCAGAGACTGAATCCATAACGGCATAGTGTGCTACCAATGGATTTCTTGGTGACTGTGGTCCCTGTTGCCTTGAGATCATTGACAAGCTCCTCCCATTCAGATCTAGGCTGATCTCTCACCTTTCTCATAATCATTCTCGCTCCACAAGGTGAGAGCTCGTCTGGAGACCCAGACCAAGGTTGATTGATGGTCATTTAGTGTTTCTTCCATTTACGAACAATTGCACAACAGTTGTCTCCTTCTCACCCAGCTTCTTGCTTATGGCTTGGTGGCCCATTTCAGCCTTAGACAGGGCTACAATCTTAAACCCAACATCTTTAGACAGCTCTTTGGTCTTGCCCTTGGTAAAGAGGTCAGAGTCTGTATGATTGAGTCTGTGGACAGCTGTCTTTTATACAGGTGACTAGTTGAAACATGTGTCTTTAGTTAGATTCTCCTAATTTCAACTTGTCTGCCTCATTAATCTGTGAAAGCCAGAACTCTTAATGGTAGGTAGAGGATCAAATATTTATTTCACTCAAGGACATGCAAATCAATTACCAATTTCATATAACATGATTTTTATTTCTTTTTGATATTCTCAATCATTGTTAATGTAAACCTACAATTGAAATGATGAGACTTAATTTCAAGTTAATGTGCAAACTTACAAAATCAGCGAGGGGTCAAATAATTATTCCCTCCACTGTATGTGTGTATGATGTAGGAATTAGTGACAGAAAAGCCACAAGCATCAGAACTGCAGAGTTATAAAATCATTCAGGCCACTCTGCTTCCACAAATCAATGTAATGAATTACAGCAGCCATGCAAGATTTAAAAGACATGCAGTGCTGTAGTGGTTATTTAAAGAACCTGTAATATATCTATTTTGCATCATACCTCATTTTAGATGTCAGTGAAAATGAGTCCTGCAAGTGTTATGCAACTTCATACTTTAGACCGTTGCATGAAAGAGCTTGAGATTTCAGGTTAATTTTTGTTTAGAGAAAGTCTTGTAATGAAACAGCCTGTGATAACTAATGTGGACGGGAGAAAGCAGTACAGATACACTGTTTCCAAAGGTTTGTGAAGTTGTTTTTAAACAAAGGGTATTAAATATCAATTGGCTTTTGCTGCAGTAACACTGTCTCTTCTTCTGGGAAAGCTTTACATTAGATTACAATAGATACTTGGAAGACTGCTGTGAGAATATAATGGCATTTAGCCACAAGAGCATTAGTGAGGAGGTACTATTGGAAGATTAGTTCTGGATCACAAGCTCCACTCCTACTCACTCTCAACTTACTGGAAGGTGCCAGTGGAAAGCATTATAGAGGTTATTCCCCTCTAGGTGATGCCTGGCATTGGGCACAGTGATGTGTGACTATTTTAGAGCATCTCATTATTATCCAAGCTATGGATAATAGTATGCAACATTAAAGACAAATTTTTAAATGCATATGTAAGGTATTTTGGTATTTTTTCAAGATTTGCCAGTGAATATTTACACACAATAACAAAATCAAGTAGCATCCTATACATTACGCTGTAGTTTTTCTGGGCATATGCTTGTTGAATTCTAGCTAGAAAAGTTCCAAAGGCAATTTCCCATTTACAGTAGCAAGAAAAAGTGCAGTCATGTGGAAAAAATTAGGACAAGTCATTAAACATTCCGTTCTTTTTAAAGAAATGTTGAAATAAATAAAAACAAAAACTTAAATGTATTCATTAAACAAAATATATATTTAAAAAAAAAAATTCTAACTGAGGAAAAGATTAGGACATCCTACCCCCTACTATTTAGTGTTTCCCCCTTTGGCTGAAATCAATGAAATTAAAAAGAGAATGGAGTATTGTTCATTTTGACAGGTATACGAATCTGAGTAATTACCAACCAACTAAAAATTAGCCACAATAAGGAACCTTGATTAGGTTTTACTGCTGGTGGGAAAACATTCTACAATAGTCAGCTTTAAAACACGCTGATCCTGGAGAGTCGGTGTCCAGCACAGTTTAGTGATTTCCCTGATCAAGCACATCTGGTTCAACTCGCCTGTTAATTGGCAGGTTTAGTGAGTGTTTTTGAGAAAGGGAACTACAAAACACTAGCCTGACTTTGCCCACCCCTATTCTACATAATCAAACTGCTTAAACATTTGATTATTGACAGATGCCCATATTGTTCTTGCAGCATAATCTGTAAATTATTCTGTAATTCAAAATCAAATTCAAATTCAAATTTTTTTGTCACATACACAATCATACAGAGTATGATGTGTAGTGAAATGCTTTGGCGACCACCCTGACCACAGATTACAAAACACACAGATTAAAAAACAGGAAGCAATTTAAGACCTTTAAAAAACTTAACAATAAA
>JBBIGC010000001.1:25930079-25954590 GCA_037576955.1 Lepidarchus adonis
TGTGTGTGTGTGTGTGTGTGTGTGTGTGTGTGTGTGTGTGTGTGTGTGTGTGTGTGTGTGTGTGTGTGAGTGAATGAATGAGTGAGTGAGTGAGAGAGAGAGATTTAAAGATGGAGCGGAGTTTGCAGCAACATGAAAGTCTGAATGTAATCAAGTCACATGGCCTTGTTTCTCCTACACACATTACCGATTTGCTCACAACTGTGGCCAAGCCCATGTAACATTTACACTGTGTGCTACTTCACTGTTCACATGCTGTTCAGAAACAGAACCCCCTTCGCAAGCACTCCTTCATATGAGTAAGTCTATCAGCTGTTTGTTTTAAGACAGACAGTGCAGAGTCTAAAGTTAAAACTACAGTGCTGGTCTAGACATGGCGACCTCTGTAAAGGACAACGCAGATGGATAAGCGGCTAGTGCTAAAGTGCTGAGAGACAGACGCTTGCTTAAGTCACAACAGAACACTCCAGTGACGAGGCCTTATAAAAACAAGCACTCCGAGTCCACTCAAAGGTCACGCTCTGCCTTTCTCTCATTCAATGAGCAACAATTCATGTATATTTGCATATAAACACTGAGACGCAACAGAGAATCAAGATCCTTCAAATAGAAAAAAAAATCTTAAGTTGTTCCGTTTCTCATTTGGATATTTTGTACTAAGAGGTTCAATGAGCCAGTACATTTCAGACTTATCCACAAGTACTACTCAATCACCAAGATGAAGTGAAAATCAACAACTCCAATTTAGAAATAGCACTTTTTCAAAGAATTTAACATTCTTTTTCATGCATAAAAATCAATGAACAAAAAAGGTTATTGTTTGTCTATCGACATAAATCCAATCTAGACACCTGCAAACTTACTCCACAGGACCTGGTTTATCGAATTGTGAAGCTCCCACTAGTCTGAAGAAAAAGAAAGAGGCCATTGTATGTGTTTTCTGATTCATGCGGGTCTGTTGATATTATAGCTCATTTCTGACAATTTCACATTGATCGGCTTATTGGTCAAATTGCTGTTTTGTTTCAGAGTTGGCCGTTTTGGGCCTCTAAGTGGAAATGGACATATGCACTATATTATCTTTTTGCTTTTTTACATTTCTTAATATGCACATAGGTGTTATTCTGGAAATGACAAAAACTACACATCAAGTGATACAGGGCAGATTTCCAGATACTTCTGTTTGGTTTTCTAACATTTATCAAACAAAAATGTCATACTCTTGGAAAATGAATCTAACCAATCTGCCTACAGCAGAAGTCCAGCAGCTCAGTAGAGTAGGTAGAGCTATGGCAACCGGGATCTTATTTGTATGGCAGAGACGAGCAAAGCTGCAAAATCTATAAAGTTTGGCATTTAGCATTTTCCACAAACATTTTACATTTCTGAAATGGTGTGACCTTATTTTGACATGCCAATGGTGAGGAAAGTGCTACATAATGGTGAGTATGTTAGCAAAAAATGAAAAGAAAAGAAAAATGACATGTCTTTTGGAACAGAATGCTAAATAATGCTAAAGAACACAGTGCTGTCATTTAGGGTGCTTTCTAATCAGTCATTAGTCAGGGGAAGTGTTAAGACATTTGTTTTTGTCATTTAATATATTTCCAGTTTATCTTTAGACATATTGAATAAAAAATGTAACAGTAATGGGACTATATCATGTATATGTTGAGCATGTCTGAGAGACTCCAATGGCTTATGAACTTGCAATGGAGTCCAAAAGCTCCTTCAGATCACAAAGGGAGAACTCTGCATGGCTCTTTCCTATGGCATTTTCCAGAACATAGCTTAAAGACTTACTGAATGCCCTTACATTCACATGGATGACTGTAAACCAGACATTACAGAGAGATTATAATTAGGAAATGTACCATTGTCACTCACTTGAGGTGTAGCTGAAGTTAGCCTTGCATTAATTTTTTTCAGTTATCTGTATAGCTGTTATAGGAAGCCATTTTAAAATCCTCTATTAATTTTAAATGCACTATAAAGAGACTGGCTATGCCATGGAACACCTTTCCCTGTCCAGAAACTAGTTTTGCGTTAGTCTGTCTGTAATGTTTGTGGGTTTTTTTTTTTTATTTCATCTCCTTATATTAATTTTCTTGGCTGATGAAATGTTTTTGTAACCTCTTCAGGTACACTGCTCCAATTATATTTCTTTCAATGGCGTGTAATGCCCCAGTACCATTTGTGCAGTGTGCTAATTTTTAGATGTGCATCTCTTTTATAGCAGATGAGTTTTGCATGAGGTGTAGGCACAAAGATGACTGTGAAGCAAATCACTAATCCTGCTTTCCAGCTGTTCTTCATCTTCTTTAGAGAGAATGTTGATTCTTCCCTTACTTTCCTCAGCATTAGTCTTGGAGCTTACCATGAAATCCAGCAGGGAACACACACCTGTGCAAGATGATTCAGTGTGGTATCAATAACTTTCTACTTTAACAATTGCTTTGACATGGACGTTTAAGATCTTCGTTGCGGCACTGGAGCTTTTCCCATTTGAATGTTGTTTAATAATGTTGTCATTGAGAAAGTGAAGCAGCTCCATTACCATATGTTAACCTTCATCAGAATTTTGGGGGTTGATTTGTGGTCAGTTGTGCTCACTCTCGAATAGCTTGAGTATCTTAAAGACTCATAGAAAAATCACAAGTAAGCAGTGGCCCTTGGCTTTGTGACTGTGCTATTTAGTTTCTCTTCATGGTGCTGTGGATCATCACCTTTTTCCAAACCTTTCATCTCTCCACAGATATGTCTCTTCATAATAAGCAGGGGAAAAAATCAGCTTTCGACTTGCACATGGCATTTACGCACTTCCCTCAACTAAAAATACATGAATGAATCCAGAAATAAACCTGCGTCGGACACAGGGAGGGGAAAGGGGTGGGGGAGTTATCTCGTAGATTTCTGAATTGCCTCTGGCTCATTCTAAGGTTAAGAGTTAAATACAACACACACCCCTCCCCGTCTCTCCACACCATGAGCGGTGAGTCATCAATCCGCCAGCGTCACTGACAGACAGGCACAACAATCCGCCAGTTAGCACAAGCTCCACTCATCTACATGCTGCTCTTTGTCCATTGGCTCCTCCATCAAAGGAGAAGCTGCTCTAAATGCAGAACATTCCAACCATTTTTGTCAGTAAAAGATGTGCTGTCCATGCAAAGTGCTTACTGGAAAAGTCAGAGGTCAACCAGTATAGGGAAGTGATCTCTTCACAACAGATTATACCACATCCTCATCCACACAGCTTCACGTCATCTTCCAAGTGTGAAAACAGCCTGGGAGAGTTATTTGGGGTATGCTTATCACATATTATTGCAGTTGTCAGTGTGTGGTCAGGCCACACAGAACAAGCTTAGTCTTCGGAAATTACATAGCCTACTTTATTATGAGATTATAGGTCATGAGATTTTATCATCTGCTATTGAATCATGCTATACTGGTGTACTGAGGGTTGCCAAATGCTTTAGAATCCTCTGCTATTCTGTTACTGCACTCATGCTATGCAATTGGAAAAGATATTTAATGTCTTTGTTGTCGATCTGTAGATTTTCCCATCAAAATCCTGTTTAATAATAGCAATCCTGAGAACTTATGGATGCTCATTCAAAATACATTTTTCCCCCCTCGTTCCTTTCTTTTTCATTTTTATTTTCAAAGATTGAGATTTTACTATAAATGACTGAATTATGCAATATTGATGTATTTTGCCAAATGTTTTAGCATTTCCCATTCAATTACAGGTACACAGACAGAAACAATAACAAGCATGCAAATTACAAATTACATGAATGAATGAATGCCATAACAAAACATTTTCAACTACAACTCTCACAATTTCCTAAGTAGAACTAGAATGGTATGAAATTTTAATATTACAATTACTGAGGTCAATATGATCACATTATCAGAATAACTTGAAACAAAGCACTGATATGTTCACTTTGCCAATAATTGATAACCAGAAGTAAAATGACTTGAACTATGCCAGTTTTGTATGGATAGAAACACTATAATAGTCTACTAGGTCTTTAATCAATGAAATTTCTTTCCCTGGCAACAAAGATACTCTAAAAAGGAAAGCAGATGCACGTTTTAAAATAGAAAAGTTTGCTCCATTCAAAACATGGCTCCAGTTGCATTAAATGAGTTTGGAAGGGAGACAAAGCATGTGGTACCTGCTGCTATGTGGTGTATTTATTTACAGCCTGAGAAATGCAAAAGCCAAATATGGCTTATATATATATATGCAGTACTACAGTTTGTGGTATCTGTGTGGTTTGAATAAGAATAATTTAAAAATGAACAAAGCATGGACGCAGGTCGCAGAGATTGTTGGTATTGCCAGGGGATTTATACCATTCCTATTGTTTTTAACCATAATTGCTATATCATTAGCTCTTACATTGTTCCAGATATATCACTGAAAGGCTAAAATTACAGTTATTTATAGGCTTTAATAAAACAGCTATTGTATACACTTGGTTGTGTTTGATGGTTAAAAATAAAAGATTTACCTCCAGTAAAATTGCTGAAGAGTGTACACAAGGCAATGTCTATGCCATTTCTTCACAGTTGGCTAATAGCTGGATAACGTTGTCTGGTAGCTTGTTTGCCAGCTAGTGCGCTGTTCTGGACTCTTTTTTCTGTCCAAACCCGGCCCGCCTCCGACAGAGCAGTGACCAAACCCAAAATGCATTTATATGCTTCTGTCTCGAACCCGACTGGAATTTTAACGTTAATGGCCAAAACAGTTGATGCTTAGTGATTATAATGATACTCTTAAGTTAAAAAAACAAACAAAAAAACAAACAAAAAAAATGCTTGTGTATCCTGCTTTTATTAAACAATTGTTAAAAGAAAAGCCTCTTAAGAAGAGGAGCCATGTCAGAGCTTATCACAGACAAAACATTTTAAATGAACTCTGACAATTATTTAAACCAGGCTATTTACATAATCCACACATGGATATTTAACAGAAGCTGTGTAAAAAGAGGAGCATCAACAGTGGAGGTTTTCAGTGCTGTCTTCCTTTGATCAATGGTTCTTCCAGCAGCTGAAGTTGCGTTCGCTGCTACTGCTGCTACTGCTGCTACTGGCATGGTGAGAACGCAGCAGGGGGAAAGGACACTTAGTTTTAGGTAAGAGAGATTTTTGTGCTGACGTGACTGAACCAGACCCGAACCAGAGTAACATTTTGAAATATTTGTCTGAACCCGGCACTTCTTTCTAAACAAACTAGCCTGCCATTTTCTCAACCATGTTCCCAGGGAAAAATGCAAGGTAGTTTGCTGTGGCTGGAAGCAACAAACAAACCTAAGCTGCATGCTGCACCTGTGTGAAGGAGATCGCAGCTAACTTATGCTGATGCTTCAAATGGCAAAAAATAAAGTGATTTTAATTCAAATTTGTTTGGAACATTAATCATCATCAAAAATTACATTAACTGTTTCATCTCTTTGCATGCAGAGTTCTCCCTTTTGGATTTGAAGGAGCATTTGGACATTTCCACATTCACAAGCCACTGGAGTCTCTCAGGCTGATGTGACTAACAAATACTGTTACTGCATGACATGCTGAACGTATGCATCATATAGACCTGTTACCGTTACCTTGGATAAGATCAGGACATCACAGCTAATTCTTCTCTCTCACCCTAACAGTTTCATTCTTTTATTGAATATGTTTAAAGATGAACTAGATATTTGTAGTGGAAATATATAAAATGACAAAAAGAGGACTTTTTGGGATTTACACCCAAGAGGTAAAGCAGTAAACAATGACATTCATCACTAGTGAAGAAAAAATCCAATAAATATAAATGTTATGATAGCTAAACTTAATTTTCAAACCATATTTTCAGCACATCACTACCTTTTATTTTCTGCCTACCTATCTGTTCAACATGACATAGGTTTAGTAAAGATGGTCAGTAGTTATAGTCCTCACAATGCAGCCAAAGAATATGTAAAAACAAGCAAAAGCAACTCACTTCAGCTGAAGAGTACAACTCAAGCTTAAAGAGCACATAAGAAACCTGTTGTTTTTATCCCCTAATCAATAGCTTTCCAGGGCACTATAATCGTTCAATTACAGTCACTCTACACTTCCTACTGTGGCACCAACTGCCAATCAGAGACCCTGCCAGAGGCACGTCTTCTCTGAGCTAGCCACAGTTCTTAGTGTTTTCACACATCCCACACAATGGCTGAACACAAAAGAGGCATTCGGAGGCAGGGAATGTGTAAGACATCTCATTGCAATCTCACAGAGACCCGACAACACCGTCTGACTGTTGTGACTGAACTACCAACACGTATAGCAATTAGGCACAACAATGACTGATGATAGGGTTCTTGATCAGAGTGATTTGAATGAATCAATGGCAAGTCATTCTGTACTAGTGATTGAGAGCCTAATGTATGACAAACAGAATCAGTGACGCAACACCAGTGTCACAAGAGAACTAAAGTGAAACTACATTATTGTAACACACAATCAGAGACTAACTCTTGCACGTCAGTATTTCTACAGGAATAAAGTATAAATCAGCAACAAAGTAGAATAAAAATACATTGTTCTGGTATTTCTTCTATCATAGTCCCGCATGTCTTCCCCAGTAATAATGGCCACAATAAGGTCAAAATGATTTGAACAGGTTCAATCTGTAAAGCTTGCTTTTAAATATTGAGCTTTTACACCATATGAAATCATTAATTGGCCAATGAGAAAAACTGGGTTATCTGTTAAAATGATCTGTTTTTTAATGTAAAGATGCACTTTCAAATGTATAGCGTAGCTTAACGTGTTGATCTACCAGTGTGATCATCTGGCGTTAATAATTTCATATCTAGACACAGTAAATCCTAAGCAATAGGTTTTCATGTTAAGTTTTATTGGTTTAATTAATTAAATTAAAATATGTAAGATGCATTTAAGATGTAGGGAACAATTTTGCATTCTCTTGATATCTGAATGTTTTCTATCTTAACTCATAACTAAACTCAAAATTCCCAATAAATATTTAAAGAAATCCAATCCAAAAAAACAAAGTAAGCATGAATAAAAGGATCCTACATCTTATTAATGAACTGTTTTAAAAAGTCAAATGCTGTAATAAACATGGTAAAAGGTTTATGCTGAAATTTCGCCCCAGCTTGGGAGGAAGTGTAACTGGCAGGTTGCTGTTCTGCATCAGAGCTTGGATGGCATGTAAGGTCTATTGAGCTTTAGTGGTTTAATTAAATGCTCCCCGGCTCCCCTTTCTGTACAGTGCAAAATATTATTAATAGCAATACAAATCATTAAAATATTAAACATTATAAAACAATATTACAACATATTAAAATTTTAAAGCAACTGAAGCACTTTTAATCATCTGCTCATGCAGTGAAATAATTAGTAAGTAGCTATGCATTTCTTTTTAAATTGTTGACTGTTGATCTTCAATACACAGTTCTTGTGTGTTCCTTCCCATTTATTGATCCAGTCTCAAGACAATGTTTTACAGATGTTTTAGAGCAATTACTAGCAAACAGAATTTCAAAAAAGACTCACCTGTGATACACTGAAATTGACCATCTTCTCTCTGGATTGTGAAAGCCTCACCTGGGTTAACTTGCACCAAGATTACCTGAGAACCCAAGAGAGAGACTCCGTCATTATAATAAATCATGTAAAATCAGTGTAGTCCTCTTCATGCTGTTTCTATGTGAACAATTGTAGTTGGCTAGATGGAAAAGAGTTGAAAGGGCAACATTTCATTTCTGTGGCCTTTCTTAAGTAAAACTACATGGTTTTATATGCTTCAGAAAGTGTCACACCTTTGTATGCTGGTCTGTAATTCCTATTTTTAATCAAAGCTGAATAGAATAATGGACGTCCTGCCAGCCACAACCATGGCACAACTATTACTCTCTTCCTTTAAGCTATAAATAGACTATGATTCACAAATAGATAAGAATCACCTTTGAATAGTGTAGGAAATAGAAATCATTTGTTGAGCAGATATGACACATGAACGCTTTCCTTTCAGTCATATAAAAACACCCAAAATTCAGAAGAGCAGTTCTAAAAACATTTTAAATTAAATTACTAAGAGACAAAGAATGGTTAAGCAGTCTTTGTGGTTTCAATTTTGCCCCATATCAGACAATAAATGTGCTCTCCTGTATTTGTACATGCAACTTATAGGAAAATGAAGTATGTTTCAGATACTTGGATAACACTAACATCCAAGTTCCTAAATCATAAAACTAAATGTATAGTCTGCATTTTTTCTTTTAAAAGTTGCTTTTGTTGAAGGATGTGTTGAAACCAAATCCCAGCATAATAATAATATATTCTCACATGGGTTGTACAGTATCTTTGACAAAACATGAGCAAAGGTTTGACAAACTGATGTGACCATCAAGTCTGCCAAAATGTTTAAAAAAATAATTTATTGAATGTAATAAATAAAAAATAAACATATAGGGCTTTAAATGATCATAATTCATGATTATACATGATCATGTCTTAAAAACAAGGTGTCCGAAAACAAGCCTCATATTGACGCTGGAGTTTTCACAATATATTACATTAAACAGACACATTCTGCCTCATCCATTCAGACTGAACACAGAGTGCAGATAATGGCCATAATTACTAAGGAGCCCTAAAACTTAACATTCGTAAACTGTACATCTGGATACACTGTCAAATAAAGCAATGTTGGAAGGCCATTTAAATTCCCAGCTCATGAATATGCAGCATAAGCTATATCTCTAAAGCAGTGTTTTTCAAACAATTACATGTGGACCCATTGATGCGCTATGTATTTTTTCTATTTCTTTGTGTTATGGGTTGGAGTAAAAATGTGAACCATTTGATAAGCACTGCTTTCTATACCCATTTAACATTCTGCCAAATGCCTCATGATTCCATAAAGGTGGTTAGAAGGCAGTTATGGGGAAGTGATAGGGATACCTTAATGCACTGCCATGAGAAATGAATGCATATGAACCAGTGATGGAACTGAACTGAAGCAAGTAGCATATTGGCAATGTGGTGAATGAGAGATAACACTAAAGTCCTTTCTCCAATATTATTTAGAAAAAAGTTGTTTTGTGGTCTCTTCTTCCGCATAAAATTCAATCTATTAGCCTTATGGTTTATCCACATGAAATGTAACAAACTGCAGGTGGGTAGAAATGTTTTATTCAGTGTTTATCTTATGGTGAACTCATTAATATTAACCTAACCTAGCCTCTGTGATATTGCAAGTTGGTCAAACACTCCTGGAGAGTTTGTAGAAACAGACTGAGGACTAGTAGAGTCCATTGTTTTTAAAGATGGGTTTATTTGCTGTTTTATTCCATTGATTATAGAAATGATTAAATGATGATGCAGGTCAAATTTAAGCAGAAATACAGAAGAGCTTACAGTACAGTCAAACCTCTAAAAAGCTCTCCCCTATTGGTCCAGGCCCTATATTTGGCAAGAGGTGGGGTAGGCGAGCTATCATAATGAAGTAAATAACATGAAAGGACATTTGTCCTGCAGATAGATATGAAGAGCTTACAGTAGCAATGTACAGACTAACCTAGTTAGCTCACCCCTATTGGTCCGGGCTCTAAATTTGGCAAGAGGCGGATTTGCAGAGATAACGGGGTTTGACTGTATATAAGTTGTATATAATGACAGAATTTAGGCTAGGGTTTGCCTTTAACATATCAGTCCTCTCTTAGTGTTTCTACCAGCTATTACCTTGTTGCAAAGCTGTCTCATCCAGCAAGTTGCATCAGATAACACCATGGTCTTAAGGTCTTGCCCTTGCATCAAGCCAAGAATCAACAGCTTGACAGGTACACACCATAAAAAATGACTAATATTTGCACATTTTAGCAGTACTTGACAATGTGTGTATGGAGTATATGTGAGAAATTTTGCAGAACCCTGACAAGCCGTGTGCTTATGCTTATACATCATAGTTTAACTGTGCACCATTTGACTAAAAGTATGTACAAACCCTAATCCTCTTCATTTCTGAGTTCGAGTGTTTAAATTTAATTTACACTTATGGCTAACAGGTGTATAAACTCATGCACATAGTCATGTAGTCTCTACAAACACTGGCAGAAGAACAGATCCTACTGAAAAACATAGGGATATTAAAAAGCAGTTTTCAAAGCAGTTTAAGCTCAACTAAAAGCCAGGATTCTGTGGCTACATCTTCCTAAACAGATAAATTAAACAAACCATCAGATTGCCTAATATCACCACCCTGGAACCCAGGGTCCCACACGAGGAGTACGAACTTCTGCAGGCTGGGAGGTCCTTTAAGGTGCCAGACTGCAGAGAGTAGAATGTATAAGAACTTTTTTTTATTCCTTACTCTATAACACCGTTGAAGACTATAGCGATAATCCTGTTGCACCATTTACAACATTACCACAACACCTCTGAAAGAAACATTAGAAAATGTACTATGTAAAGAAACCTTCATAAAATAGGTTTCCAAGGCCAAGCAGTTGCACCCTAGAGCAAGATCACTATGAGCAATGCAAAGCATCAGCTAGATTGATAAAGCACAGCACTGCTAACTCTAAAATACATGCAAGTAAATGTTGTTAAGCATTACGCTCCTTGCAACTGGAAGATCATAGGTTCAAGTCCCGACCCAGGCACCACTTAGGAACCCTTGAGCAAACTACCTTCCCACTCCTCTGCTTCCCGGTGGCCGTTGATAGCTGCTCACTGCTCCATGTGTCCACATGTGTTGTGTTAAATGTAAATGTCACATTTAGTTGTGGTGCACTGTGCGATGGTCACAAAGACAAATAGTTAATTTCACTGTTTTTACAAAGAATATATGGAACGGTATAAAAAGCCACAATGTGGATACTTGGTATTGGCCGGGTATCAAATCAGATCTCATCTTGAAAGAGATAGCATGTCCTTTAAGCCCCCCTAGAAAACACTGGTTTCCTGACTGACAAAAGTGGTAAAAAATGTTTTTAAGAGTTAAGATCTGTCCTTGTTTTATACATTGCTTCATTTATTAAATTTCATGCAATATAAGAGAATTTAAATGAGTTCTCCAGCTGCTCCACTTTGTTGGGTAGAATGTATTGTTTGAAGTCCTTGCTAATCAAATCAAGAGTCAAATGACACAAAATGTTGTACTGTTATAGCCTACAAAACGCTGCTTAATGAAGCTTAATGAAAGCTTTCAACTGATTTGTGAAAGCCATTAAACAAAAGTGAAAGCAAAAACCTGACATAGGTCTACTGCACCTTTAACAAAGCACTACATGCTTTTCTAATAAACCTGGTGCCCTGGGCTGCCATTAGATCATTCTAGAAAGGCAGTCATAGTGGAGTAGAATGCAATATTGCAAGCTATGACGTACAAACCCATGTTACTTGCGTCAGCATGAAATGAGATTGAAAGACAGTAACAGCGCTCATCATAGGGCCACTTGTTCCATGAAATCAGTCTGAGTCAGTCTTCCACTGAGCCTTTGTTAAGAGGCATTCATGACACATCTGCCTTAGTAGAGAGCAGGAGCACTGATCTATTTCAGCAAAGCAGGGGTCCTGATCCAAGGGCCTTCACCAAGAAATCTTGTCATCCGCCAAGTAGGAAAAAATGTAGGGAAGAGGCTCATAGCTCCATACGTACATTTACTCACAGACAATCTGAGTAGAGATTTTTACATGAGCCTATAAGGCAACAAGAAAGCCTTAGATGAACCTATGGTGCAAGAAAATCATAGCGGCATTATTTGCATTTGGTGTGTCATTTACATTTTTCACAGTAGATAAGTAACCTCCTGGACCAGTGTAGTCAGACCCTTCACTCAAACAGTAACTTATTTAGATCTACCACTCTTCATCACTGATATATTTCATTGATAAAAAAAATGGAGAAAGACACTACAGGTAAATTACATCCAACTGCACTCTACAAAATCATAATGTTGTGGCTTGAGAATATAAAATACAAGTCATAATTCCATGATGCTACTCAAAAACTGAAAGCATTCTGGAATAAGATGAACCAACAATATGTCTACTTTTCTTCTTTCAAATAAATGATAATGAAAAAACAAACTATACCATCAGAAAAACCTACTACGCAGGTTGTACCTCAATGTTATCAACAAGGTTTTAATAAATTAATTCATTTTTACAAACTGTACAAAATGTAAAACATCAACAAAATTTCCAATTGTGCATTTCCAAGGAGTTTCAAAAGCACACTACTCCCATATTCCCAGGAGAAAAGGACGTATAAGAGAATGGCTTAGAAAGGGCATTTCAAGAAAAAAAAAGGTAACATTATTTTCCCTGAATAAATCTAATAGTGATATCCTTGAGTGTTTCACCCTAATGACAGTATTTGTTCCCCAAAATGAATTGTTACTTTCTGAGAATGTAAAACAGGAGGAACACAGCACTACAAAAATATGTAGCCTGATATTCTCTCAGTTTCAAAAATAATTCTAGCAACAAGCAGATGTAATTCTCACTTACAGAACTGAAACTTGCTCAAGAGTTTTAAAAAGCCACAAGGATGGCAAGGTTTTACACACGAGACTCGAAGGTTCACAGAGCCGTGAGCCTTGGAAAAACACCAACAACACCAGAAGAAAGAGGTAGTGCACAATAAACCACAACCATGGCTGCTTCAACAATCTGCAAAGAAACAACTTCCATTCCATCACCCTGAGAAAATAAATAAAATTAATAAATAAATTAATTAATAAACAAATAAATACGCCCAAAACAATTTCTCACTCAGAAACTGAACAGCATCTAGACTCACTTTACCTCAGTCTTGTTGCTGTCATTGCTCTCATATGGTCGATACTCCCACGGCATAAAGCTCCGGGTGCGGGTCTCCCCCAGCACAGCCATACTCCACACTTCCTTCCCACTTCTCGTTCCCATTCATGAATGCCACAGAGACACAGGCAAGCATGCGCGCTCGCATACACACACACACACACACACACACACACACACCCCCACCAGCCCCTATGCACACAGACGCACAAGCATGTTCTCAAACACCCACACACATAGGGGTAAACAGTGATGCATGAGCGAGAGACCATGCAACGAGGGGGTGGCGCAAGGCGGTCTTACTGAATTAAAGTCACGGTGTTACACCTTCAGTTTGGCCCTGCACACAAGTGTCTGTGGATTATCTGTGTTCACGTCTCCTTTGTTCCTGCAAACAGCTATCCATCCTTCTCTCATTCACTACTATCCATGTCGATCCCACAGTGATAATGTATCACGATCCTGCAGTCACCCCCCTCCTTGCATTGGACACAGTAATGTGTGCGTGTGTGTGTGTGTGTGTGTGTGTGTGTGTGTGTGTGTGTAAGATAGTGAAAGAGATCGAGAGAGAGAGAGATCGAGAGAGAGAGAGGAATGAACTGTAACTTACTGTTGCCCGCATCTCTCCCTTTCATTCAGACGTGGTAGCTTCAGCAAGGCTGGCCACTGTTTATTTTAAAAAATTTTAAAGAAAAAAAACAACATCTAGTGCAAACCCCACCACCCCCCCAAATACACACAGTGCTCTGGGGGGTTGGAGTCACCTTCTTTCTCTTTCACCCACCACCCATGAGGCTGGATGGACAGTTGCAGCGTTAGACGCATGGGGGGGGCCTTCCAAAACTCAGAACCCCCCCCCTACCGCCCCCACCACCGCGGACCCTAACCCCACCCCCCAATCTCACCACACACTGATATAAAAGAGGATGTAGAGCTTTCGCCTCTGGCTGCAAGCTGGAAGCTGTTTACTAGATACAGAGAGCATAGCCCATATTTGCTCTTTTCCTTCCTCGGCTTTATCTCCTCGCTTGCTCTCTACGCAGCAGATGGATGGATCTCTTTCTCCCTCTCGCTCTCTCTCTGACTCCAGCTCTGGCTCGTCGTCACCGCCAGTCTCCACAGCAACCCCTTCAACAAATAAGCTGTGGCGATGTCCGCAGCGTGCCACGCCAAAGAGGGGAGGACAGCTAATCACCTGCGCTCTGCTCACGAGCGGGAGGAAGGGAAGAAGAGAGGCGTAAAAAAAGCAACGGAAGTACGACTGGAAGGCCACGGATGAGTGAACACCAGGATCTGTCCTTTTCCTTCCGACTGGGAAGGAAAAAGCTTGCAATTCTCACTTTAGGTTTGGTCTCTTAGCAGCATCAAGTCGTGACAGCTGTGCGAGTGCGCGTGCGAGTGTCACTCACTGCATACTTGTTTAACAAATCTAGCTATAGTGTGGAGCCAATAGTTATGAAGAACTGCTTTGTTTTTCCCTTTAACTAGAGAGAGTGGGGGAAAAAGTGTGGCAGCCCATATACACAACCCACACTTCTTCACTGCTTAATGTACATGTATGCATGGTCACTCGCTCACACACACAAACCCTAAACCTCCCCCACTCCATTTCCATTTGCAGAGGGACATGCAACACAGCTTCTATTAATACTATGATCGATGGGTGAGAAGAAAAGGGGGGGTGGGGGGGTGGTTCTCTGGCTTCTCTGTCAAAGGACCATTTCTTGCCTTTAGCTCTCCATGAAGATGTTTGGGTTCCAAATAAAGAGGTAATCCGTGGTCACTGTTTATTGTTGCTTAAATCCTGTAGTATGAGCCAGTATTGAAGAAAAGAGTCTGGAAGGAAAAAACGACGAGCACAATAGAACAGCATGTTTCTAGACAGTTCCTTACTGTACACTATTTTTGTGCATACTGCATCTTACAAAAGTGAGTACACCCCTCACATTTTTGTAAATATTTTATTATATCTTTTCATGAGACAACACTGAAGATATGCCATTTTGATACAATGTAAAGTAGTCAGTGTACAGCTTGTATAACAGTGTAAATTTGCTGTCTTTAAAATAACTCAATAAACTACTGTCTAAACCGCAGGCAACGAAAGCGAGTACATCCCTACGTGAAAAATGTCCAAATTGTCCCCAATTAGCAATTCCACATCCAAGCATGTGTGGCGTCAAGCAGGTGGAGTACAAAAGCACTGTAAAAAGTTTGTCTTTCCTACAGTCACACATGGTGGTGGGAACATCATGGTTTAGGGCTGCATGAAGGAGGGGGGTACTACAGTTCATGGAGGGAACTACGAATGCCAACATGTACTGTAGAATACTGAAGCGGAGACATACTGTAACAACCCCTCCTATTGGAAACTGGGTTGAAGGGTAGTAGGGCAATATTCCAACATGATTACAACCCCAAACAGACAACCACTGCCTTGTTAAAGAAACTGAGGCTAAAGCTGCTGGACTGGCCAGGCATGTCTCCAGACCTAAACCCTATGGAGCATCTGTGGGGCATCCTCAAATGGAAGGTGGAGGACAGAAGGTCTTTAACATGCATCTGCTCAGTGATGTCATCATTGAGGAGTGAAAGAAGATTCCAGTGGCAACCTGTGAAGCTCTAGTGAACTCCATGCCCAAGAGAGTTGAGGATAGTTTAGGAGGAAAATAGTGACCATACACAGTATAGTCACAATTTAGACATTTACACTTAGGGGTGTACTCATTTTTGTTGCCAGCAGTTTAGACATTAATGACGGTGTGTTGAGTTATTTTGAGGGGAAAGCAAATTTGCACTGTTATACAAGCTGTACACTGACTACTTTACATTGTATCAAAGTGTCATATCTTCAGTGTTGTCTCATGAAAAAACACAAAATATTTACATAAATGTGAAGGGTGCACTCACTTGTAAGGTACTGTACAAAAGCTTACAGTTCTTTTCAGATCACATAGATTACTGTAATGAGTGACAAGTTCAAAACCTTCTTAGAGTAATGCCTTAAGGCAATAAGCAATCGATCTTCTTTTCCCAAAGCAGTAATGTGCAGACACTTCAGCAATATTGTAGTTGAAGAGTCTGATTAACAGAACCACAAAAAAAGACAATGCTTCTGGGAAAAGGAAGACTTTACTCAAAGACAACCATTTGTACTTCGAAAGAGGAGCAGAAAAGAGGCAAAAAATTACTGCCTAATTATTGTAATAACGTCAGACTTTAAAATTGTGGAACTAAAATGTCAAAGATAAGAGCTTCTGCATCCAGAGAAATGACTGACAAATGATTTCCTCACAGAGTTTAAAGATAAGGGCATGTAATTCCTTCTGTGGCGTCATGGACACACTGAACTTGCTGGGGGAGAAAGCACAAGGCTGTAGGGAAAGGGGGGAAGCCAGAATGATTAGCAAACACTGCTACAGCAGTTAGTGTTGTCTTTATTACCCTGGAGATGGGCCAGTGATGGCGATGTGTTCTCAACTAAGCGACTGACGTCTCTTCCCCCTTGGTGAGTCAGGGCTCAGGATCTACAGTATTTGTTCCTCTTTAATTGTTTACCATGTAGGACATGGCATTGCAGCTAAGTGGCCATGGAACAGCAGGCTTTGGTGCTGAAAAGGTAGGTGGCGGTTGTTAAGCTCTAGTAGATATAATAATATGGAAAGCGGAGGCAATGAAGGTGATGAGCTGACCAGCACAGCAGGTCACCAACAAGTAAAGAATCCAACTAAATATTCAGTTCATCAGCCATACTTTAAGCCACACTGGTCCCTGAAATGCCTAAATCATCACTTGCCTTAATTGCATGCAGTGGAACGCTCATAGTATGAGCACACAGAGGAACTCACAGTGGGGTTTCTGTAGATAAACAAGTATTTTGCGATTATGCCGCCACAAAGAACATGTGCATTCCATCAGATTACAAGCACATGGATAAACACTTGGGCTGTTCATTTGCTAAAGACTTTATATCTAATTTGTTTGCTGAGGAATCACATCTTTTTCATTTGGTGCGGTTGGTATAGGACTGACCCACGTAAAGTGTGCTAAATAATTAAAGAGATGCTCCTTGATCATAATGTCACAAATTATCAGTTACTATCATTGTTGCTTCCATCAGTACAACAATCTATTTTTGGAAAATGTCATCATGAAATAAATGATGTCTAGCTAGCAGAAGAAGAAAAAAATCAACCAATGTGAACTCTTTATTGATTGTTTTGTGTCCATTTAACCAATCAAATTTCTGATGCGTGGCTGAGCATTCCCTATTGCTCAACAGGAACAAAAACAGTAATATGTAAAGAGTAATGTGCACCAAGTATGCCCTGATGCAGAGATCACTTGCTTGGTACAGATGAGATGTTTAAATGTATCTTCACCAGCAGCTGGCACAAAGTGCTCCTGCTCTGAAGCTGATGGAGACCCTTGTTTTTTTGCAGTCCATGGTTTAGTTGTTTATTGTGTTTCACTAAACAGTACAGGTGGACTGTTTACTAAAAATAGTTTGTGATAGGTAGACACCCAATGAAATGGGGATGAATGCAACCTTACATGCCATTCAGTTTAAAATAATCTTGAATTCAGTTAACTTAAACAAATAACATCTAATTTTGGAATACAGGGGGTCCTCGACTTACGATGTATTTGGCCGATGAAAATTCATGGTTACGACACTGCCCCAAACCCCGTTTTTTGTTGTTGGTTTGGTTTTTGTTTTGTTTTTTTAAATGGTGTGAAAAATGAAAGTACCTTTAATAAAATGCTTAGAAAAGTGCAATACAGAGCCTCAGGTGGGTGAATGTCGCCCTCTGGTGGACTGACAGAGGAATGGCCCGAGGACATTACGTACATAAACGCTTATGTAAGGGGATTCAACTTGCGTCGTAATTCAACTTAACCGTCGTAAGTCGAGGACCTCCTGTATATGATTTGAACTATGAACCCAGATAAAAAATGACAAGCACCATCAGTGTAAAGAAATCTCTCAGACTGTAATTATTTAATTTGTTAATACCTTCATTCATGCCAACCCCCACAGAACATAGATGGTTCGGAGTTGTACTCACCATACATATTCACAAAGTGCTCTAATGGTTGGTAGCACCAACAGGGGTTAAGCTTAAATTGCAAATTTTTTGAAGGAAACAGTTTAAAATATGCACCAAAACAAACAAATATGAGGTAAATATGCAATTTAGAAAATGATGTTGATAGTCTTGTGTAATCAGCTTGGTAATTGTTTTAGTTGAATTGCTGTATAAGTGGCATCAGAAGGGTATTTTGTTACACTGCTGCTTAATAATCAGAGCCTTATGTGAAGGTAAAATGTTCACTGACTAGTACATGATTCACATAGCAATTAGAAGAGTTCATTTCAAGCACTCAAGGGCCAAATGATGTATGCTTGATCTGCTTTAACGTCCTTTAGTTGTTGTTTGCATTTCAATTTTCACATGCTTCATAAGAATATTTCTGTAAATGAGTTTGATGTTGATCTGTTAATGACTGCTAACAGTATTAGCACTTTTCACAAAGAACATATATATTACTACTGCACTGACAGAATGATCATTTAAACACACTTGGCTACATATAAAACTATTGTTAAAATTATTTTAAGCAATAACTATAGCTAAATAAGAAATAACACAACATCGGATAGCTCTGTCTAAATGGAAATATCACTGATTTTGGGAATAGTTTTAAAATGTAGCACCCTTGTAACAAAGCCATTTCGGAAATGCTGATTAAACATTTAAGCCACAATAAACTAAAAGGGCACTGTGCCTCTCTTGCCCGAGTAATGATTTAATTATGAAAGTTTCCATGGATGGGCCTAAATTTTTCATGGTGACCAAACAGATTTCAACTAATAATCTCAACCATATAGTTATAAAAAGTGCTTATTAACAGGATTAGTTTCTATTTTGTGGTTTTCTTCAACAATTAATTTGTTGTGCAACACAAACTCACAGTGAATTTTATTAAGAACAGACCCCTTTGTATATATTTCTAGAAATTAATGCTTTAACTGCTGTGAAATCTTAAAACCACACAAGCAGACAACTGCTTTCTTTACCAAACTATACTTTTTCTCAGTTTGAGCTGGACCCAGGTGAGAGATATGAAACCTAGTCAGATGCATATAACTTCACCATGTCACAAGCACAGCAATACGCAGTGCAGCCCACGGGGTGCGGGTGGAAAGCAGTGAGGTGAGGGAGTTAAGCAGTGAAGGCAGAGCTCAAGCAGGAGAGTATCAGAGCGTCACTGTGGGAAGTATTGACTTACACAGAAAAGCGCCCATGAAATCAATCCGACTGTTGGCGACCGAGAAGGACTGTTCACAAGACAGGCCTCTCCGGTGTGTCTGCTAAAGCTGAGATACGGGTGGGTGGTGGTGTAAGGCCAGTAAAGCTTTATGCAGTTAGTGGCTGTATCTTCAGAATGACTCACTCTTCAAATAAGCCAAGTCATCTCTCCCAGTTTCTTCTACTCTGTATGGTCAACTCATTGAGACATTTTTGCATAATACAGACAAAGGAAAACGTGTTTTGACAGTTAAAGTTAATAAATAACAATGGCACAATGTATCAGATAAGGCAGTCAACACTTGAAGATGAAAGACTGGAAGCAGGAAAATTCGGCAAACTAAGGGTGTAAAAGCAGCTTTGACGAGGGCTAAATTGTGATGGTTAGATAAATGGGCCTGAGCATCTCCAAAATGACAGATCTTGTTGTGTTATGCAGTGAGTAGGACCTAACAAATGTGTTGAATTGGCACCCAAGGCTTACTGATTGCATGTTTGAAGTGAACGTGGACCGAACAGCTATTGTAGCACAAACTGTGTCAGAATACACAGTGTATCTCATTTAGCGGTTTACATGGCTGCGTAGTCAAAGGATGAGCCCTATCCACCATTTTAAGTGCCCACAATGGCCATGTGACCTGACAAAAGAAGTAAGACAGGAACAAGGCAAGTCAACAGAACAGGGCAATGTTCTGCTGAGAAATCTTGCTCATCATGTAAATGCTTCTTTAACAACTTCCTAAACTTTCTTCCAAACTGAGTATACTTCTCCAATTCAACAGTATTCCCTAATAGCACATCCGGCATCACTGTCCTGTTCTTCAAACCAATCCTAAACAACTTTGCAGAGTTTAAGGTGTTGACTTAGCCTATTCCAAATCTCAATCCAAAAAATCTGTGCTGGAAAAACTAGTTTGACTCATTAAGGCTCCAAATCATGATTTTTTTAAGGATCTGCTACGAACATCTTGGTGATGGACACCACAGCAATCTTCAGATGTCTTGTGGAGAGCTAAATGGATCAGAGTTTTGACACATGGAGGAACTACACAATATTAAACAGGTATATTTCATGTCTTGGCTGATTGGTATATTTCCTAATCTCAAAGTCTAGCTAATGTTGATTAACTCACGTAGATCCAATTTAACACGAGAGGACGAAGACACAATATAGCAAATCAAATCACGTCACAGCAGACAAAGCTATGATTTTATCACAGCTTAAATAGAAGTTAAATTGAAACAGACCAGGTCTACTGAAAACCATAATGTGTAAGTAAATGTATCTTTCATTTCATCAACAGTGTCATACACTTTTGTGAGCTCTTAATGACCAATGAGAACTTGGCACAGTGACCAGAAAGTCTTGAGTCACCTTCTAGCCCCACAAAGAAATTTCCCGGCCATCAGCCATTTTCTATTATAATAGTCGTTATATACGCCAGAGAAAAAGAGAACTCATTGCTATGGAAACACTGCTTAGTTTAGCAATAACTAGGGCGAAAGTATAGCATATAGCAGGCAGGTTGAGGGACAAGGGGACAAGATTAATGTCTGATTCTGTCATGTTATGATTTAAGCAGGCACATGTCTGGCCAAGTGGCCATAACTCTACTGTTGTAGACTGTGACACATGAATACGCTCTGGTCTTGAGCCTGACCATGGGTCTTCTTTATCAGCAAAATGCCATTTGCAGAACCATCAGGGTATTGAAGGGCTTACATTATAGAAATATATAATAAATAACAAATGAAAAGGGATTTTTTTTTAATTATGCAAAAATAAATCAATTAAATTCAGACTGTGCCTCTAATCAAAGTCTCATTATACGTTGGGTTTAAAATAAGGGTATAAAATCCAGTATATGAAAAGTGACCAGAAAATACAACAGCACTGTACATTGCATAGTGTCAGATGCAGTGTTTAGTGCAATGCAAAAGTGTTAAGATTAAAAGAGTTGATGGTCCAGAGTACTGGATACATCGAGGACCACTTTCAGTACCGTGTATCTTCTAATAATGGCCTGTCTCTTTTTGACCCTGGTTTCCATTAAACGTCGGGTTTGAAAGATAGAAATAGAAATAGAAGCCGGCCTCCATTAGCCGGTGTGTAGTAAATGCTGATCTGTAATGACCCACTGCGCTTTCCGTACACTAATACTCTTTTCGTATCACTTGGGATCCCGCCCTCCTGCAGTGCATCATACTGTAAGTACCTTTTCGTATCAAAAATGTTTTGTTGTCAGATGCTATTGAAAATTGGAGAAAGTCCAAAAAAAAATTGTTACCTTTTCCCGTTTTTCCCAATGACCGTCTCCAACTCAGTCTTCTGGATCAGCCGCTCAAAGAACTCACATGGAGTGTGATGTCGTTGGGACCTGGGTTTTATTAGTTTCCTGACTCTGTAACGTTTGTGCGCTTCTACTGCTTAACCAAGCTGCCGTTAGCTTGTGCTCTCTCTCAACAACTGCTAACTCACTCTCTTTACTCACTCACCCAAAACAAACTCTAACTCCACCCCTCTTCCGCCCGCACTGCCCACCCATTTTCCACTCTCCATCAGAAACACACCTCATCCTGCAACAACGTAAATCATAACCCACAGGATGAGGCAGTGTGAGGCAGTGTGAGCGATGGAAACGGTCATTTGATTTAGCGTTCAAACTCTGTGCGGTAACATACTTAAAAGAAAATTCAAGCGAAGAAGCTGCACAACATTTTGTGGCCATTTATACCATCACCATTCTGTCTGCGAGAAAAATAACAGCCCGTCTCCATTAAACGTGTGGGTGTACAAATAATTTTTTAAATACCTGGGCTACTATTGGAAGATATGCGGTATTCAAATTGAGACACTTACAAGCACATCACCTTCAACAAACATGTCTATGTTAAGAATATTAATCATAACTACCACATTCAGCTAACTTACTATTTAACTGAAAATGTTACTTTAACACACAATGCAAAATTAGGAATGTCTCTACTTGAGGCAAAGTTGGCATAACATTCAGGGATTTTTTTTTTTAAAGAAAGCTAATCACAAAACCAAATCTTTTTGGTAGATGCACTACATGCATTTGCTTTCTAAGCTGACAAAAATGTTTTGTACAGATATCAATGGTGCTTCCCCAACTGTAACCAGTGCCTTAATCCATGTTATCGTCATGCACTGGACAAACACATGATGATACATTTGTTGTGACATTTGGAGGTGAGAAGCATGGAGATGGCAGCAGCAAAATGTCAGACTACATTTTTATAAAAATGATGTGTTAGACTGTAATAGTTTGCAGACCGGAACAGCAAATATGTAAAGTGGCAACATTTGGTGTATTTAGGCCTAGTGGTTTACAACAGCACACCCTGTCCCGGAGCAGACTGCTACAGTGATTAAGCTGCAAAGATAATGAGCCGCTGTTGTGATCCTATTCTTACAAGCTTTTGGCCTGGGCTGCAAATTCTAGCAGCAATAATCATGCAGACAAAACAGGCATCAGACAAGCACAGCAGGAGCAAAAGTCTTAGGAAAAGAGTATTCAAAAATGTACTTCTTATTTTTTGTACACTTATTTTCTCAGAAGAAAAAACACATTAAAAACACATAACATTTGAGTGATTTTATGTATGGACGTTCATTTAATGGGATTATGATTAAAAGCCAAAACCCAGTTAGGCTAAAGAACACAATAAATCACGTTTGGTATAAATTGTACGTAATATGACTTAATAAATCCAATACCTGAAAGCAAGATTTAGTTATTTGCTCTGTGTGCTTTGAAACCATTCTCTCAAAGCCAATAGCTCTTCTGTGGGATCAAACCAGATGAACTAGCCTTGACTCCCCACGTTAATCAGTGAGCCTCGGGTTTCTGTGACACTGTCGCCCATTCACCAGTGGTCCTACCTTGAATCACTTTTGGTAGATTGAACTACTGCATATGTGGAATACGTGACCTGCTGTTTAGGAGATGCTCTAACTACTCTAGCCATCACAATAAGCCCCTCGTCACAGTGACTTAGATCCATAAACCATTTATAAAAATGTACTCAAGTCAGCAATCTCAGAAGTTCATTACACTCCTCACTGTGTGACATGGATCTAATAAAATTGAGTATGATTGACCAAGTTTGATGAATGTAGATGGCATGATGAGCACACCATACCGACCCATAACCTACTCAAGTCAGTAAACAAGAATAATTTGTTTATTATATTAGTTTCTAAAATGGTCAGAATTTTGCCCCAAGCTATTTTTGGTTGCCAGACTTTGACAATGGCCATCCTTGAACCTCTCTCACAGTTTGGAGCCATGAGCAAAGATAATGCCAAGTTTCTTTATGGTCTTTCATTTGGGACAGCTCAAAATTACAGTGCATATAAGCCAAAATACCTGTGCACAGTACTTTAATTTTAATGAATAATTTAATGCCAGGGACCTCAGTTTTAGCCAGTCTTGTCTCTGTGGTATGGTAGGTGTAGTGCGAACACCCCACATAAGGTATAAACACATAAAACCAAAATTGATTCAAAGCTGCATATAAACCTGGAAATGTTGGAGGCTATGACAAAAAGGCAAATAAAAAAAGCATAAAAAGGAAGAAACTATAGGGCCTTACAAAAAGAAAGATGGTTCTGTTAGATCTTAACAATTGGGAGAACAGCTGGGTACCTGGACTATTAGGTAAGTATTGATAAACAGGAGTCTGATTCATCTGGTTCCAGCTGCACTGCACACAAACAAGCAGAGAGAGGAGAGCAAAGGAGAACACAGAATGAACAGAGCAGGAGAAGGAGGGGGACAGCAAATGAATGGAAAATGTGAATCACGCCTTGCATATTCCACTTTGTTTTCGTAAAAGAGTGGTGATGATGCTGGTGGGCTGTGACTCCTGCGCAACACTGATGTTTAGCCTCTCTGGTTTCCGCTCTGATCTGGCTAAAGACTAACGCACCAGTGGTGCGTTAATACCATGCAGCATGCTGAGTGATGACTGTGTTGGGGGAGGAGGTGGCGGAGTGAGAGTCTAGCATGAAAGGTCAGGGATAGTAGGGTCAGCCATCGTGGTGCATTCTCATCACTGTCTTCACCCAGCTGCATTGTTCTGTCAGGGCCATAAACCTTTCCATTGCAGCATCACAGCTTTTTCAATACAGCTGAAATAAGCTGCCATAAGGAGCACCTTTTTCACACCATCTGCACCAGCTTTAGATGTTATAAGTATTGATTATACATTCATAAGTATTGTTTATTAGGGGGCAACTTTGGATTTGTATTTAAGGATCATTTCTATAGGTTTTTTTTATATATATATATATATATATATATATATACAGGTCCTTCTCAAAAAATTAG
>JBBIGC010000001.1:25954690-25977916 GCA_037576955.1 Lepidarchus adonis
CCCGACAACAGTGCTCCCAGGATCATTGGGACACCCAAACCCCTCCACCACGATAAGGTGGCGGTTCAAGGAGAGGATGTAAATTAATGTTTAAAATAATTAAATACAAATGTGCAAAGTTTAAGTATGTATAAATAGTTATTAAAAAGGTATTTTAAAAAGTTGTGTTGGTAAAAATCGGTTCTTATCGGTTCCAATTTTTTCGGCCGGATTAACTAGCAATAATCAGTATCCGTATCGACCCTGAACAACCAGTATCAGTCGACTTCAAGAGGAAAGACCTCAATTGTTTGTCATTTTGTGTTGAGAAATATTATTTATGAACTAACTGACAATTCTCTCAAAGTTTGGCACAAAGTAGTGAGTCACAACCAAGGTTTGCTTGCAGAGACTGAGCCATTGGGAAATGCTAATTAATACCCAAACATGATCCCTCTCACCTGCTACCAGCTCACAGAATTTTTAAAAACTGCTTGAATATGCTATAACGTTAATAAATTAAAGCTTTTTTGCATTTTATCAAAAATACTGTCTTTTAATAACAGAAAAAGAATAACATTATTATTATAATGGAAGGCATGGAAGTGCAGTTGTCCATGCTCTCTTCTCACAGCTAGTCTTGAGTTAGAACAAGGGTGCCCAAAGTTGGTCCTGGAGGGCTGGTGTCCTGCAGTGTGGTAGTTCCCCTCTAAAAACACACTCACTAACCTGGCAATTAACAGGGCAGATGAACCAGGACTGCTTGATAAGGAAAATCACCAAAATGTGCTGATCACCGGCCCTCCGGGACCAGAGCTGGGCACCTGGTTGTGTGGTTGTCTGTCTCCATGTTGCCCTGCAATGGGCTGGTGTTTTGTCCAGGGCACATCTTACCTTGTGCCCACAGTCACAATCTAATATTCTAATACTGCCATCACAATTTAGGCCTTTCTTTTGTTGAAATTTGGAAAGTCAGAAGAAAAAAAGCATATGCACTCATATAGAACTTGTAGGCCAATGGCAGTATCTTCTATGTATATTTTAGCTGATATTTGCTTAGAATAACTAATACTAGTTGATCTTAGCTAGAAGCAAAAACAATAACTTCTTAATTCTCACTGACCACATTTAAACGCACATGAAAAGTATCGAGGGCTGAGAGCCAAAGGGGCTTAAGTGATATTTTGGTCAAAATTGAGTTATATATATCATCGGAAAGCTCTTTGTGAGCTTTTTCTACTGAAACAATTACAGAAGTGAAATATAAATACGTTTTGAGTTATTAAACAAAAACCAAAGGTCTTAACTGTAAACACACTGAAGCATTTAGAGTCAGAAGGGCTGAAGAAATGTAGAAAAAATATTTTTTGGACTGAAAGATAAAATATTATTAATCAAGTACTATGTCATACATCTGTATCATTAATTGTGCTTTAAATAGGTTAAATCAGTAAAGTCATTTTTTGTTTTGGCTCTCCTGTAACGTTGGTGAAATGTCACTTACGCCCTTTTGGCCCTCAGCCCTCGGTATGATCTTTATCAGATTTTAAGTAAATAAATCCTCACATAATGTAAAGTCCAATTTCCAAGGCTAGATTAATGCTTTTTCTCTGTTACAGTAAAATATCTAGCTGTAGCAGTAAAATCCTTTCAATGTAGGTTTCCATTATACCTGTGCAGAAACAAAGTTGAAAAAAAACGTAAATACCAGATGGTTATTTCAACACTACAATAGTAAAATTAAAACTGTGTACCATTTAAAAAATAACAAACAAATACAGGTGGTGTTCATAAAATTAGAATATCGTGAAAAAGTTCAATATTTCCTGACATTCTTTTCAGAAAGTGAAATCCATTTTTATATAGATTCATTACACAGAGTAAAATATATGAAGCCTTTATTAATTCAAATGGTCTCAGTCTGGGTCAGGAGGCTATATAACCATTGGGAAGATTACGGACTTGACAGATGTCCGGAAGACAGTAACTGAGACCCCCCAAAAGGAAGGTAAGCTACAAAAGGTAATTGCTAAAGAAGCTGGATGTTCACAGATTGCAGTATTCAAGCATATTTATAGAAATTTTAGTGTACGAAAAAAGTGTAGTAAGAAAAGGTGCACCAGCAACAGGGGCAACCACGGCCTTGAGAGGATTGCCAAGCAAAATCCATTCAAGAATATGGGGGAGCTTCACAAGGAGTGAACTGAGGCTGGAATGTGAAGTGTCTGACTTGGGCTAAGAAGAAAAATAACTGGATCATTGCTTAGTGGTCCAAAGTCCTCTTTTCAGATAAATGTAAATTTTGTAAATCAAGGTCCCAAAGTCTGGAGAAAGAGTGGAGAAGCACAGAATCCATGTTGCTTGAAGTCCAGTGTGAAGTGTCCACAGTCAGTGGACATAATTTGGGGGCCATGTCATCTGCTAGTGTTGGCCCACTGTGTTTTCTGAAGTCCACAGTCAACGAAGCATCTACCAGGAAATCTTAGAGAACTTTATGCTTCCTTCTGCTGACAAGCTTTATGAAGATGCTGATTTCATCTTCCAGCAAGACTTGGCACCTGCCCACACTGCCAAAGGTACCAAAAGCTGGTTCAACGGCCAGGGTGTTATTGTGCTTGATTGGCCAGCAAACTCAACTGACCTGAATCCCATAGAGAATCTATGGAGTATTGTCAAGTGGAAAATGAGAGACACCAGACCCAACAATTCAGACAACCTGAAGACTGAGATCAAAGCAACCTGGGCTTCCATTACACCTCAGCAGAGTCACAGACTGATCTCCTCCATGCCACGTCACATTGATGCAGTAATTAATTCAAAAGGAGGCCCAACCAAGTATTGAGTGCAAAGGAATGAACATACTTTTTAGAAGCCTGACATTTCTGTTTACCATTTTAAAAACTTTTTTATTGGTCTTATTTTATATTCTAATTTTTTGAGACAGTGAATTTAAGGTTTTCTTATCTGTAAGCCATAATCTTTGAAATTCCAAGAAATAAAGACTTGACATATTTCACTCCATGTGTAATGAATTAATATAATATATGGATTTCGCTTTCTGAAAGGAATGTCAAGAAATATTGAACTTTTTCACAATATTCTAATTTTATGACCAGAACCTGTATGTGGCTGTGCTGCACTTTGATGAATGTAATAGTGAGTTCGATGACATGTTAAGTAACAGCAAAGGTGCAGATCATATATTTAGAAGGAAATGTGATTACGGAGTGACTCAGTCAGTTACTGAGTCTTTATCAGATCTGTGTGCTTCAATGTGCTTGTAAAAGTGTTGAACAGTGATCACAAACTCCTTATTGATCAGAATGAAAATCTGCTTTCTAGCTTTACACAAAACACAATAACACTAATCGTTCTGAAACCGATAGGACTATTTGTAGTAGTTTTGCAAATAAAAAATGTTTGTCCATTCTTGCTTGCTTGTCTGATTCTCTTCATGATCTTCAGATCTGAAATGGCAGCAGTCAAATCAAACACACAGACTCATGAGCCACGAAGTTGTAGCCCATGCAGAATGTGGCCTGAAATTTTCATATTTGGCACAAAGAACTCATACCTGTTTTTTCCAAAATCTAGCTGAAATATGGACTCATTTGACCACAGCTCATAGATCCACAACATTTTGGTCCATCGGAGATGAGCCTGGGTGTGTAGAAATCATCAGCATTTCTGCATAGAACTGTATATACCATAAGGAGGTTCCAAGCTGCATTTGATAAACTGCGGCAGTTCTCTCTGAGAGTTGATCTTCCAGATCTTATCTTGACCTCCACAGTTCTGTTGTATGATTATCTCAATTACATTTCTCACTGTGAAAACTGTAAGCTAACAACGCTTTGCTATATTCTTGTAGCCTTCTCCTGCATTATGGGTATTTCAGAGTCTTGTTGAGTGTCCACACGTGTGTGCACAAGGTTTGAATAGTCAGAATATTTGTAAAGCTTTAAAATTGGCACCAGATGACATTTACTGTCAAATTCTTTGTCTTTGTCTTTATCAGATCTAGTGAGCTGATTTAGGTCTAAAACCTAACTCTTTGGAACTCTTGGGGTGCCCATACTTTTGCCTTAATAATGCTTTTTATTTTTTATTTATTTGTTCATTTTATGGCATAAAAAGTAACTATGCATCAATGTTTGCTGAAAATATTGTGTGACTGTGTTACCCTCTTTTCAATTACGAAATCACCAAAATCTGTTATTTATCAAGGGGTGCCCAAACTTTTGCATAAGATATTTTTGTTATTAAAAACAAAACATGGGAGAAGTGAATTCATTTCGTAATAATAGTAACAAGTTGTCTTCAGGCAATGCAGCTCAAACACAGAAAATCTGTATTCTGGTAATAAAAACACAAAGACACAAAGCTGCTACTCCACATGTTAAACTTAGGTGACACAATGTGATATCAGCAATAACTGACAAGCCACCTGATTACAATACCAAAAAGCATCAACCACTAGAGAAAGAGTACTTCTACTTGAATTTAAAAACAAAAAGCTTTATCATTCACATGGAAAGAAAACTCTCCTAATACAAAATGTGTAATGATATTATACCTGTTTTAATTCACATGCGTATCTACTGATAATTTTCCTTCCATTAATTTCAAATTTTCCAGCCCTAATAATAATCACTATTAGCTGAAACACCCTTTTTCTTAGCTGTAGTGAACAGAACACCCATTTATTAATAACTCTGACAAATATAAAAAGTCAACATACTGTTTGCTGGATTTGTGCTTCTTTCTGTTATGTAATTTCAGCCTTTCCTTGTCCCTCTGCTCCACACAATATTTTCCTACTACTCCCAGCAGACCATCCATTGGTGCTGACACTCAAATATAATTGACTAAAACATATTTAAAAGCTTGGTCCTAACGGTTCTTTTAAGGGTAAAAACTAATTTGTTTTCTCTAAAAGATTTTCAATTTCAGTTCAAAAGTATACTCACCTTGAAGCAGTTTTGTTTACAGATTTACATGAAAGCCATTAGATATACATAAATATAAAAACTTTGAGCCAATGCTGATTTTCATTATTTATGATTGTACATACACCAATCAGCCACTACAGGTGAAAAGAATAACATTGATCATGTCATGATCTTTTTACAAAAACACCTGTTATCGAGTGGGAAATATCAGACAGATCAGGACCAAACTGTAATGGCTGATGTTCCTGGTACTAGGACTGCACAATATGGACCGAATATCGGTATTGCTATTATACAGCTACACATTGCAATTGCAATATTTTTAAATATATGATACAATTTTTCTATTATATTTCTCTAATTTAAATTGTAGTTTGAAGTAACCAAGTATTGTTAAAGTCTCACAACCTATATATTTTTTAATTGTTCACTTTCAAGTCATTGGTTTTGTTATGTCACAAATGCAACACATAAAGTGAGTATAAAAAAATCTAAATTTTCCAGCTTTACTTACTCAATGCAACATCCAAGTAAAAGATCATTGCTTCAGTTAAGAAGAATGAAAAAAAATTAAAATTAAAAAAAGAAATACTGAGAGTAAAAAAGGTTTGCTCCCCTGCTAAACAAGAACTGTAAACTCAAGAAAGGTCACATTAAGGCTCGTTTGAGCTTTGCCAAAATTTACCTTGAGGATTAAGGTCAGATAAAACCAAAATTGAACTACTTGGCCTCAAAATCAAATGGTACACCAGGCAGAAATCCAATACAGCTCACCATCCACAACACACCATACCTACAGTAAAGCATGAAGGTGGCAGCATCTTGATGAAGGTCTGTTTCTCTGTTACAGGGCCTGGGGCTCTTAGGGTAGAAGGAAAGAATTCTCGCAGAAAACCCGCTACCCTCTACCAGAAAGCTGAAGAAGGACAGAATTGACCAGACAGTAGCTGAAGAAGAAAAAAGTGAAGGTCTGTGTGTTGCCCATACCTAAATCCCATTAAACAGCTGTGGAAGATTTGAAGATCAGTCCAATGCTCATCATTTAATTTGACAGAACTTAAACAGTTCTGTAAAGAAGAGTGGGCAAATATTGAATATAGTGAAGTATTCCAACTCCAGGTTGGTGGCCATGTGGTTAGGACTTTGCCCCTGGGATCAGAAGGTTGCAGGTTCAAGTCCCAGCCCGGGCACCACTGAGGTAACCTTGTACCGTCCCCACTTCACGGATGTGACTGCTACACGCTTGCTCCACATGTGCACATGTGATGGGTTAAATGCAGAGGTGTGGTGCACTGTCTGCTGTGGTGTGTTCACAATGACAAATAATCACTTTTACTTCACTTCACTACTGGCATTGTGGGCTGATCACTGTAGGTCTTGTTTTTGATTTTTTTATAATAGATTCTTAAATAATTTTTCTAATAACTGTAGCTGTGATATCTTTCAGCTGGATGTTAAAGGTTGCACTGTGTAAGTAAAGCTGGAAAGAGATTTTTTGTTTGTGTTTTTATTTAAGGCTGTAAAACAAAAAAAAAGGTAAATATTTCAAAGGGGGTGATTCTTTTCTATACCCACTGTATACATCACCTTTTTTATACGACTAGCCCTGGCCCTTCACAAGAAAATTCCAAGAGGCTCTATGATTGGTCGAAGACTCGTTTGCCTTCTGCGATATCAGTAGAGAGCGACATTGTGATAATGATGTATTGTGCAACCCTAGTTAGAACCTACCAAAATTGGTCCAAGAATAAACAGAAGTTGAGCTAGCGTCAGGGTCATCAGTACGCACTGCAGTATGTGGCGAGTGAAGGCTAGTCCAATCTGGTTCAATCCCACAGAAAATATACTGTAATGAAAGTTAGCTATGACAGAAAGGCATCAGATCACAAATCAAAATCTGAGCTCTTCTGATGGCTTGAGGTGGACAAAGGTTGACTTAATGTTGTGGGTGAACAATGTGTATGCCAATGCCAAAGCCATAACAATTTTAGAACATTTTAGACATTTAGCATAGAGCCATCAATATTAGAAATACATGGAAATGTATTTATAACATTTACTTATACAAGGTTACAAATGCAATACAAACGCAATACCAATATTTTAGCAAAGAAGCTCAGTGCTGTCTGAACATGAGATACATATTCTCATCAATATACACTGATCAGCCATAAAATTAACTAGCAACTAAACAACTATAACCCAGAAATGGATGGATTCTACAAAACCTCTGATGGTATGCTGTTGGTAAGACATTACCAACGTATGCTTTAATTCCTGTGAACTGTGAAATAGGCTTTTCATGGATCAAGCTAGTTTGTTCAGAACATCCCATGGATTCTTGATTGTATTGAAATATGGGAATGTGGATGGCAAATCAACACATAAAACAACTAGACATCAGTAACAACTAGCAGCATTGGAAGGCAATAAAACATGTCTGACCAATCACACCTAAACCCAGTAATATCTGCATTTTAAAACCTGCAGAGTTTATGAACGAGGCCAGTAGGATGTGATAAAATTAACAGGTGAAAAGAGATGATGGCTGAGGTCTTTAAATGCTCAATGATTGAATGGTTGTTTGAACATGACTGCAGGGTGTTAGGAAGGTAACTAAATACCCAAGAAATTGCCATCACTTGCACTGATCCCGCTTTGCTTATGCACTGTGGGGAAATGTTCCATGACCTTCAACAGCAATCATGGCTAAATCAGCATAAGCCTGCTTTAATGTTCAGGAGAGTGACGAGTCCAACATCCGTCTTGTCATAAACACTCAATCTCAAAGTAATAGCCCTGAAGCCAAGAACGAAGACACAAATCATGCGCAGCCTTTACTCATGCAATAACACCTCCCAACGTCGGTCTTTATGTATGACACACGACCCGGTTTACAACCAGCTACATTAAGATTAAATGACAATAAAATGTTGATAATTGCAATAGCAATAGAGTCATTTCAAAACTGGAAAGCATTCTGGTGAATAATAAGAATTTGATTAATAAAAATTGCTAATATGGGGGGTTAAAGACAAAAATAAATGTATGAAAATCTGAATAAATCTCAGACAAATCGCAACTGACATTTAAAGTCTGTTTACAAAAGTGCAACATTCTCAATGGAGTAAAAAGAGCTGCAATGGAAAAAATGTATCATCATTCAAATGACTCTGTTCTACCTGTTGGGCTCCATCTCCATTGACCATGCTGGGTGGTGGAGGAGGTGGGGATGTGAGAAGTGGGAGATCTGAGCTGAGTAACTGGCCGGACTCCAGTGGAGGGGTGTGGTCAGCCATGACTCCCTCATTCACACTATAGGTGCGAGGGAAGGGAACAAAAAAAGAAAGAAACAATCAGGTCAGTCAATCTGAAAACTTTTAAATCAAATGTTTGTTGTTGCATATCTTTTGAAATAGATTATGAGCATCAAATAAGGAAATTGTCACGAATAAAATTTGACTAAATATTACAATGCATATTTACACCAAACACTGTTTCAGAAGGACAAAGGGCAGCGTAGCGCTACATCTGAAATGCCCACCTCCACCAAACTCTACGCTAGACAGAGTTGCTCCACACTTGCATAGAGGTAGCCCCCAGGAAACCAAAGCTAATAATATGCAAACTCTGGAAATTCAAAACCAGCCGTACAGCCCGTCATGTATCTCCACATGTACTGTATATTTGCCCACATGTGGCAAGCTCTTCAGAGAGAGTTTGAGGTGAACTCTATATTAACTCTACACAGCTGTAGTCACGGCTAAAAGTATTCTGTTTCTGATTTCTGCAGATTTGTCTTTTCTTTGGCCCATCACTATACTGACATGAACCATGCCGTGAAAGCCCTATCTCATCTCTGAATGGCTGTAGCTCTTTGTCAGTTTTCTGCAATTTCTCCAGCTATCTAGCTTTGCAACTTGGAAATCATGGCTAAAGTCTTGTAGTGTCAACATGGCTCAACTTTGACCAGTCTTACATGAAATAGTGATGTTATTAATGCAGTATCTCAAGTGCAATATACTCAATAGTGTGCTCAGCATTTACGTATGTGCAATACTGCTATACATAACATGATTCAAAGGACATTGTACACAAAGCCTACACTTGCACTGGTCACTTTGGGTAAACCACACTTGGGGTATACAGTCTTTCAGCTGGTGTATTCTATTATCTTTACTCTTTATTTTATTATATTGTTGTACTGCTTGTGTGTGGGCTGGTGTGTGAAGGAGGCATTCGAGTAAGAATTTCATTGTAATCAGTACACTGTACTTTTTACACATCATGATAAAACTTTGAACCCTTTACAATTTCAGATTTATTGTTAAAAAGAATAAATAACAAAATAATCTAAAATACATTAAACAAAAACTCCCTACCCATAGGCTACATTTTACACATTCACTTATGTTATATGTGAAGAACAACTGCATGGTTTTGGGCATGTTTGGTAGACTCATGAAGATTTTTTCCATTAAAATGGAGATGATGTTCTCTTTTGGTTCATGCATCAAATAAACTAATTCTAAAGTTGCAACGTTTGTGCCCAGCTAGACCCAAAAGATACCCTATTTTTCCAATGCAAACCATGTCAACCTCAATGGGCATGCTTTTCTATTTAGAGAGGAATCAGCATGCAACAATGGAGGACAAAAACCTTCAACAAGGGCCAAACTGCACTGGCAATCTCCAGGTCTCACAGTGTTAGTACACAACTCCTGAAAAATTACTGCTGGCTGAAGCAGCAAAGTGTTACAGTATATAGTGTATGCTGTATATCAACACTAGTCAGAGTGCCCATGTTGGCCCCTGTCCACCAACGAAAGTGCTACAATGGCCAGAACTGGACCATGGTGAAATGGAAAAGCCTGGCCTCAACTGAAATATTTTCTTTTACATCATGTTAGTGACCAGGTTTCATGTGTCACCATGATGGACTATGGGAAAAACACAATGCATCAGTGGCAGAGTGATGTTACTATTGGAGACTGGCGTCTATTTGTAGCGAAATCTCTTCAAACCCGGCATTTCTTTTTGTGCAACAAATGAACTTCTCATTACAATACAAAATACATGTTTATTATCTGAAGATCATGAGAGTGTATGGAAATGTGCATACCTCCCAGCCCTAAGGTTCATCTTCCTTCAGGCAGTAAGGGCAAAGCAAAACTAAGTAGGAAGTCAAATGTCAGTCATTCTAGAGACAGTGGGAATCTTGGTGCCTACTTGTCCTTTTTATAGAGCTCTGCATAATGTAAAGTTTATGTTTAATTGCATTCATTACATTTATGAGCAGGCAATGAAACCTATTAGTTTTTCCATCATATCTGCACAGCCACACCCAGCATAACCATCCAAAAGGATGCAAATTAAATAACGCCTGCCAGTCATGGTCATGACAAGGTAGCACTTTTCACACTTCTGTTTATCATGCTCTTTTGGGCCTAAATGACTGGCAGTGAGTCATAAGGGAAATAATAAAGAAGAAATGGTAGGTGTCCTTGAAGCTAATTAATCAGTCAGCCAGCCCCCCTACTTATGCTCATACAGAAAGTGGAGAGCCATGCTTGCAAGAATGACCCGCAAGAAGACATGGGCTTTAGTGTTTATTGCTGAACTCACTGTCCTTAATTTACACTGACTATGCAACAAACAACAATTGGAAACTGGTTATTAAGCAACTGTACAAAGCCAATGTGCACGCTACACCAGTCAGGTCATCTTTCAAGAATCAATATGCTTTAAGCTGAGGCCTGCATATTAAACAGACTCCTGAGAATTTGTGTTAGTGTGAAACTGTTTTTTTATAAAGTATTTTTCCACCCCAAAAATAATAATTAGTCTGTGGCCTATTTTATAAATAGAAGCACCTGCAGATACTGATTGTAGTATAATCTGAAAACTTGTTTGATCATTTTTCCCATTTCTAGTTCGCAATACACTTAGTACAGTTGAACTGCAGCTTAATGCCAAGACAAAGACCCATCTATTTAGAATTGTAAAAATAATTTAATTGTTGCTATAGCTGCAGCGGTATAGTAATTCCCTTTCTGTGGCATTAGAAGAGTGCCACCATGAGGTTTGCAATTCTACTACACTTAATTTCTTTTTACATTTTGTGGGGGAGATGTAAAGCAACTGATTTCAACAATTAATTATAATTACTGCAATTATTTTGATAGCATTTTTTAATCCATTTGTTTTGCTATAGTTAAATAAACATACCTATTCTGTCAAAGACACAGTGTATGTAAATTAGAATCAAATTTCTAATTGTGATTTTTACAAGGGTCTAGCAGTAAAACTAGACAACTATACAATAAAAAGTCAGACACAAATCACTTCCAGAAAAGTTGGATTTTTTCATAAAATGTAATATATGCAAGACAGTGTGATTTGCTAACTCCAATGATAAAAGTTAAAAGAAAAGATTTCCAATTAATTTTCACTAAGTAATTTTGTACAGCAAATCTAGAATTTGACACCTGCAGTAGAAAAAAGATGGGACAGAGGCATGTTTATAACTGTGCTGCATTACTTTTCTTTTTAATTACACTGCTTAATCATTTGGGAACTGAGGAAACTTAACTGCTGGAGGTCTTTAGACCGTAGCTGCTCAACAGTCCACAGGCATCATTGTCCAATTCTATTCATTGTGAAGCACCATACATTTCTACATTTTCCACAGGATAGAGATCTGGATTTCTGGCTGGCTACACCATTGTAGCAAAAGCAGAATGAGAAATGGCATCTTGCTGAAATACCCTTTGGATTTCCCATGAAAAAAAACTACCAGTCAGCCAGTGAATTATTAGCAACTCTGCATTTAGGCCCTTACCAAGGAACCTTAAATATTTAAGGTTGTACCAAAAACAGCTCTAGTATTTTTATTTTCTTTACCCCAGATCCATTCTAAAACTTCCAGCAACATTTAGAATACACAGGAGATTATATTCATGACTGTAGAAGCCTTCTTCTGACAAAGCCATAGTTTGCTGGAATGGAGGTGGCATCTAATTATAGTTCTTGAGACTTTGTGACCCTATGATGCAAACAGCCCAGCAATTGTCCAACTCTGACTCTTTGCATCATCTGGAAGGCAGATCCATCATGGACTGTAGTTGTTAGGAACGTCATATAATTAGAGATCCTACATACCTACATGCTTAAAAAGATGCTTAAAATCAAATACATGCAAACACACACACACATATATATATATATAAAATTCGGCAGATTTGCTGGTGTGCCTATTATCACCATTCTTCTGAAAGGTCCACATCAGAATCCACTTAAGCTTTTGGACAGATATACTCATGTTTTTTTAATTACTTAAACTCGTAGCCAAATTGATGGCTGCAAGCTACCCAGTCCCCGAGACTGAAAAGCAACCCCAAACCATAACATTTTCAACACTATGCTTCTCAATAGCCATTGCGCTGGGCTCCCGAAAAAGTTTTCTTTGGTCTACAGAACATATGTACTGTTACTGTGGACAAACAACTCTACCGACATTACATTACAAGGCCTAACCTTTGCTTTTATTAGTATTGGCAAACTGTAGTCTTGCTCTGGCTTTCTTTTTGGAGAGCGAAGGTTATTCCTGACACACTTCCTTTACAGGTAAACTTGTCCACACTCTGAGTGCGCATTTTCACACCTACAGCCACAAAAGCTCCCTGCTGACCCCTTGATGAAGCTTGGAGGGTTCTTGGAGAATTATTTACACATCAAGTGGTCTACTCTTGGGCACAATTTGCTCTACACATCTACACTTCTTACTTTGTAATTATTTGTTTCAAATTATTCAGAAATATTTTTCCATGTGCAGTGGAATGGTTGAACCCCTACCTTTCTTACCTAGTGGCACTGCCATCTTTACCTGCACTGCCGCACTTTGTTTGCCCTGAGACTGGACAGGCTTGGAGCGAAAGATGGGTTACAAGTTTTGGGATAGATGCTAAATGAAAAAGATGCTTACTTAATTCTTCCAATATATTAATGTACTACAATGAATGCAGAACATACTTACTGTATATTCAAAAATATTCATCCATCCCTATACAGTGCCATGCAAAGGTCTTCGGTCAAAGGTGTTCACTTAATCATTTACAAAGCTCTCCTTAAGAAAGTATTTACAGCAACAAGTTAATATCTAAATCTAAATTCAATCAATATAAGGTGCTGGAAGTTATCATCATCATCATCATCATCATCTGAGTAGGTTTATGCTAAAATGGCAGCACCTATAGAGGACCTATAGAGACGTTGGTCATTGCTCCAAAGACAAAGATTTGTCCTTTATTAATATTCACTGAAGAGAAATACAGTGGGGCTTCGGGTTATTACGCATTCGACATATGCTGGAGTAAAAACAAAGTTTGCATGGGAACATGTTGGCGATTGGACTGGAAGAATACACGTGGTGCCATGAGGCTGCCAGCTTTCTATCTCTTCATCGCAGAGCGACATCTTGTATGTTCCCCTCAGATCGTATGCTATTCCGTCTCTTCTCCACCAACTCCATTACGTTTCAATTCCCTTCAGCTACCTACAGACTTTAATTACCATCAGACAACACTCTTCTCACCCAACAGACTCACTCCACGGTCAATGAACTATATACCCATGAGGCAATTCTCCTTGCCTCCAGCAATCTCCGTACTGCTAGTAATCAATCTCCGCTTTGACAAAGAACTGTTACACTTTATGTTACACTTTAACATTAATGTTGTGTACAGTATGTGCTCAATGTCTTTTTATTTACGTATTTAGCACAGGAATAAAGGTCAGGAATTGTTCACTTCACTTGTTCACTGTATGTGCTCCATGTGAGTAACGTAGGTGCAGAAATTCGGGTAACGTCGTGTTTGAACTAACCGATCTCCGGCGTAATCAGAGGACCCCCCAGTACTATGTTTGTATATGTATAAAGTCTTATGCAAAAGTTTGGGCCCCACTCGATAAAAACATGTTTTGGTCTTTTTTTATTTATTGTCTCCAGGAAATTGAAAAAAATTGCCAATATTTTCAGCATATATTGATGCCTATTTATTTATGTCATGTCATAAACTGAACAAAGATAAAAAATAAAAACATTATGGCATGCTGCAAAAGTTTGGGCACCCTACACAATCAATACTTAGTAACACCTCCTCTGGTGTCACAGTTTGCAAACACTTTCTAGAGCTAAAAGTCTTTCAGTTTTTGTACTTGAGATTTTCTCCCATTCTTCCTTCCAAATGCTTTTATTTCTGTAATATTCTTTGGTCGTCTTGCCTGCACAGCTCTTTTAAGACCAAGAAAATTTTTTAATCATGTTTAAATCAGGGGACTGTTATAGCCATTCCAAAACCTTCAGCTTGCGTCTCTTGAGGTCATCCATAGTGGATTTTGAGGCATGTTTAGGATCATTGTCCTGTTTTAGAAGCTCGTCCTCTTTGTTGCCATGCATCAGATCTAACAAGCTGATAAGGTCTGAAACCTTGAAAACCTTGTAGAACTCTTATGGTGCCCAAACTTTTGCACAGTGCCATAATAATGTTTTATTTTTGTTCAATTTATGGCCTAAAAACTATGCATAAATGTTTGATGAAAATATTGTGCAATATTTCCATGTCCTGGAGAGAAAGTGTTCATTTCTTTTCTATAACAAAATCAGAAGATCTGAGATTTTTTAAGGGCCAAAACTGTTAAGACTGATTTTTAAAGACAATTAAAAGGGAGAAATAGGTGACTAATATAATTATTGTGATAACTGCTGCTTGCTTCAATTCAAAGCATTCATAAGACCCGTCTAACTTTATTTATTGTAGTTTTTTGTAGGTTTTTAAATACAAATAAATATTGAAAAGTCTTGGAGCATTATGAAACCATATTTTTTAAACCCCCAGAAAGTTTAGGACACAAAGTCTAGATTTCACTCCTCTTGCTAGCTTTCAAGCTGCCCCACTCTAGCTATACAGTATAATTTTCATGGAACAACACTGAAGATAAGACACTCTGATACAATGTAAGTAGTCAGCTTGTAAAAAAAATTAACAGTTAAGTATAAAATGTGTTGTCCTATCAAAATAACTCAATACAGCCATTGATGACTAAACCGCTGGCAACAAAAATGTCCAAAATTTACCCAAAGTGCCAATATTTTGTGTAGCCACCATTATTTTCCAACTGGAATCCTCTTCCACTCCTTCATGACATCACTGAGATAGTGGATGTTAGAGACCTTGCACTCCTCCACCTTCCGTTTGAGAATGGCCCACAGATGCAATAGATCAATAGGGCTTAGGTCTGGAGACATGCTTGGGCAGTCCAGCACCTTTACCCTCAATTCCCTTAACAAGGCAGTGATCTCCTGGAGGTGTGTTTGGGGACATAATCATGTTTGAATCCCACCCTGCAGTCCAGATCGTGTTCTGCTTCAGTATGTCACAGTACATGTTGGCACTCATGCAGCCCCAAACCATGACACTCCCACCACCATGCTTGACTGTAGGTTCTGTTTTTGTACTCCTTACCTGGTTGCCACCATACACACTAGATACAATTTGAACCAAATAAGTTTATCTTGGTCTAATTAGACTACAGAACATGGTTCCAGTAATCCATGTCCTTTACACTGTTATACATGCTGTACACTAACTACATTATATATACATAAAATATCTACAAAAATGTGAGAGGTGTACTAACTTTTGTGAGACACTGTATAGATTTATCCTCAAACAAAAGTACACGCATACACACACAGACACACACACATATTATACAAGACTTCTGCATAGAGAGTTCAGAGGAAGCTGTCTTTTTCAAATGTGTGTGCCTTCTCTGTATCGGAATGGCAAAACACTTGAGTTTATAGACCGTATATAAAAAGACAGTCAAGAACCCACACTAGGACATGTAAAAAATAGTCCTACATTGGCATGAAAACAAAGGAAACCCATGCGGTCACCATTGCGTTGTATAAAAAGGGCTTCAAAGACAAGGATATTGCTGCTACGAAGACCTAAATCAACAATGTATCAGATCATCGAGAACTTCAAAGAGAGAGGTTCAATTATTGTGAAGAAAGCTTCAGGGCGCACAAGAAAGTCCAGCAAGTACCAGGACCTAAAGATGAGCAGCAGGATCATGGTGCCACCAGTGCAGAGCTTGTTCAGGAATGGAATAAGGCAAGTGTGAGTGCATTTGCAGTGAGGAAAGGATGTTTAGCGGATAACCTGGTGTCAAGAAGGGCCCATTTTGGGTCCAAGGCCAGGAAAGTCCCCAGACCATAATCCAATTAAGAAGTTGGTCAATCCTAAAGAGGTGGGTGGACAAAAAACCCCTACAAAACCTTGCATAATTTTGATGTGTCAATAAAAGCCTTAGAAATGTATTTAATTATACTTCAATACACCACAGAAACAAAACTGTACAAATGTCATTGAAGTGGTAGCATCCAGAAGATATTTTCAATAGTTAAGGAATTTGACTATTGATTATATTCCATGAAGTTATATTTTATATACTTTTAAACTTTATATATGTTACTATTTGAAATTGTCACGTTCTGAATATAATTGAAAGATTCCACAGTATTAATAAATGTAATAAACCTTCAAAACGCACATTTTGACCATAAGGACCTTGTTGTATTTTCAGGAACACAGTAAAAAGGCCTGTACCTTGTTACAATTAATGTCATAACTAACTACTAATGTCATATTTTGTACACTCAAAGATGATCATAAACGTTACACATTGAAGAAAAAAATACATTTTTACAATTACTGTAAATGTCTATGTGCATTGGACAATTTCACCAATACACTGCCTAACAATTTTATTTTAAAGTGTTATGGTCATAATATGTCTCTCCTACTGCCAAGGTTCTGTAATACAAGGTGAAATTTCTAATGACTTTACAGCCCCCCCCCTCCACACACAAAATTTTCTTAGGCTTCTAATAAATTTGTGGGGTTTTTTCAAAACGTATTGGCTCACGACACTGAAAAGAGAAAAATCCAACCTTTAATCAAAGTACATTTATTAACTGGGGGAAAATCACACATTAAGAAACCCATGCTATTAAAATTTTGTACATCCCACTTTTGCCAACAAGATAGAACTTAATTTTCTCCAATAACATTTCACAAATTTGGAGAGTACAGAGGCAGTGATTTTTGACTTCATCTTTGCCCAGTCGTAGAATGAGGGACCGAAATGGCCATGGGAGGAGCTTGATTTTGTAAGTGCTCAGCCGAGCCATTTTTGTAGATTTTACCAAATGTTTAGGGTCATTATCCTGCTGGAAGACCCAATGACGACCAATCTCCAGCTTTCTGGCAGAAGCCACCAGATTTTGATTTAAAATGTCCTGATATTTCAAGGAGTTCATGATAACATGCACCTAAACAAGGTCCACAGGTCCCTTGGAAAAGAAACAGCCTCACAACATCACAGATCCTCCACCATAGTTTACAGTGGGCATGAGGTGCTTTTCTGCATGGATAAACTTGGGTCATCATTCCAGCCTTGTTTGTCACAGCACCAAAAGTTCTTTATTATTCCACTGACTGTAGATACAGGCAGGTTAAGGTAAGAAGCTATTTTCTTGCACCCATTACATGACATATGAAGGTCAACACACATCTGCCTTACTTAAATGTCATGTTGTCTTGTCTTTCCCATGTTGGAAGAGAGGCCAAGGGCAATAGGACTCTTAATATTTATACATCTGTGAAACAGGAAGTTATTAATTACTAATGAAAAGTTCCTGTGTACTCTGATCAACTTTAAAAACTAAACTACAAATCACAAAAAATGCTTCAATTCCACTTATTTATAGGAATAATAAGGGGTGCCAATAAGTGAGGCACACAGTTTCATTTAAAAAAAAAAAATATTTATTTGGGATTTTTTTTAATCCAATAAATACAATTTTAAATGTTCAATTAAAGGTTGAACTTTTTTCTTTTTTGTGTCGAGTCTGTAAACATGGCTTCTTATCTGGCCTTGCAAAAAGAAGAGTGAGCAAATTCATGTGCTACGTCTCTGAGTCAGCTGCAATTACTTCAATTGGCAATTACACAAGCACTCAACCGGTCCCTGTTTGGTCACATGCAAGGGTCCTCAATGCAGCCTTATAGTACACTTAGCCCGTAACACCCACATGGTGTGCAAATTACAGCGAGTCCTAAACTTACATCGGAGATCCGTTCCTCCGAACGTGACGTTACATGATTTGTGCAATATGGTGAAATAAGCACGTGGCGAATTCAAAATGGCGAATGAACAACTCATATTCTCATATAGCACCATGTGACACCACAGGTATTCATCATGCTTCGCTTGCCAACTAGTTCCCACACAAACTTAGTTTTTTTCTGTCGCAAACGTTGTACATCAGAATGACAGTAAAAAATTTGGGAGCTGGTGATGTAAACACAAATGACCATATGTCGAGCCCAATGTAACCCAAAGACCCCTTTACAATGCAAAAGAGATAGAGCAGAAATAAATGGAACGAAAGACAAAGAAATTTAATCATTTAACCCTTCACAATGCTCAACAGCATGTAATCTGGCATCACACATTACCTGTGCTTAGATAACTGAGTTACTTTAAAGTAGTGAATGAGCAAAAATGCTGTTTATAGCACTGAGAAGATTCAGAATATGCCCACCCTGCCTGGTGTTGCTGATATTTAATAAATAAAAAATAATAATAATAAATAAAAAATAAATAAAAGAAAACATCACTCTATATTGGGAATTCATGTCAATGTATTCTATTACAATTAGCTGCAGAAACATTCAGAACCTTGAACATTAAATATCTTTTCTTAATTTTTGTGAAATTACACTAGTAAGATGTCCAATTGGATATTTTAACTAAATAACAAACATTGAAACTTGTGCCAATACAAAGCAAAACATCATAATTGAAAGTCAACATTTTCTTATGGACTTCCCAAGTGTTCTCTCTGTTCCTTTATTTTATTGCTTTGTCTATTATCTCTTCATACAACTTCGTTCACAATTTCAGCTAAAATTCTTCTTTAAAAAAATACAAATAAGTTTGGTTAGGAAGTAGAAAACAAGTGTAAAAAATTAATAAAAAGGTACATCTATGACCAAATATTTAAATAACAAAGAAATACTGCCAAAATGTTCCTGAAGTAATATTTTACCTTTTACTTTTGGTTTGAAATTGTAAAATCAATATGTACCCCATCTACCCACCACCTACCATTTTACCCAATACAGACAGACAGACGGACATTTCAAAGTAGCCAGTCAAAACTAGTCACACAATTTACACAGGAGGAACCCTAGTGGAAGTGCACGTCTGTGTAATATCTCTGTGACAAGAATATTTGTTCATGTAAAAGATACAGCCAACATTTCATCTTATACATTTAAATACCAAAATCTTTAAGACAAGTTGCTTTACAATTGTCATTTTAACTAACTAGATTTTTTTCTTTGAACAGCTTTAATTTTCAGTTTCAGGGGCTAAAACTTGGCACTTTTCTGTTTTCCAGTGCCTAGTTTCAGAAGCTTTTTAGTCAGTTTGCTTTGTACATCTGGCCAAACCTTGTTCCCACATCACAGCAGCCAAATGAGGAACACAACTCTGACTGGGTTTTGCACATATTGACTGAACTACGGCTTTGGTTCAAACTGGAAACAAGAAGCACAGCACTGCTCAGTTTAATGTTTTCCCTTTCCAATATACCTCATTCAGCTCACACTGGGTTTAATTAAATAACTTATTCATGCAAGTAGAAGTAACGTAACTCATAATTCAGTGTAGTTGACATTTCGTCATTTTGTTAGTCATCATGGATAAACATCTAACAGTATCCATTTCTTTTTTTTCTTTCATTTTCATGATTTAATATGAATCAATTTGGGATTCCCTGTCTTGATGAACAAGTGAAGCTCCATGCAACTGCATTGAAACAAAAAAAATTGTAACCGAAAAGATAAACAAAAAACACATGAACCAGAGAAAATAAATTATATCCTACATTAGTCAACATTGCATTCAGCTTTACGTTTGGAAATTTGAGTTATTTAGGTTCAAACACCAAAACTGTTCTTTCTCAACAACAACAAAAAAAAGACTAGATTAATTTCCAAAAAATAATTGCTGTCATATTGCACTCGCATTACGTAAAAAAATATTCTCATAATTAATGACAACTAAATTCTAGTACTGGAATATCAAGTCAAATATTTATACATAAACAACCAGAAATATGTTAGAAACTAAGTCAATATTCAAAACACAAATCAAAAGTAAGAAATATTCATTAGGCACTCAAGAGGAAAATGAATAAAAAATGTAAAATCAATTAAAATATGCCTACACGTTTCTGCCAAGGTAGCTTTCTTCAAGACAAGCAACTTGCCTTTAAGAAGGCCAAATTGGCCAAAACATGTAGGCATATTTTAATTGATAGCCAAGTCTAATAAAGGCTTTTTATATTAATCTTCCTCTTAAGTGCTTCATGAATATTTCTTATTTTTGAATTGTTTTTTTGATCTCTGATGGAGGAGCACATTTTTGCTACACCCAAGCTGCACTCCAAAAAACAAAGATGACTTCTTTCAAAAGAACTTGGCAGATATGGCAATGCAGCTGAAGTGCTCATAATGTGGCAGTGATCCAAATCATGGCCTAGTAATATCCAAAAGAACTGAATGCAGCCTAATCTGATGCTGATAAAGTTTACAAATCTAGAGCCATTTTACACACTCAAATTGGGAAACTTTTGAAACTTCTGAGCAGTTCAAGGGGATGTGGAAAAAATGGTGAGGCACTTACACTAGCACTAAATTATATATATATTAAAAAGACTGCAAAGTCAGCTGCTTATTTTTTTCCTCTTGAAAATGTTCAGCAGTGAAACTTTGTCCCCTGATTAACAAAATGACCTCAAACCATTACATTAAACGTCTAACTTAAAGTTGCAAATACAATATTTAAGGCTGAATTTTAAATAACCATATGGGCTACTGGTAGTGTGTTATGCAATAAGGTTTTGTTGGTTTTATTCTACTGCCACATCTAAACTAACAACAAAAGCAAAAAATATTACTAAATCACATCATTCATCCAAAAGAATGAGATTTGAGAGGCAAAAATTCAAGACATTTAGTATTCTTACTCCATTGCACATGTTGTCAGGCTACAGAGAGGTATTCGACATGGGCTCAAATCACTCATTCGCCACCAAATATTCATGGACATTGACTTTAAATCAGCTGTATAATGAGTCTAGTTAAACTAAAAAAAACTAAACTAAAAGTCACCAGAGAAGTAAAAAACACAGGCTCGCCCATCTGTCTGCTTAACTAACCATTTAGCTAGTTAGTCATTCAACAGGCTATGTGCTTTTATTATGTAGAAATCTAAAATAAACGAGTTTGTCTCAAACCTGCAGTGTGTGCGTTAGTTGTGAGCAGCCTGGTAGCGAGTACTTGCACACAGATAACGTTGACGTGTGCATTTCTTGTCACGTTTAGTTCGCATATACCACATTCCTCCCGGATAAAAGTCGTTTATATATGCGACCTTGCAGAAAGTGGTTTTATTGCGATATCCCAGTCAATGTCTAGTTGCGTTACATGTTCTATTCGATGTTATTTGCTATATTTGTTTTGCTCGCGCCGCGCGTAAACAAACGAGCTAGTTAGCATTAGCTTCTAGAAGTTACTCACTCACCACAAGTTGTTCCTCGTTCCGTGTCTTCGCGTTTAGCGGGGTCAGTATCGCACACAAAGTGTTCGTATCCCCCTTCCGTGGACTGACAAACAGGCACCGTTGGGAAAACGAGCAGCAGACGAGTTCACAAGCCAGCTAGCGGTGTGGCTAAATATAAGCTACGTGGCTCGTCGCTGTTAGCTAAACCCCCGACTGTAGCAACGACGGCGGACTAGCCACTGCTGCTAACGCCACAAGCTTCAACAATGCACGGATTCGCGAGCAAGGCATACTCCAATTGCTCTTCTAGGGTGAAAAGGTCGGGATTTTGAGGAAATGTCGCGTTATCTACGAAATAAACCAACTATCCCAACTATTCTGATCACTTTTCACACTCAGCCTCCATCTGAGCGTAAGCTGGACTCTTTAACCATTTGGACAAGCGCCATCACTTCTCGCGCAAGAATGTACACAATCTCACCGCGCATGCGCACTCATGCGAAAGCCTGCCAGGCAGATGCAGTTGTGGCCCCAAGCCTTCAACTTCATCTCTGCAGCTTTGTGAAAGCAGCTCTATTCTACACGCCACAGAGTGCGTGCATAATACCCAGATACTCATTCTAGTTTGTGAGTTGACACTGTAATGAATGCAGACATACAGCTCACAGGAAAGCATTGACAGTAGAAGGAGATGCAGTGGAGCAGCCACACAAGTCTACCTTGGCCTACAGTGTCAGCTAGAGGAATGTAAAGCCTGTATTCTCAGGATGAAGAAGCCCAATGCACTACCTTTCTGATGAGTTGGAGTGCCAAATCTTTTATTCATGCCATCGTACACCCTTGTACATTGTGGGGCAACCCAGAGACAGAGAACCATTCACACACAACCTACGGGCAGATGTGGCAAATTCAGGTCCAGAAAGGTCACAGCACTAACCACGGCATCTTAAATATTAACAATTACTGCCATTTACCATAATCTTTATTAGTATCGTGAAAAAAATGATGTAAACCCACAAGATGCTTTAAATACATCTCCATTTATTTAAATACACAGACCGGCCTCTAAATTGTTTCCAGCATAGACTGAAATACATTTGCAATGCACTCTTAATTGTAAAGATGTAAAGATGTTCTTGGAAATATTTTTAGAATCATAAAGAGCTCTAAATTTACTCATTAATGTGGTTCAGAGAAGGAGAAATACTCATATAAATTAGATCCTTAAAACCTTCTACAATCCTAAGCCTGCAGCCAGATTCCTTTTTCCACCACTAAGAGCGCTGTTCCTGTATTTTTGGATGTGGTGCAGAAAATGACCAGTAGGTGGTGCTAAAAGTACATACTTAAAAGGCATTTAAAACCCCTAATGAAAAACCTTGCAGCCACCATGAGGTTTTTATGTTTACAACAAAGCACTGAAACGTTACACTGTTGTTTAGACTTTGTTATCAGTAAACAGCATATTAACCATGTTGAGTATATTGTTTTATGACCAAGTAACAATTAAAGAGGTGCATGTTTTCATGTGTTTGTGCAGACCACCTCTTTTACCAAATTAACAAATAATTTATGTAGTATGAATTAGTGT
>JBBIGC010000001.1:25979735-25991504 GCA_037576955.1 Lepidarchus adonis
AGCAGTTGATCTCTGGAGAAAGTAATGAGGTCTGAGTGACCAAACGTGCAGAAAACAAACAAAAACAAAGAAAGTACAAGAGAGCGCAGTACCGAGGCTGCCATCCGCGGCGCCATCTCAAATCGATATTTGTATTGATTCTAATATTAGTGATCTGAAAATAACCACATAAATATACATTTCTTAGTGTGTATACACACACATTCCAAGGTTAATTTAAAATATATACAAATTAAGCCTCAATCAAAAAATCAAAATAAATTCTTTAATCATATTTTATTATTTTGTCTTATACTTGACTATACTGATGTCAGATTCCTGCTGTGCACGGAGGTGTTTGTGGTGGTAGTGATGGGGGTGGTGGGGGTGTTATGTTTGTATGCTGAAGCATGCAGAAGACAAATTCTATCCATCCATAATGTGATGATGAAAAATAAAGCTCTTGAATCTGACTCTAATGTGATTGCAGCTTTGCACAAAAGTCTCACTACACTGATTCTTCTACAGACTTTTGTTTCATTACAGAGATCATTTCACACTTACACTAGAAAGGGATATCATAGTGATTAATATAAATATTTCTTCAAAATTCCTCCACAATTTGTGTAAATGTGTATCAACAGAATGGATTTCTGTTATAATATATTAAGCTGCAAAGCACACTGCTTGACTTAAACCTCTGACTTTAGTAGGTATGTGCGATTGTATGTGAGAACTGTTATGGATGTTTCATTGTTTTTACTGAGGGGTTTGTTATGTCATGGTTTTTTGGGAACTATTTTGGGCAGTATGGGTTAGTTTGGGGGTAAATGGTTGATCCACCTTCACTGATCCAACTAGGCGTATCGGTGGCTTGGGGGTGGAGCAATGGGGTTCTGATGTGTGCTACACCAGTTGGGGGTGCACTAATTCTTTTAAGAGCTTAATAAAGAGAAGGGTTCCGTCCCGATTTGAGTATTAAAACTTGGTGTCTAGTCTCTATCTCAGGCTATCTCACAAACTTTTTGAAAATGAGAGCTACTTCACAGGTACTGAGAAATACAAAGAGCTACCAGTTTGATACAAACTTCTTAAATAACACATTAGCTCAGTTTACCTTTAGTGATATATAATTATCAATGATGTGATTACACGTTTATGATTTTATCAACAATGACTTAACATGGTAAGCATAGCAAGGTAAGCAAGCTGGCTTACTCTCCACGAACAGTTTGCACAATACTGACTGTTGAACTAGAACTAATTTATCTAAACTTATCTAAACTTCATGTATAATAAACATGTTTTAAATGCTTTTATATTGTCATTTTCAAATGTGTATGAATGCAAATGTGATTCAAGAAAAATAGCAAAAAGAAAAGTTAAATTTTAGATGCTGCTCACTGGTGAGTTTTTGGAACAGGCCCATCTTCTCTATATTTTCTCTCCGACAATTGTCCAAGCCGGAAAGTCATCACAATACAAAATCCGACACAGTCACCTCCTTCTATCAGAATTCCTACTCTGTGAGATGACTCAGAGCTGCTGAGAGCTTTGCAGTACTTGGCAAACTGAGCTTTTTTAACAGCACAAATCTGGCCAGTCATGTACAAGCAAAGTGATGCACTTGTACGATGCTTGACCCCTATGTTTATTGTTGATACCACTGTCACAGCTTCTAGCTTTTATGAACAGGCCCTTTACTTTTTTGTTGAAGATCATGCCTGCCCGTTGGATGTTGTGGAAAAACCCAGGTATGTACATGGAACAAACATTTGCTTTATGCAAAAGTGAGATCTTTTTTGTTTGAGACAATAAACATTGAGAGGAACCAATATCCCACACTAATCATTAAGACTTGAATTAGTCCTGAAGCTTTTTTAACAACACATGACTAGAATCTTTTATTTTGAAAGATTTGAAATGGCTTCATTTTGCTTCAGACCAAAAACTGTACCTGCATTGTCCCATTTAAAGTGACCTAAAGTAAACTATAAGTACAATTCATTTTGTACAATTCATTCAGTGGCGGCCTAGTGGTTAGGATCTTGCCGTTGGTATGGAAAGGACGCAGCCCAGGTGCCACTGAGGTGAGCACTGCTGATAATGTCCCGCTGCTCTATATGAGGAAGGGTTGAATGCAGAGGTCACATTTTGTTGTTGGTTGTGGTGCAGTTTGTGTGATGGGGTGTGTTCACAATGACAAGTTTCACTTCACTTTTTATTCAACTTTTTAAACAAGTTGCACTAGATCAATTTAAACAAGACAGACTGGATGTTGACCCAATATGCACAGAAAACCAACTTAACATGAGAATCACAATAGTCTTTTTACTTAAATACTTAACACACTTTAATTAATCTAAGAAGAAAACAACCACAGACAGCTATTTACAATGCAGCACAAATGTGTCTAACAGTTGAAAATTCAGGTGGGGCATGGGTTTATTTTACTCTGTAATACTCAATAGATGGTTCCTCAGAGACACTTTGGTAAAATATATTGTGACGGAGCTGGGGATTGGTTGGGCCGGGCGAAATCTTGGATGTAAATTTGCATAAACAGACAGTGACTGTGGGTCCGGGACAGTGTTGTGGGTTATGTGTTATGTTGGGGGAATGGGTTTTTATTAGTTGTGGTGGGACTCATTTGGGTAGTGTTGGGGGTGTTTTTGTGGGGTTTAGGGGGTGGATGGCTGAGCTGCCCCTTTCGTGAGTGGTGCTTGAGATTATAACCCGGCAGCTCAGCCCTCCACACCCATACTCGAATGTGGGTGTGTTTGTTTGCTCATGCTCTGTCGTATGCCAAAAGGAAGATGCCATTTTTCCTACAGCTCTTTTAAGAGCTATTGAGCAGAAATAAACCGCCACGTTGCCATGTTTGAAAGCTTGAAGCCTCCTTTCTTCACGCCTCGCTACAATATTTAAAGAACATTTTAATCAAGTTTAATCAGCATCCACATAATGGAAAGGTTCCTCACCAGGTAAGCCAAGAACCACTTAAAAGCTTTTATTTTATCACTCTCCGTAACGCAGATGAACGCACCATTGGATTTGAAAGGATATGTGTCCGGAAATGTGGCATTATTTTCTTATACCACCCGCTGCCATGGAAACGGGTTTTGTGCTTCAGATTTACGGTTTCATATCACTCCGCCATTAGAACAGTTAGGAAACATTTAACAATACATTATCCCTTGTTTATTTACTGTAGATAAGTTGTGATGTGATGATACAAAGATTACCCCAGCAGTGAGACAATCATTATAAATCTGTAAAAAAAAAGTTATATACAGTATATACAAATAATAAACTAAAAACATGAGAAACATGAATTTTTAAAAGACTAACTGTGCAGATCACTAAGCTTTTGCATTTGTAAGAGTAGTATGAAACAATAACATGGCATGTACACAATCCTACAACCAGGTAAAATTTTTCTGCCATAAAGAAAACACATTTGACCCTGAACAGTTTATAATAAAGGCAGAGTTTATAATGGTTCTCAGATTTCACTGCATGTGTATTTATACAACTTTCCTGCAAGTCCATTCCTGTCACTTTCACTTGTTTTTATCTCACACCCTGAGCATGGGTGTCTTGTGGGTCTACATTTTCTGACTTTCTTGTCTGCTTTTGCCTGTGATTGAGTTTTTTGCTCTGGGTCCGTCTTCTTTTTTTCCTCCAGTAGCTCCAGAAGTTTTCTCCAACAAAGAAATAGAGGAGAGGGTCCAGGCAGCTGTTGCACGCGGCCAGGCAGAGTGTGGTGACTGCTGCTTTTCTTATGTTTGCAATGCGCTCACACGATTCCCCATAACCTGTCTCGTATGCTTCTCTTTCGGCCTCCAGAAAGACAGTGCGCACGATGTGATAAGGCATGAAGCACACAAGAAAAATGAGCAGAACAATGATCACCAATGAGCAGGCCTTCTTGTAGTGTGGCACTTGTCTTCCCTGCTCCTTCCTAAGCTGTTGCAATTTCCAGGCCACAATTATGTAACAGAAAGCGATAATAATAAAGGGGAGAATGAAGCCCAAGTACAAAGCACCATTGTTTAGGGAGATGATGGTACTGAGCATGGACAAGTCCAGCTCCAGGCATTTGGTGTGACCACATGAATCTTGAGACGTTCCAGCATCTAAAAGTGGGATGGAGGCTAAAGACACAATCACCCAAACAATCACACATACCAGCGCAGCTCCTCGGCTGTTCTGCAAGTTTATGTAGGTGTACGGCTTGAAAATGGCCACAAAACGCACTATGCTGAGCACCATTAAGAAGTAAATACTGCCGTACATGTTAATATAAAACACAAATGCCATGATGCGACAAGGGATATCTCCAAAGGCCCAGTTGGAATCCATTAGATAGTAGGCTGCTCTGAAAGGCAGTGAGCAAACCAACATCAGGTCAGAAATAAGAAGGTTCAGCATGAAGAGGTTCCCCGGAGTGAAGGCATTCATCGTCCTCCTCACACCAATAAAGAAACATAATGACACGAGGTTGGCAATCAGTCCAAGAAGGAAGATAGCCAGGTAGGCGGCTGGGTAGACTTTGTGCTTGAAGTCACTGATTGAGCAGTTGTGCTCAACGGTAGTGATGTTATTTCGACAGAGCAGGGTCATCGTAGCTCCTTTACGAAATGCTGTGTAGACCAATCAAGGCACATTTGAAAGCTGGGGAATCAGAAGACAACATCAAGAAAGTTAATAAAAGAATGGTTCTTCTAATCATTATACACCAAGCAACCATAACATCAAAACCACCTTCTGTTGTGTAGTTCTGCCATGACTGGTGCACAGTGTGTCCTGACACTTGATAAACACATACTGTGCTACAGTAGCTCCTCTGTGGTATCAGACCATGCCTTCAAACAGCCTTGGGCACCCATGACCAAATCTGATCAACTCCTGTAATAAAGTTAGACTAAACTATCACATACCATGTTATGTCATTAGCTGTGTATTTGTTTGTGTGGAGCATTGGTGCATTTCATTAGCTAGAACCTAGCAGCCTACACCTTATCTGAAGTGCTTTTTTAAATCTTAGTGTTAAAGCTCAAGGATATCAGATTAGTAACAGGTATTTGTATCATGATGTTAATTTCATAAAATGACAACATGGTATTAATTGGTAGTGCTGTATACACAAAATTCTTTAAAAGGGTATAATTTTCCACACAAATGCCCACATTAAATGCAAACTAAACAATATTATTGACTACATTATCTATGAACAGGTTGCAGATTTCTATTTTGATGTGATCCCACAGCAGTAGACATGTGCAACAAAAGATAAAGGCATGTGCTTTCATTTCTACGCTTAAAATGTTCAGGCTTGTTTTCAAGTGATGGAGAACTGACACAGGAAATACTGGTACAGAAAAGGGGAAAATCCAAACGATTCCAAGATAGTTTACTGGTCCTGTGACTCAAATACAAATGAAAATATGTGTTTTTGTTGGACCTGTAATGTTTATTTTCATTGTTTTTCATTCACTCCTTTCCCATTATTTTCATAATCATAATTAGACCGAGCATATAGTACATTTAATTGAAACATTTGTAATTACTTTTAAATAAAATTTGAAGACCTTTTAAAAATATGTGCAAATTTTCGAACAATTTAACAACTATATATTGAATTAAAGATATTAATTTATATGCGTATTTCTATTTGTCATACATTTTCCATTGTAAATTTGAATATTTTAATTTCATATTTTATGTTTCAAAATATTTGTAGAAAAATGTGAACAATTATGCATATTGCATATATCAGGGGTCGCTCCTGGAGGCCGGTGTCCTGGTTCCCTTACTCAAACACACTCCCTGAACCTGGCAATTAACAAATGAGTCTTACCAGCTGTGTTTAATCAGGGAAATCACCAAACTGTGCTGGAACCCGGCCCTTCAGGACCGGAGCTGGACATGCCTGGCATATAAATTGCAGTGTATTTATAATCCACAAATATTTTGGAACATTTTTATACAAATTTTGTGAATAATGATAAAAACATGTATCATTATGGAGGTCTTCTTGAAAATTTAATTAGTGTTTCTAATCTACAAATATCTCATCTACAGTCCCAACACAATGTCTTTCATGTAAAACATGAAAATGTCAAATGTAATAATAGTAATATTGTTCATCCCAACTCAATGTAATTTAATTTTTATTCACAAAAGAGTAGAACTTATTGTAATTCTATTGGGCTGACAGTGTCATTCTCATGAAGAATAAAGTGTTTCTATAATATTATCATAGGTGGACAGTAACGAAGTACATTTACTTGAGTACTGTACTTAAGTACAGTTTTTGAGTATCTGTACCTTACTTGAGTATTTTTTGGGGGAAACTTTTAACATTCACTTCACTACATTTGAAAGACAAAACCCTACATTTTACTTTACTACATTCCTGTCATGGTTCCTGTTACTCGTTACTTTAATAGTAATATCTGAGGACAAGTTAAACACGGAGCCCTGCCTTTTAAAATAAACTGTAACGCGCACGTGAGACCGCACAATTTAAACGACGAGTGAACCGTGAGCCACTGAATACACTACAGTACAGGAAGTCTGGAGTAGATAGCATATCATTAAAAAATGGGGTATTCAATCATCCATCCCCACTGTGGCGTTTGGCAGTTGACTGATATATAGTGCAGCCAATCTGAGACCTTGTGTAACAAGTGTCACTGTACATGCTCACTAAATCACATGAGCTACTGCAAAATCACCTAGTTAATGGCTTCCAATGTATTTCTCCTAAAAAAAAGGGTCTAAAAATGAGTAAAGGAACTGGACCAAGTGTGAAACCAAAATTGGACTGTTCATTAAAAAGTACAACACTGACTACCCACCAAAAAGCTAATAAAGAGAAAGGTAAGGAACTATGACCAGATGTGTGTGTGTGTGTGTGTGTGTGTGTATGTATATATATAGCATTTTTATAGCATTTTTATTGATGGTAGTTCCTTTTGACTTGGTCATTTTAAAAGTAGCTCGCAAGTCAAAAAGTGTGGGCACTCCTGCAATAAATCTTTTACTTTTGTATTTTTAATACTTACGTATTGTTGGAAACAAATACTTCAGTACTTTCACTTAAGTAAAATGTCACTGTATGACTTTCACTTGTATTGGAATAACATTTGACTAATGGTATCTGTACTTTCACTTAAGTTAGGTACTTATGTCCGCCTCTGCATATTATACATAACAAGTGATATATTACAGGCTAATTATATGAAATAAAACTGGTTAAAGATGATCACTGCAGGCAAGTATAAGCGTACCTGCTTCCATTTGCTTTATCAGTTGCTCTCAGCCTTCAAACAACCAGCCCTGTGTGTCTGCTTTGTTAGAACCAGAACCTGCAGCCAAACTCATCCCTTGCAGATAAGACTCAACACCCTGGTATAGATTAGTATAGATACAGTCCCCATTCTTCACACTTTAGTGATATGCTCAAACAACACAGTAATGTGTACTGTACTGTTACAACACTGCAAAAGTAATGTAACACCAAAAACAATGACAGAAAACACACTTACCTGTTGTTAAAATGCTGTAAATGCCTTATACTCTCAATCAGATCCAAGTGAAGGTATCAATTGGAGGTGAAACTGCAGGAGACAGTAGAGAAAGTAACAGCATGTGATTACTAGAGGCTCTACTACATTTTCGTAGCCAGAAGCCCCACCCCATCAACCGCACCAATCCTAACAAGCTCCCAACATATAATATGCGATATGCAATAATAATTGTACAATTACAGATTGCCAATATGAACATAATTATAAGTATTTGGTACTTGTGTTGGAGTGATGTAAAGTATGTTGAAAACAAACATGTATTTCTAAAAATTATTTTCAAAAAATAATATTTAAAATAATATTTCACATTTTTTTCTTTGGATCAAATTATTATATATCAAGCTATCGATCTAATCCTGTCAATAGTAAATTCAGTTCTTACTTCCAATACTGTCCAGAAAGATTCTCATCCCAGAAAGATTCTCACCTGATGCCTGCGCCTTTGCCTACAAAATGTATTCAAATCAGACATGTTCAAACTTGCTTAAGAATGCTGGATTTCTTTTCCATCCTTTATACACTGTAAGACTGGATTTCTCCCTCTCACTCTCTCAATCTCTATCTGTCTCTCTGTCTTTGTCTGCCTCTCTCTTCAAAACAAGCCAAGAAACCTTGTCCATATATGTGAAGGTTCTGGAAAACACTCCAAGCCAAACTAAACTTGCACTTCGTCTTTGTCATGCTTTGATGCAATGTGTGTATACAGTGCCTTTGTGAAAGTATTTGGCCCCCATTAAAGTTGCCAACGTGACTACATTTATTATATTTAAATAGCATTTCTATACAATATACTTTGATAATGAATATTAACTTATTGTAATGTGTGCTTGGTGTTTTAATGCAACATTTTTGGGAAAAAATATATATAAATGAAATACAGGCATATGTAGTCAACCATCATGCTCTGGAAACTTTTAAGGAGAAAAAAAACAATGAGTATCCACATGTCTCTTTGTTGATACTAAGAAAAGATCTTCAGTGTTTATTGAAGCTGAAGGAAAGAAAGTAGATGCAGAAAGTAGATCCGGTCCAGGCTGAATGGAGAGGGCCGTCACTCACTCACTTTTTGTTTTTCATCTCTTTTCAGAAGAGAATCACACACTTGTATCCCTGACGAGCACACATCAAACCATAGATGTCCATACATTAAGTTATGTGTAATAAAATGGAATGATAAAATATTGAAGCCATAAAGAAAGGAAGCAGCAAAAATTAATTGAAAGTCATGACACCAGTTGAAATCTAGCAGTAATTAGAAAGCATTCCAGCCACTTAGTGTAATAATTAATTTATTAATAAAATAATTATCAGAGGAGTTGTCCAAGAGCCAAGGCCACTTGTGAAGAGTTTCAGGAATATCCGGAATTAGCAGGTACAATTGATTCAAAGAAAACAATAAGTAATGCAATCAACAATCATGTATGCACACCACACAAGACTCCATTCCTGAAGTAACAGCATGTTGAAGCGAGTTAATAGTTTGCTGACCAACATTTAGACAAGCCTGTGAAATATTCTGCTGAGACATTCTACTGCCATCTACCAGGATGATGAAGATGAAACAAGGGTGGAGATTTCAGCAAGACAATGATCCCTAACACACAGTCAAGGAAACTCCCAATTGGATTGGGAGAATAAAAAAAAGCTGCCAGTATGGCCCAGCCAATCACCTGACCTGAATCCTATAGAAAGTCTATGGAAGAAACTAGCTCTTGGAAGGATCTGAAGACTTCTGTGGAAGAATGGGTCAAAATCACACCTAGGCAACTTGTTTCTCAATACAGGAAGTATTACATACATTTTAGTAAGTGTCGTTAATACTTTTTCTTTTTTTAGTGTCATTACATTTTATTGCACATAACTTAATGTATAGACATCTATTGTTTGATTTGTTTGCATGTGTGGATTGGATGGATTGTTACTGACATCCGGTGAGAATATCATGTCAAGTTCCAGGTTTCTATTTGTCACAAGCAGTTAACATGACAATGATCCCAAACACAAGGCCAAGTCGACTTGTCATTGACCCGAATATCATTGAGCCACTCTGGGGAGATCCTCAAACATACAGCTAATGCAAGACAGCCCAGGAATTTACAGGAACTTGAGGCTTTTTACCAGGCAGAATTGGTAGCTTTACCATCTGAGAAGATAAAGAGCCTCATCTACAACTACCATAAAAGACTTCAAGCTGTCATTGATGTTAAAGGGGGCAACTTTGATCAGTGTAATTTGGGTAGTTTCTTGTGATTATGATTTAAAAAGTGTAAATACAGTTGATTGATAATAAATAGCCTCAGCCAATCACTAACCATGAGTGAAATAAAGGTTTTTTGTCATTTATATTATCTGAAAATGGTTAAGAAATCATTAATTTTGTTAGGGTATGTAAACTTATGAGCACAACTGTAAATACAACATACAGTGAAATGTTTTTTCTGGAAAATATCCCCTAGTTTCTTGTCAATAGCACCTTCAGAAATCTATTTACTTAGAAAATAAACTGCATTACTCAAGAGAACATTAGGGTTTCTGAGAAGAGGAAGAATGAGAGTAAATCGGTTCAGATGTGGAAAAAGGTTTTGCTGTCAGAAGAGTTGGGAAGCATGGGAAAAAAGTCATCTCTCAGCAGCACAAGTGAAAGTTGCAATATCGCTGAGAATCTATAGCTCTGTTTGAAAGATGTAGTCCACAGCCCAACCTAAACAAGCTGTTACAACACTGTGACATAATGCAGCACATACAACCATTCAAACAATGCACAATTAATGTTCAAGTTTAGTCATGTGCAGGAAACAATGGAACATTATTACCAACATTTATATTCTTGTACTCAAAGCCTCCTTAAAAATTACTTGTCAACATAAATATTAATAGACTAATATAAATGAAAGAAAAGTAGGACTAGGATAAATTTGAAAAACTATTATAATAAACAGAAGTAAATACAGTCACTCTTATATACAAATATGCACCAACATTCAAATAGTATGTCAGTAATTTACTTTCAAATGTCTGCAATTAAATAATATTTTGCTTTTTAAAGAGCCACAATAGATCACGAGTGATCATAAAAACACAAATAAATCATGTAAGTATTCAGAAATTATTCTAAGTTGAAGTCACAAAGAGATCTCATTCATTTGTGGGGTTGTAAATGTTAAAATTCACTTTTGACTGTAAACTGAAAGCTTTCTTTGTGAATAATAGCAATTCTACTGAGGGGGATCACACTTGTCATCCTTCCTGGGAAAGTCTATTCCGGGGTCCTAGAGTGGAGCATGACATCAAGAGTCAAACCTCAAATTCTGGCGGAAGAATGTGGTTTCCCCTACTGGGTGTGGAACACTGGACAAGCTTTATAACCTTACTAGGGTACTGGAGGGGGCATGGGGGTTTGCCCAGCTAGTCTACGTGTGCTTCGTGGAGCCGTAAGAAGGCTTGCAGTGCTCTGTGAGGGTTGCTTAGGGAGTATGGGGTTCGAGGTCTGCAGCTGCGGACTATTCCTATATGAATGGAGCAGCTTGGTCCATATTGCAGGAAGTAAGTCAAACATGTTGGCCAAAAATAATCAATGATATATATATAGTATCAAAAAGAGTTTATAAAGTCATGAGTTTGGTTGTTTTAGTAATAAAAATAATTTATACAGTGTATATACGCATTTTTTTTCTCACTGTCTGATATTAAATCAGGCAAAACCTTTTCTGTTTTAGGTCAGTTGGGAACCCCAAAATCATTTCTATTTGCTAAATGTCAGAATAATGTCAAAAATAACGTCATCCACAACCTTTATAATCTTGTTGCTGTGGTTGGAGGAAACATAGTCATATGTGTAGAGGATGAAGAGAAGCAGGCTAAACACACAACCTTGTGGCATGCAGTGTTGAGGCTGAGAGCAGTGGAGGTGTGTGGACCCAGTCTGACGGTCTGGGAGCAACCAGACAGGAAGTCCAGTATCCAGCTGCAGGTGCGTGATGGAATTCCTAGATCTGCCAGTTTGGACATCAGATGTTGTGGGAGGATGGTGTTAAATGCCCAAGAAGTCCACAAAGAGCAATCTGATGTAACATCCCTGCTGCTCCAGGTGGGTCAGGGCAGCAAGAAGGGCTGTAGTGTCACGATTGTAGGATGGAAGGACACAAATGCAGGAGTTTTTGAAACAAAAAGAAAAGACTTTAATAAGTCAAAA
>JBBIGC010000001.1:25995134-26008178 GCA_037576955.1 Lepidarchus adonis
TATATACACTTATTTTTTCAACAATGGATATAAATTACAATTTAGTGAAGATTATATCTAAAAAGATACAGTTTATGAATTTTCAGTTTACACACAAATCAACAATCAACAAATCAGTTAAACATCTTGAAATTAATTTGTTAATTACCTTCTCAGCAGTACATATGTTTTAAACCTTAATTCACCTAATTGTGCTTTTCTGCAGTTGCCCTAACACTTTCTCTGTGTGTTTTCACAGGTGTTTGCTCTGGGGACGAACTGTAGTGGCTGTTTGGGTCTGGGGGACATGCAAAGCACCATTGAGCCTAGAAGGATAGATGTCTTATGTGGAAAGAAGATTGTGTCTCTAAGCTATGGCACAGGACCACACGTGGTCATTGGAACTGCAGGTGTGTTTTCTTAATCCTTGATTAATGTTGCATGCGTTTTAATGTCTGAAAATGAAAAATGTAAGGGTATTGTGACCGGTATGGAGTTGTAATTGTTCTGTTGATGCACCAGGCAGCTGTAGACTAGTGAATAATAACTTGCCCTTGTAATTCGTAAAGGTTTTGCAGGTTCATTGCAGAGGTTACATTTTGTCGTGGTGCATTGTGTTACTGGTTGTGTTTCCAATGACCAATAGTTGCTTTCAATTCATTTCAGTTTGCTGCCTTAAAAACAAATGGTTTAACAATGCAGATCTGGTTACTTGTCTAGATAATCCATGCAAAATGTAAAGTGACAAAATATACAAACGCTAGAGGTTTCGTTTTCTGTTGTTGAACTATATAACTAACAATTCTATTTCTAATGCCCATTTTAGACCATTTTATGTGACTTTGGCCTGCTAATCCTAATGCTCAGCTGGATACATTTGTTCAAATGTTATATTTTCATTCAAATAAAGAGTGGTTATTTATACACTGGCTTAAGTAGGCATGTCTGGATAGATTATATTTGAGTCAAATGATTTAGGAAGAAAAAATATTTTTCCACTTGTGTTTATTTCTTTGCGCTCACCCAATATGATTGTATAACTTGATTTTGTTATGATTTTTCCTGGTTTTCAGTGGCTGTTCCATTACTACAGTTACTTTTTGAAAAAACAGACATATGCAGAGACTGATTAAAGTTTTTTTTTCATTCTTGTAGGCAAGACAAAAAGACTCATTAAAGAGACTTTAATTCAAGGAAACAATGGTATAGATACAAATTTCAACATCAGCTCACAAGCTCAATATACTGTTTTTTTTACTGTGCAGAAGGAGAAGTCTTTGCCTGGGGACACAATGGCTACAGCCAGTTGGGGAATGGCACCACTAACCATGGCCTGACACCTGCCCTGGTCTCTACCAACCTCATTAACAAGAGAGTGACTGAAGTGGCTTGTGGCTCCCACCACACTATTGCTCTCACAACTGAAGGAGAGGTGCTGTTTATTATTAATGAATCAAATGCTTAGACTTATCAGATATTACTGTAAATGTTTTCATATGTACCATATAGCACCAGTCAAATGTTTGGACAAACTTTTCCATAAAGTTAAGACTATGTAATTCTTCAGGTCCTTATTAGCTTCCACAAAGTGGTTGCTCGTCTCCCTGGTGTCCACCATAAAAATACACTTAGATAAAATTAGTTTAAATTGTACAGAAATTTCTCTTTAGAGGCAATGAACAAACACATAAATACAAATGATTAAATATCCGACCATAATAAAACAAAGGCTAAAAAGAAAAAACTATGCTTACACACAGTAGAAATTGCCCATGAATCTGTTTTTTAAAAAAGTCTTTCTGATGTCCAAAGATTATGCAATCCTATAGAGACCAGATCTTTGCATGCAGTTTTTTCAAACCAGTGGATACTTGGTGAGTTGTGTAGACTTTTTCCAGATCATATTATGCATGAATTGCTGTGGCTGGTCTTCACACTTTCTATAGTTAGCCACGATACTTTTTTTTACATTTTCAATACATTTGTACAGAAAAAAAAACATTTACATGTAATCTGGCTGATCTGTTCAGAGCTACTTGAAGTTTCTGGAGGTGTTCCTTGGCAACTACACCAGATAACTGGGCCGTTCAGTACAGTACGTACAGTAATGTAGGGTGGAACATAAGCAGTATATTTTCTAGCACTAACTAGCAGAAGTCCAATTAGATTCCCAAAAAGTTTGCTTTGGTGACCTGCTTGAGGTATGTCATCAATTGTCTGATTTAGTGGAGTGTTGTTAAAGGCATTCCAGTTACTAAAGACAATATATTTAGTCTGAACAACTGTAGCTCAGCAGTAAGATATTCTCTGCTAAAGTATGTGAGGCATTAAATCGAGTAAAGTCATCAGCATGGATCACTACATCATGTAAAATAAATTGAAAACAAAAGAAGACCAAAGCAGCTGTCCACTATTTTGCAATCAGTATAGTGCCATTGGAAAATACTTTTATTCCATAGATTATTTGAAATTCTGTGGTCAATAATAACAAAAGCTGCTGTAAAGTGCAAAAGTAATTAATTAGTTTTCCCACATCCATGTACAGTATGTTAGCCATAATTCACTCACACTTTAGTGTTGCGTTAATAGAATTTGCTGTTCTGTAAACATGTTGAGCTTTTTTTTTTTACTAATTTACTTTTGTAGTAATGTAATATACTGGATTAGTTTAATTCCTGAATTTTGTTAGTAGTGTTCTGAGGATGCTTTATGTTTGCCTTGAGGGCTTTGTTCATAATGTTCATAAGATTTGCTTCTTATACCTAAACATTTAGATTTAATGTGACAAAAGCTGTTTTTTGGTCAGAATGTAGTCACCTTTGCTCACACATCTGCATAATAATAATGCACCCTGAGGGGCAGACAGCACTTTAATGAGCTAATTGTGATAATTTATTTTAATACACAATATGATTTTCTCAGTATATTTTGAGTGTTGTACTTTAAAAGTACTGACCAACTGCATGTCTAATTACATAAAACGCTAAGTGGATTTAAAGTATTGCAGATATGTGAGGTCAAATAAAAATCACAATGTCTATCATTTCTGATGATCCCTTTTAAACGTGGCTCTAGGTACACATTTGTCCATATGTCATGGTATATATTTTTATATATATATATTTATATATATTTTGTTATATGTGCTGTTGATTTTGATGTGTACTGCCCCCTTAACGATTATAACTAGAAGAATAATCATATTTAAAAACTGTTGCTTTTTATCAACTATGTCCAGAGGTGCGATTCAAATTGGATTTGTGTAAATATATGGAAAATTATGATAATTAAGAAAATCCTACACTGTGTCCATACATTTGTACTTGTCTGGTACTTTCATCTTATCTACTTTTAATTCTTCTCTTATTCATTCCCAGTGGGCTGATGATCACAGCATAACTGTTTCTTTTTGCTGTGTTCAGGTGTATGCCTGGGGCTACAACAACTCTGGCCAGGTGGGCTCTGGCTCCACAGCCAACCAGCCCACCCCACGCAGGGTCAGCAGCTGCTTGCAGAACAAGGTGGTTGTTAACATCGCCTGTGGACAGCTCTGCTCCATGGCTGTTCTAGACAATGGAGAGGTGAGCAGCCCCTTTTGTCATGATGAATATTAATGCCCCCCCCTTCCTCTCTTTCTCTTTCATTCATATATATATATATATATAATGAAACACCCCCACTATAACCCCTCCCCCCAAGCTGCCATGTGTTCTGATTGAATACTGTGTTTGACAGACCTACGGCTGGGGCTATAACTGTAATGGACAGCTGGGATTGGGCAATAATGGGAACCAGCAAACACCCTGCCGTATCGCTGCTCTCCAGGGAGTCAACATTGTACAGGTGAGAAAACAGTGTTTAATGCTTTTTTTTTTCCATGTTTGTTCACTTTCACCTGTTGAAGCTCTTAAAACCCTATCTGCATGCACAGACTTACACCTAGGGTATGTTTCAAAACAGGAACTACTGAACTGTGCTGGAGACTGACCATTACTAGATTTGAAAATTGTGCGGATACCATGTATATATCGTAGTATTACATATAATCTTGTAAATAATTAGTTCATCTTCAAGTGTCAAGTTCAACTTGATTACAAGTTAAAAATTTCAGTGAACCCTTAACTAAATACAGGACCATACATTTCCATTTTTCTCATTTTCTCATTTCTCAGTTTCTCATTTCAGTTTTTCAGTAGTCTGTAGTTACAGGTCTGTCGTTCACAGAATGGGGGAAATATTTGACCTGGGATGACTTATTTATCAATTTAATTGCTAACATTAACATGGAAAGGAAATTGCTGTTTCCAGGTGGCCTGCGGCTATGCACATACACTGGCACTTACTGATGAGGGATTTGTTTACGCCTGGGGAGCCAACTCTTATGGGCAACTAGGCACTGGAAACAAGAGCAACCAGGCATTACCCACTCTTATCAACATGGACAAGGAGAGGTGGGAGCAATTTAGGACTGTCTGTAGAGAATTCCTTCATAGACTCACACTTATTTACTTCAGGAACATATAGAGTAGCTTGCAAAGGTCTTCAATCCCATAAAAGTAGTTTGATTTGTCTGGATTATTAATTCAAGGATTCAGGAATGGCATTTAAGTATCTCCCTGTATTTTGTAGCATCCACCCATTCTTCAGTTTCAGCAAGATGCTCAGTCGATCTCTCCTGCCACCCCCATAGTTCACTGAGATGTTTTTTGTTATATTTGTCAGATCGAAAGTTTATCATCAGGTTTTGGGATTGTAGAGACCAGTTTTAAACCAACCTTGGGGCATTTGTTAAAAATGGGAGTTCCCATGGCACAGTGGTAATTTTGGGAGTTAGTCTTTTATAATAAAATTTGATAGAGTACAAAATATCAAAGTGTGAATTTTATTTCAGACAAATCTGATGACTAAAGACAGTGCTTTTGCAAACCACTGTAAGTAATTTAGTTGTTCCATCAACAGACATTACTGTCCCAGTACATGGCACTACTGAAATACCTTTGAGCAAGATACCATCCCCACTACACTCTTCCCAAGGCAATTTTGATGACTGCTTCATGTGTGCATGTATGATGGGTTATAATGCAGAGGTCACATTTTGTTTTGGTGCACTTTGTGATCGAGTGTGTTTACTATGTCAGTAACTTTCACATCACGTCAATTATGAGAATGAATATGGGCAGCTGGAGTGTCTCAAGTTTACCAGAGAGACTGGCATGACTCATCACTACAGGATGTTTGAGAAAGTCACCTCTGGCCATTAATCCATTAATCCATCTCTCTTATTTATCCAAACAGTTTTATCCAGCTTGAAAACAAAATGTCAGAATGTTATTTATCACTGAGCTGTTGCTTTACCAAAATAGAAGTTGATTTAATGTACAGTGGGACAAAAAAGTATTTGGCAGCCACAGATTCTGCAAGTTGTCCCACTTAAAATGATTAGAGAGATCTGTAATGTTCATCATAGGTTCACTTCAACTGTGAGAGAATGTAAAAAAATTCTAAGAAATCACATTGTATGATTTTTAAAGAATGTATTTGTGTAATGGTGCAGAAAATAAGTATTTAGTACTTACAAACAAGCAAAAATTCTGAACCTCACAGACCTTCTTTAAGAAGCTCTTCTACCCTCAACTCGTTTCCTGTATTAATGGCACCTGTTTGAACTTGTTTGAATACCTGTCCACACCTACAAACAGTCAGACTCCACCATGGCCTAGACCAGAGAGCTGTCTAATGACACCAGGTACAAGATTGGTTCATTTTAGTCTTGTGCAGGTGTACAATCTACAATAGGCAGCGGCTTGGTGAGATCAACTGTTGGACCAATTATTAGAAAATGAAAAATGGATCACTGACGATCTCCCTCGACCTGAGGCTCAATGCAAGGTCTCACCTTGTGGGGTGCAAATGATCTTGAGAACAGTAAACAAACAGCCCAGAACTACACAGGGGGGAACTGGTCAATGACTTGAAGACAGCTGGGACCATAGTTACAAATGTTACTATTAGTAAACACACGAAGTCATCATGGATTAAAATCCTGCCGCACTCGAAAGGTCCCCCTGCTTAAGCCAGCACATGTCCAGGCCTGTCTAAAGTTGGCAAGAGACCATCAGGATGTCATGTGGTCAGATGAGACCATAACGGTACTCTTTGGTATAAACGCCACTTGTCGAGTTTGGAGGGGGAAGAATTCTGAGTTGAATCCCAAGAACACCATACCCACTGTGAAGCATGGGGGTGGAGACATTATGCTTTGGTGCTGGTTTTCTGTAGAGGAGACAGGACGACTGAGCCGTATTAAGGAAAGGATGAATAGGGCCATGTATTGTGAGATTTTGGGCAAAAACCATCAGTGAGAGCATTGAAAATGAAACATAGCTGGATCTTCCAGCATGACAGTGATCCCAAACACTCTGCCCAGGCAACAAAGGAGTAGCTACGTGAAAGGCTGGAGTGGCCTGGCCAGTCTCCAGACCTTAATCCAATACAGAATTTATGGAGGGAGTTGAAAGTCTGTGTTGCCCAGCGACAGCCCCAAAACATCACAACTCCTGAAAAGATCTGAATGGAAGAATGGGCCAAAATACCAGTTAGTGTGTGCAGACCTGGTGAAGACCTACAGGAAACGATTGACCAACCAAGGTTTCATTACAAAGTATTGAGGTGAACTTTTGTTATTGACCAAATACTTATTTTCTGTGCCATTATACAAATACATTCTTTAAAAATCATAAAATGTGATTTCCTGGAATTTTTTTTACATTCTGTCTCTCACAGTTGAAGTGAACATATGATGAATATCACAGACTCTCATCTTTTTAAGTGGGACAAGTTGCAGGCTGCCAAGTTGTTGTCTGCCAAATACCTTTTTTCCAGGTGCTTTTGGAATGATTGTTAGAAGCCATCATTGCTTTAGCCTTGCTTATCCTATTTTGTGTGTGCTTTCTTTTACCCCAGGATTGTGGAGGTGGCAGCATGTCATACCAGCCACACATCAGCAGCAAAGACACAGGGAGGGCAGGTTCTTATGTGGGGGCAATGTCGTGGTCAGGCTGTTTCGTACCCACATACCACACACTTTTCCACCACTGACGATGTGTTTGCCTGCTTTGCCACCCCTGCTGTCACCTGGCGTCTTCTTACTGTGGGTAAGATGGGTAACAGCTTGGTTGATGTTCAGCCTTGACTCTCATTTTAAGTGTTGACTGTTCCTCTATTCGCTTAGTACTGGAATTAATACTTTTGGAAACTAACTATGCTTTTAACCTTATTTTTGGCTTGCCAGTAGACGTTATATGATAACTGTGGTTAAATTGTTTGTTAGATGGAGATGACTATCTGACTGTGGCCCAGTCCCTCAAAAGAGAGTTTGACAGCCCAGAAATCTCAGACCTCAAGTTCCTTGTTGATGGGAAATGCATCCATGTTCACAAAGCCCTGCTCAAAATCAGGTATTTTCCTCCAGGAAATGTGGTGTCTTAATGAAAGACTGCCAAAATAGTCTTTGCCATTTTCCCACTAAGGAATTTTTCACATTATGAAAGCATGCTGTATAATGAGTTTGGGTGCAGCCCCTAAAAAATAATTCCTCTTCCTGGTGTGTTCAATGGATGAGTATCTATAGCTTCTTATAATGAGCACCAGACATAAATAAAATGTCAGAAAAAAAAGATGTTGGAAAAGAGTGGGAGGATATATTTCGTTTTTATGGTCCTAGACTGGATGACTGTGTAGCTTGCAGTCACGACATGGAAACAAAACAAGTGTGTGCACTTCAACTTTATAATTTAGGCAGGAACATGTTACAACCTGCTCAAGGAAGTAAAACTAAACATACTGCTCTTAAAATATATGGTCTGGTTAAGTAACTAAAAAAACATGTCCTGTGCAAACATGCACCCATATTAACAATACAACGTATGGTAAAATGTCTTTTATGACAAACTGACATAACAATTTGTGATCTGTAATTCTAAAGGATTTACAGATATTTTTCTAGTACCTCACTTTGCTTTCACTTTTAAGTTAACTCACTGAAAATAAGGCACAGATTGATATAGTTACTCTGTTGAGCATTTATTATAGAACTAGAGTAGTTTAGACAAAGGCTTTGAAATCAAAATGTATCTTTGTTATAAGGTCAAGTCCTTACCATCGTTTAAAAAACAAAATTATTAGTTTAATGTTAATACATATTGTATACTGTCTTTCAACCATATAAAATACCTTGTGTTTGTCACCTTACACTAGCAAGTGGATGAAAATAATGCTAAATAATGATGTGCAATATAATCTTTTTCCATTATCTGACAACAAGAGAAATGGCTCAGCTATATCAATCTCAATATATTGCAATTTACTTGCGAATACAGAAAAATGCTGCAGAACATTGGAAACTGGAAACAAAATTTGTCTTAAAATCAGTGTTTTAACTTATCTTTATGTATTCACATTTTATAAATGTTCTTCAGACAATCTTGTACAATGGTATTTTACTACTGTTTTAGCTACATTTCTTGTATGCTTTGTTTTTTCTCTGTTAAAAGGTGTGAACACTTCCGGGCACTGTTGAATGAAAGTGATGAGGAGGCCATAGAGATCCATCAATTCTCCTACCTGGTGTATCGCTCTTTCCTGGAGTACCTCTATACAGACACTATAAACTTGCCACCTGAGGATGCCATTGGTAATCAGTTCAATTTATTTTAATGCATTACATTAATAGTGTTTTTATTAGAGATGGGCATAGATTAATTTTTTTAATCTAGATTTAATCTCACTGTAATGTTGAGATTAATCTAGATTAATCTAGATTAAAAGAACCCCCCACCGCGATAGGATTCTCGCGCGATAAACCCTGTCTCTAGTTTTTATACAATTTTCTTTATATTAAGGAGTGAGTGAAAGCTAACGTGCTCATACTTTCTAGTCCATTGAGTCACAATTCTAATGTAATTTATAATCTGATTTATATTGGAAGAAAAGCAACGTTTCTACCTTTTGACTCTACTGTCTCTCTACTGTGAAGGTCTTCTGGATCTTGCTACTTACTACAGAGAAACCCGCCTAAAGAGATTGTGCCAGGAGACCATCAAAAGGGGCATTTCAGAAGAGAATGCGATCACACTGTTGTCTGCTGCTGTAAAGTATGAGGCACGGGTAGGCATACATACTGCTTTTCAGTCTCTCAACCAGTGAAGTGTAAAAGCAGCATAAATGTGGCTGGGATATATACAGGGGGTCCTCGACTTGCATCGTAGTCGACATTTGGAATTTCTTGGTTACATTACAAAAAAAAAATAACGGTGTAAAAGTGAAAGTAGATAGAAAAGAGCATAACAGAGCCTCAGGTGGGTCAGTGTCTCCCTCTGGTGGATTGACCGGAATGTCCCCAGGGCATTACACACAAAGATGCTTATGTAGAGTTTCGACTGATGTAAGTCAAGGACCCCCTGTAGTATCCACACAAACAAAATAATTAATAATAATAACAAGGGTTAGTCATTCGAGATGGGGGTGGGTGCTTGTCATTTTGCAATCCTCTTCTCATAAATCCTAGTTACAGAAAAATATCTTGATATGGTCAAAACAACAAAAATTTCTGAATTTATATTCACTTTTCAGATCGAGTAATATATTGATCTAAAATATTCCAAACAACTTAATTACACATTGATGTGTTATAACAGTTTTTACAAATGAAAAAAGGCAAACATTTTTAGTTTAGATATTTAGTTTTATTACATTACAATATTGGGGTCAACATTATAACTGATTTTTTTTTCTTTTCTCTTTTTTATATGCCATTGCACTCTAAATCAAGGTATCTGACATTTGATTATTAAACACCATTTTGGAAGGATGGCAAAATTTAAAGTGTAAAAATGTTTGTTCTCCCCTTCTATGCTTTAAGAAAAAAAAAAGATGATCTATAATGCATGGCTTCAAGTGGCTTATTGCTTTAATGTGCAGTCAGTATGGCAGTGTTCTTAATGTAATCATACATCTTTGTACCAGTTGACTTACTGTTAATATCTCTAAAGGTTTCAAAATCCTTGAGTCTCGAGATTATTTAGTCCATGCATGTCCTTTGACATAAGACCTTCTTCATTTGCAGGACCTGGAAGAGTTTTGCTTTAAGTTCTGCATCAATCACTTGACTGCCGTCACTCAGACCCAGGCCTTCGCTGATATGGACCATGATCTGCTGAAGAACTTTATCAGCAAGGCCAGTCGCTATGGGGCCTTCAAAAACTAAGGCAGAGAGGGATCAGCACAAAGAGAAAGCTGAAGCGTTGTTTCCCAAATGCCATCAAAATGAATTTAAAAAGGGTAATGATTTCTCAGCTTCTCAGGTAGAGATGATGTTTATACTTCAAAAGGGACTTGTAGGAATGCCTGAGATGGGAGGACTGTACCCAGAAAGCATCTGGGGGCACATATGAAAGGGATTCGTGTTTAGATGTTTAATGAGAGAAGAACATTCCACTCGTGCAGAAGAGCAGAGATTCTCACTTTTGTCAGATGTTTCAAGAGAAAAGTGCTTGAATTTTTGAAGAAAAGCACCAGAGAAGAACTGACCAACAGAACAGTACAATCATGATGAATACAGAGTCCAGTAGAACGGTTCTACTGCTTACTAAAGTACAGTGTAACACATTTAATCTAGATGCATTGTACTATACCAACACTAGTATAATCTTGACTAGTATGATGGCAGCATTTTAAGAATAATGGAAATTAACTTACAGTTTAAAATTATTGCTTAAAAGTACATGGTTATTTTGGAAGTATCCTTCATAAGATTTAAGTGGTTGCTTTAAAATGAGTAATTCCTTCCATCGCTAAGTTTAGTGCCTCTGGATAGCGTTACAGTATCAGATGGTGCAGATGAGGACACTGCTCACTGTTGGTTTTCTAAAGCCCCTGAAAGGGTAATATTGTTTACTTTGAGTTAGTAAAGATTTAACCAACACTAAAAGGCAGCGGCGCTCAATGGTATAATACTGAAGTAATAGAGGATTTTACCTTTGTATCACACTGTATTTTCGCTCAGCAGTCAGTTTAGTTTGTGTTTGCTATTATTCTGCCATTGTGTGTGCTTCATGCTCTCTTTCTGTACTAACGGTAATGGTTACACTTGGCAAATATTTGTACTTTTGCACCATTTTGTTGTTTTAAATACCAGAAAAGTATCTGTGGGTTTTGCGTTGCTGTAGCTTTGCACCTGTTGACATTTTATGCACCATTTCTTTGTCCACCTTCCCTATCTTTGGTCCATTAAAACAGGCCAGAATAATGAACCAAGATAAGGGTCCGTGGACAGTGTTTACATAGGAGGGTAACAAGGGCCTTGTGTGCTCTTTTGTTCACTTACTAATTTTTTTCCTGAGCAGCTGCAAGCGCTATCATATATAACTTTTACTAGAAGGTAGTCTTCATAATCTTAAGCTTTTACGACCACCTTATCATGCCAAGACTGCAATAAAACAGTTTCCTTTTAATGGTTACACTGATTTTTTACACTTGGTTAATAGGCCGGGATTAAGCCTAGTCATTAGCTAAACAGAATTGTGAAAGGACATTTTCTGTTTAAAGGATAATAATGTCTAGACTTGATTTCTGTCCTGGAAACGGGCTCACAGAGGTATAACTAAATAAAACAGTATTTTTAAAAATCTATCTTCTCGTGAACGTTACTCAATTGGATTGTGTGTTATTTGAACTGTAATTATTAAACTGCAGAGAATGGATTTAGAACGGTTTTTAGCCATGTTATTTACAGTCAAATTCTAGCTGTCACGTTGAGGGAAAATGTAGTTACGTAATTCCCTTGAGATGTATATGCACGGTTGTTTTTGCCCTTCTGCTGATGTGTGTCAACAGGATATTGGCACTTCTCTCCCAGTCAATTGCCAAGTAATGTGCTTACTATGTCTAGCATATTTATTTGGAACTGATGGCATATTCTTTTTCACATATGCTGCTTTTGAAGAACAAAAATTTTATTAGGTCCTAAAGTCAAATAATAATTGTTTTTTCTTTATTCTACTTCCCTTTTGTATTGTATTATTGTGTCCTGATTTTATTGAACCTCTCACATTTCGTGAAAACACATTAAGTAAAAAATGAATTTGGAAATCTATCTGGGTCTGCCCACTTTCATGCTGTTGTAAAGGCTGAAAAGCATGGAACCCTAACTAGTCTTTGAAGGTCAGTGTCCAGTTTTGTAGTTTCTCTCTAAATCTGGCAATTAACAGGGCAGTTCAACCAGTTGTTTGAACAGTGACATCACCAAACCTTTCTGGACACTGTACAACGTTCTGTATTTGCTCTGTGTCATTTAGACATTGCTTCTTCAGTCTAATCATTAATAATAAAATATAAGGAACATTTCAAACTGGACTTTTGAATTGATGCACATTGGGTATATTGACATTCATTTGTCTTGAACATCGTACCCAAAACAACCTTTTTATTGTATAAATTTAAAGGGTAAAATATGGTAATGGGGTAAAAAAAAAAATTTCATATTGAAGTATATTTTGTGAGGGAAATTAATCACTAAACCATTATAGGATATGGGACCTTTAACAGCTTAGCACTATTTAATTATTCATTTATTTTCCGGACCTATCCAGTTCAGGTCATGGGGAAGCTGGAGCTGATCCCAGCTGATTATGAGCACAAGGCAGGGCACATCCTGGACAGGAGGCCAACCCGTCACAATGCTGACTGTATTTACCCAATGGCTAATCCACCAGTTTAATTAACCACTGATAAGACTTGTGTTTGAGACCATTGATTTCTTTACAGTCATTTGTTTGCATTGGTTGGTCTGCAAGCATCAGAATGTCTAGGTTCACTTTATTTTTTTTATTCATAATTCTAATAAATTGTGCTGTAACATCTGCCTTGATTAGAAGTGCAACCCATCAAAGCCGCCTCCAGATGGCAGTATCTCTCTAGTCCATTTTTTCTATCCTGCCTGACTCTTAGTAAATGTTACTAATTGGTTCCATTTAATGTTTATTGGGAGAACCCAGTGTTTTTTTTAAA
>JBBIGC010000001.1:26024640-26044632 GCA_037576955.1 Lepidarchus adonis
CAACAACAACAACAACAACAACAACAACAATAATAATAATAATAATAATAATAATAATAATAATAATAATAATAATACAAATGCAAAAGGAAAAGACTAGTCATTATAACCTTGTGGCAACTGTGGCATTAGAATAACAGTGGCTCACATTAAAAATCATTAAAAATTCCTCTATTAATGAGCATGGATTAAAATTCTTGGCACAGAACTAGACATATGCAAGTATGGCCTGTGTATCACTTAAGCTAATGTTATACAACATGGTCTTTCCGTTGCATTGTTCATCAGTATTCTTTTTGTATTGACTATTTTAGGTGTTTAATCCCATCCTCCACACTCCTTATGTGGGTTATTGAGTCTGAGATAAATAGCAGAGGGAGGGGGCAAGAGGGTGGGGGAAGAGTGCTAAGAATGGAAACAGCAACTGCACATTTTGTCTATATGCCAACATTCCAAGGGGTAGGGCTGACTTATGAATGACAGCTTGAGGATGGAGATAATCTCTGGTGTCGTGGAGGCAGACACGTGTTCATGGGCTTCCAAACTACAAAGGCTATTCTGGAAGTTCCTGACAGTGTTCAGTTGGGCTTATGGGATACCAGAACCAACACCATTAGAATCCATTAGAATCCATTAGAATCCATTAGGCAGTTGTTTCAGCAATGTCCGTGATGACCATTTTGGGCCATTGGAAAAATGTGAAAATCAAATTTCTAAAATTTCTAAAATATGAAAAAAGTAACACTTGTGTCATGGGTGTGTACCAATTTTGTAGGCTTGAATTGCACTTAAAAGAAAAACACAAAAGAAAAAAAAGAAACAGAGAATCAAGTTCCCTGGAAGGGAGCTGTCAATTCCAGGTGGTGGTTTTAATGCTATGACTGACAAAATAGGCAGCTGCTTGAATCAAAGAACAGATGCCAGAATATTAATGACTGTTTTCTCCCAGCGTGGAAGCGGATAACCTAGATGTTTAGTTGCAAGCTGTGTGACGGGATCCTTTAGCTTTCTAGGCTGAAAAAGGTAGAAAGTAACTTCCCCTCAGCTGATTTCAGCAAGTCAGGAAGTAAGGGTAAGCTGTTTGCAAGATATTCTTATAATTCTGTTAAATATGCAATCATTATAAACAGAGTTGACATATTGGCATTTGGGACAACATTCTCATAATGAGAAATAAAAGACTTTAGAATTTATAGAATTTGCTGAGCTGGTTGCAACTGATTCACATTATCATTATAATTTACTATGCAATTGTAAGTTAAGTTACTGATGAAACGTTAAGTTTTGAGAAAAACGGGAGGCTACAGTATGAAAAACCTGTGGTCAAGCAGCTACAGCTCTTCAGAGATTCCCAAAATGATTGGTTTACCCAAGTTTACCCCTGTTGCTTTATACTGGGAAATACACTTCAGCATAATCAAAAATGAACTTTCTCTCTCTAGAGTTGTTGTATAATTGAGTTTTCAATAGGACTTGTATCGCCAATGTTATGCTGGTACTGTTCCTCCCCATGATAAGAAGTTGTCATATTCTGATACTGACGATATTGTTATTGATGCAGGCATCTCATTTTCTCATATATTTACACTACTTAATCAGTGTTTGCATGTTCATAGAAGATTATTTTTTACAACGTTTCTGTATGTTTTTCCATGGATAAGGATATGAATCCCATATTGATGTTAGCATTTTCAGTAGAATTAAAAATTTAAATACATTTCTATTTTATATATTGCCCTTAAATGATACAGGTTAGTTTTTGATGATCAGGATTTAGTTTTACTGTTTTGGATGAAAGTTTGTGTTTGCACAGTTCTAAGGTCTGTATGACAGAATAATAAAATGTTTTGTTGGGCACTGAAGTTTCTTACACTGTGGGAATAGCAGGGTCTCTCACAATACAATACTATACGATACGCAATATGTGGCCCACAGTAACAATAATATCGAGATAATCATAATTGTAATTGACATTTAAATGTCCATCAAACAACAATGACATCACAGAAACACAGAGACCTGTTATTAATTTACATAGGTAACAGCAATGCTATTGTTACCTTTCCCATATTTGCTTTGCGACCAAGGTTGGAAGCACAGGGAAACCGTTACTTCAGCTTCAAGGCTTCACTTCTATTCCCCTTTGTGCAAGCAAGCTGAGCTAGCATCATGCTACCAACTAAACTACAACTCCCATAAAGCAACTCTTTTTTACCCATTTTCCTACACCAGGCACTACATATTCCACAATGCATTGCTCCCCATGAAACACGCATTCCGCTACGGCCAGCTAGTTTAAACCCATTGTATACCGAATGGATTATTACGATTCTGTCTGATGTAAATTATTGTTGAGAACAGTTCAGATGCTAGATATTGGCAGGGATGTGCAATTCTGCAAACTTGGTTTACTGAGTCTTTCCCCCTTTTTAAAGAAGCTCTCCAGCAATGTGTGTTACCTCACGTTGACGATTCGCTTGTAGCATCATGCATTGCGATTAAAGTGCGGGAAAGAGATGCGCAGAGATGCAACTGTCACAAAATAATTCACGCTCTCTTCCATCAATGTTCTGAAAGCCAAAGTCAGACTTTAGATTTAAATGTAACTGGGGGCGTCTCTCAGACAAGTTTTCTCTTCTATCTACCTGTTGGAAAGTTGGGAAGCACTCAGTTGAGCAGCGCCACCCAAAGGAGAGAAGAAGTAGCAATGCCAGTGAGTCAAATTGACAGCAAATGTTTATTAATTAAAATATCGATATTGCCATCTGTGTATTGATTAACCCTATTGACCTACAGACCTACACACCCACCAGATCCCTCAGATCAGCGAGGGAACAGCGATTAGAGATTCCACCCCCACGAGGAGTCAAACTCCACTCCAGACTCTTCTCCTTCATTCTCCCTCACTGGTGGAACGAGCTGCCCAGACACATCAGAACTGTGGAGACTCTCCACCTTCAAGAAACACCTCAAAACTCCATTATTCCGCGACTACCTCAGCATCTAAAGCACTTGTATATGTGAATAGGACATGTTAACTATGCTGTAGCACCTGCCGTCTATTTTTATAATTACTCATAAGCACTTAATGATGTGTAGAAATGTGTTTCTTTTTCAGATAGTACTGTTGTAGCACTTATCATATGCACTGGTGTAGAACCTGCACTGTGTTCTATGACTAAGAAGATTGTATTGAACTCCCTGTAACTCGCATATCAGTAGTCTGAATTTATGCTTGATTGTACCTGGAAGTTGCTTTGGACAAAAATGTCAGCCAAATGAATAAATGTAAAATGTAAATGTATTGAATGAGCAAAAGGACGGCGATATATCGTCATACCGATATATTGTCACACCCCTACTGTTGACTGAGACATTTGCCACTTGTCCAATCTGGCAACAATTTCTACAAAAGAACCTGACTGAGGAGTTTGGATGTGTCATCTGTCTTGAAAACTTTGAGTACACCTTTGCACTGGTTTAATCTAAACATATTTGTGTTTAAACATTGACATCACATCCTGACTAAAGACCTGAAATCTAATCTCGTGTTCTTCTCACACTAACATCCAGCTGTAGGACAAATGACTTGACTGAAGCAAAGAAAAAAGGACTGAAAATCGCACAGCTGAAATCACTCACACCAGCACCGTAAATGTGTCAGGATGAAATACATTTGAAAGGTTCTGACAAACTGTGAAGAGGTGCTTCTGTTTTTACCACAGCCCTCATGGGAACTGAAATTGGTTAGGCCTGCTACAAGCCCACAGACACACTTCACAAAACACTGTGTGCCTCTAAAACAAGCCCAGCATTTTTACTGCAAGACTATAATGGTGAACACAGCCTCAGAAGCCTCTTTTCTAATCAAATTCATGGACAACCACAAGTGCCTTTAATAAAGGATGTTGAAACTCTGACTAGCTGAATGCTGTATATCATCCTGAGCTGTTATTTATGATAAGAGCACAAATTATCCACAGTAAACGTATCTTTCCACTGAGCGTTGGTAATGACTCATAATTAACCATAACTTATTTCATGTTTTAGCATAAATTCAGAGAATGTTGAAGGCTTCTGGCTGACTACAGTTAATTCAGCTGTTATGCTGACAGAGACTGCTTAGGGACAATGACAGATTTGATATAGAATAAGCCTGTTTACCTAATGTAGTCAATTTCTGCTTTTGTATGGAAAAGCAGGAAATAATAATGGTCAGCTGAAGTAGAAAACAAATCATTATTTTGCAACCAATGTTGAGTGGAGTGATATAGTTCAAGTGAAAGAAATCGGTTCTACACATGTGAACATTTCACAATAAATATTCCAAAATTACTCAATTTTTTTTATTTAAAAGCACATTAACATACATTAAAATTACATTAAATATGAACGATACTCCACCCGAATTGGAGTTTCAAAAATGCTTGAAACTGGAAGGGGTTAGCAGGTTCGACACATTCAGACTCGTGCTTAAGTAGGATAATATTAAATATTAATATCTGGGAATGACCAGACTGGAAACCATTTAGATCTAAACAGGCAGGAGAAGAGTAAAAAAACACATTAGGGAGTCCTTGACTTACATCTGTTCCTCCAAGTGTGATGTAGGTTGAAGTCGAAACTTGCTTAAATAAGAACCTACGTGTATAATCTGTCAGTCCACCACAGGGAGACACTCACCCACCTGAGCCTCTGTTATGCCATTTTCTGAGCATTTTACTTAGCCTCACTTTCACTTTCAATTTCATACTTTAAAAACAATTTTAAAGGGGGGGGGGGTTGAAATAGTGACGTAAACACGAAATTCCATATGTTGAGTATGACGTAAATCAAGGACCCCCTGGATCCACATCGCCATTGGTGGCTGCCAACTGCTCCACATGTGCATGTGTGATGGGTTGAATGCAGAGGTCACATTTTGTTGTGGTGCACTGTGTGTGATGGTGTTTTCACAATGAAGAATACTAACTTTTTTCACTTTCAAAGGTAAGCTGTGTCCCAAATAATTCACATCTATACCCTACATACCTCACTACTGAATGCACTGCTATTGGTGTACTGTTTTTTTTACTGTTTTGTGTTGGGGTATCGGGGTGGGAACATCGCCTGACTGATTTGCATATTGTGACAGTCTGTACTTCATCAATGTAGCAGAGTTGAACCAGTTGCATGTTGTAGACAATGAATTGACAACAAAAAGGACTATTTTGTCAAATAGTCTTTAAACTTCACCATGGCTAATGTAATTATTTATCTAAAGACAATTTATTTCAGTTTACAATTATTAAAAATTGCCCATAGGGAATAAATAGTCGTTTAAGAGTGTGTTTTCATTATAGTAAAAGTTGCCTACACAAAAGCTCAATTTTGCCCATTTCCTGTCATCCTGTAGAGACCAATCAGAATTCATCATAGATGGTGTCAGACTCTAAAGGCTGTTGGTAGACAACAGAACTGATAAGCATCCATTTTCCAAATGGATCCAAACACCCAATTTGCTAGATTGTAAACTTATTTACCTTTGACAAAGACTTCCTTGTTATTTTGGGTTATCAAGAGGCATCAGTGAGCATATGAGGGGCAAGGCCAAGTCTATTACAGAGCACTGTCCTCCATTAAAGAGGTGCTCAATGTGAAGCCTTCAGTGGGTGCTAATGAGTGCTCATGTACAGTTAATGCTTCTTCACACTATCAGTGATTACCTTACAACTACTTATTCAGCCCAGCCTGAGAGCAAGCAAGCCTCACGTCTTTACAAGTAATTAAAGATTTAAGCTGCTCACTTTGAATACAGACTAGATTGAGAAGTTTAGCAGAAAAGTACAGTGGATAAGCTTTGAGGCACTGGTACACATTCAGAACATTTTACAGATTACAAAGCTAGGCTCAATTTTATGGTAAGATTATAATCCACACAGATTATAAACCCACTCCCAGATTAAAAACTTCCCTCAATTCTGAAGCTTTTTACTTCAGACTTGCATCCAGTATGTATTAGGTAGTCAAGCTCAGAACAGCCTAGAAATGTTTTTGGATATCATTTCTTTTTAGCTGCTAATGAAAGTTTTACCATTGTTCATTTAGTTCTTGTATGATTTTTAATCACTGCTCCATTTTAATCACCATTTAAATGTTGTCTGGTTCCCAAGATTGAATCATCTAAAGGTGCCCAATACGTTGATCGCGATCTACCAGTCGATCGCATAGGCAGAGCCCTGCCTTTCAAAATAAACTTGACCACGCAAGTGAGAATGCGCAAAGAAAAAAGAGTAAACTGAAGACACTACAGTACAGGTAGTGTGGGTAGATCGCATGGCATTTAAAAAAGGGTGATAACCTATTATCCATCCCCATTGTGGTGTTTGGCAGTTGATTAACATACAGTACAGCCAGTCTGAGATCTCGTCTTTTGTATCACAAGGCTAGTGGTCACCACGCATGCTCGAGCTACTGCAAAACTCAATGCTAACAAGTACCTAATTAACAGCTTCTAATTTATTTCTCCTAAAGAAAGGGTCTAAAAATGAGTGAGGGAGCTGGACCAAGTAAGAAACCAAGATAGGGCTGTTCATTTAAGAGTATGACACTGTATACTATTCTCTTCCAGTTAATATCTGCTTATTTGTTAAAAACCCAATTTACATGATTCCTTAAAAATTTGGTGTCAGTTTTGGAAACGCTTACAATTTACTTTAACATCCCTGCTAGGCCTATAGTGTAACAATCACCTTTTTCCTTCCTCGTACTTGGACTCTGGCTTTACTCTTTGGCGCAGGCGTGGAGTACAGTGTTTTAGAAAACTGTATTCAGACAATATCTTCAATTTCTATGATAAACTTTCATCAGTATAAGAGCTTCCTGTTATGTTTTTTTCAAGTCCGGCACTTAGTTTCTAAACATTTTCCTGAATTTCCATCTATTCCTTGACTTTATTACTTGAACTATACCCCAGAGAAGAGTCATTTCAGCGCTATATAACCATATTCCCGACATTCTCGTTCTAAGACAAGAATTACATGGGAGTGTGAGACGTCAACTTTGATTGGGAATGGTGGGATAATGAGTCATTTCTTGTGCCCGCCTTTCATTTATACAGTTTAAAGTTGTACATAAGGTTCATTACTCTAAAGCTAGATTATCTGGTATTTATCCTGATGTGGAAGATGAACGTGATTGGTGCTCTAATGTCATTTTATGCATATGTTTTTCTCTTGTCTTCATTTGCACAATTTTTGGGCTGCTTACTTTGATATGTTCATTGCCATCTTTGGGACTTCAGTCGACTCCACTTCACTGAGATCAACATAGAGGAAGGTCATCGCCTTTACCTCTCTGTTTTCCAGGCATCGTCTCCTACTGTAATGGAAATCCCCCAATCCTCCCTCTGTTTCCCAGTGCATTAAAGACACTATGGGTTTTCTTAAGCTGGAGAAAGTCAATTATTCAATAAGACAATGTACTAATGTGTTTTCTGTGAAGTGGCAACCTTTTTTAAACTCTGTGTAAGATTTGAGTGTACTGCCTGATTGAGTGCTGCTGTAACATTAAATGTAGTTCATATCATTGCTATTTCTTCTTTTCTTTTCACTTTTTCCTGTGGATTTGAGCTGATTCAATTGAGCAGTAAGGTAATGGCCAAAAAAACAAATATATATATATATTAATATAATTTTTTCAGCATTTTTAATGTTGATAGATTATTTTGACTTGGTCATTTTAAAAGTAGCTTGCAAGGCAAAAAAGTGTGGGCACCCCTGGTCTAAAAGCTTGTGTGCAAATTACATACATGTCTCTCATAAGACCATAGTATGACTATAATACCTGTGGTGAAATGCTACAGATTTCCCATGTTTTTTTCAGCCATATTCATCTTTCTATTGTTTATTGCCACCAAAACATCATAACCACATTATTTTAATCACTGATATCATGATTTTCACATTGTACATTTGTACATTTTACATTTCACATTCTGTATAACAGGCTATTTTCCATGTGGATAATACTCATACTGATTAATCTAATATTATCTAGTAAAAACTGTTCCTGAATAACTGCAAACCTTAAGCATGTCTATCAAATATGACATAAAAAAACTCAGCTTGTAGGATGAAATAGTCAAGACACAAATGTCACAAAAATGTAAAATTAGTTTTGCATTACATAAGCAGTCTAAAATATGAAAAGCTGGCCTATATTTAAGCATGTTAAAATTGTTGGCAGGTGAGCTCTTAATCTAGTCACTGGAGGTTTACACAGACAAATCCCTTCTTTCTGCTATAGGAATAGCAGGGCCCTCTCTTTCATCTCCATGCCATCCCACTGTGTCGGGACCGCTTGTTTTTTTATGTCATCCCTTCCTGTTTCACCTCAATGGGGATTCTGGAATTCTCTGCCTTGCTCTCTTGCCCTCAATGCTATTCTCATTTAGTATTCAAAGGGGTGGAGAAAGAGCAAAAGAGCCAAAAAAGGAAAAGAAAAGACTTTTTTGAGAGTTTTTAGAGAGAGTGCGGAATAAAAGACATGAATAGGGTTTAAAGGGATAGACCAGGAACAAGGAAGGAAAAAGGAAAAGAACTGAGAAAACATTTCACCAAGGATGAATGAACCTCCTGGACAAGACATGTCTCTTGTGGAGATATTCCATATTTCCCCAACGATAAACTGTAGCTTATAGATCGATTTTACAAACCTGATATTGGGTGCGGTTGCTTAATTGGGGCGGCATATCTAAAAAAATGAAAACATATTAACTAAAAGTATAATTCATTACAAAAAGACGAGATCCCCAAATGATTATTTGAATTTAAATGTACTGTTTACTGCAGCAACGAACAGTTCAAAAACCAAAACAAAGCAAAGACAGATCAGTGACAATGTTCTGTTACTTATAATCACTTAATTGCCGCCACCGCATTCAGCCTCTCTTAACGTTTTTCAGCCCTTTGCTACATTACATTACATCCTAGTGTATAATAGAAGCTGTAAAAAGCTCAATTTATCAGAAAATAAAGGAACAAAAGTTTGTTGTTGGCTGGAAAAGAGTTTTTAATTTTCATATGAATGACTGGAGGGTGGGGGAACTGCAGTACAGCGATGTCAATCATCTGTCTACATGTAAATTCTTCATTATAAAATTAGCAACACTGAAATGCAAATTATTAGGTTTGCCTTCAAATCCAAATTTGTGCTGCTTTGCTGTTGCTGATGTCAGACAACAGGTCAAGTTAGATGTTTCTACTTCAGATCAGTAAATTCAGTGACACTGCGGCTAAGGACATGGGGCTGCTTATCTTAGAGTTTGAAAATGAGCATTTTCTGTGGCTTATAGAATGAAGAAATACGGTAGATTGCCAAGAGATAAAGAGAAAGAAAAACGGCAAGATTCAATGACCAATTCACATGACTGTCCATGAAAAAAAGAAGAAGAAAAAAACTGAACATTGTCTTACTTCAAATACATCCAATTAATCTGAAATTGTCATTTGGGGTGGTGAGAAGTCCTGATATGTTAAAAGATTCAAACAAACAAAAAATTCCCACAAAAGACACAAAAGAAAACAGCACATTGCTTCCTTCATCCCAGAGGAAACAAGTATGATTTATTTTTAGGCGAGAGCTATATTTTATCACTCATCCTCTTTCTTCCTTTCCGCCAATGATCTGATTACTAGGGTCACAAACATTGAGTGCTTGGCCTCCCGCTTTTCCTATACTGTTTCATCTTCTTTTAAAACTCTAACAGGATCAGAGCACAATTTCTCAAAGCAGCTTTATTCCATGGTGAGCTTATCGATGGAGAACGCTTCCCCTAATCCTGTGAGGAGGCGGTGGGGATTCTAGGAAGCCAATGAAAGGATCTATAGCATTGCTGTTGTAGGGAAGGAGAAACTTCAGTGGGAAAGTTTGGCATTAGAGCGGAGAGACCGAGCACTGAGATGATTTTGAGTGAAAATCCAGAGGGCTACATTTCTTCTGGCAATTAAGACACTCAACTTAGACACAAATGTTATATTATTCAAATTACAGCTTTTGTGTTCCAGGAATCCAGTCCAAGAATTAATTATCTTCTGATAATACCAACAACTCTTAAATTAAAAGCTGAAGGCTCTTATTGGTTCTTGGCTTGAATGAACTGTTGTAAGAAAAACCTGCAGTTGGTTTAGAACATGGGTGACCAACTCCAGTCGTGGAAATCTACCACCCTGGAAAATTCAGTTCCAAGGCACCTGGTTCTCACATTCAGACACCCCTGAGGGCCTTAATCATCTGGATCAGGTGTTAGATAAGGGTTGGAGCTGAAGTCTTAGATCTCCAGGACCCCTGGTTTAGAGTTCTTTGAGAATTACCATAGGAGATGGTTCTTTAAAGAACCATTCAGTTCCATAAAAAGCCACAACAATTGTTTAAAGTATAAAGAACCTTGAGTATGTGAAGTTTCTTCACACTCATACATCCCAGCTATAAAATGTATTTGTTATTTTAAGAGTGATCTATTTATAGCTTCTTTAAGGAGCCAAACATGGTTGCAAATATATTACAATACACAAAGAACCCTAATATCTGAGAGTATGTGTGGGGTTCTTTATGCAGAAAGAGTTCTAAGAAAGGTTTTTTCAAGCTTGTTCAAAAAATTTTCTTCAAAGCACCATCCACTGAAAGGTTCTTTATTATTTTGTTATTGTTATTTTGTATTTTAGGGCATCGGCCCGAAAGAAATCAGTTTTGCACCTTTTTTTAAAGCTTGTCACCCACACAAAAATCTTGTATATAACGCACAACAAATGTTATCTACTTTTGACTACATGCAAACCAGGCCAGTCTCGCCTTTGGGTTCCCACTGGAGTCACCAGGTCAGGTCAAACTTCATAAATCTTCATACTGACCTCATGGAGACCAGGGTTACGGCAGCTCGATCAGTGTAACTAGATATTCTTAAGCTGTTGCATATTCTGCAGAAAGGTTCTAAAGTAACATCTTCTAACATTGACTAACCCAGAACAGGGCAATGACAGTTTTATTAGTGGGACTGTTTGAATAAGGTTTATATTTTGATGACAAAGCTGAACAAGAAGTGATGTGCTTGCCAACATTTTATTCTACCACTTTGGACAACTTCTGATGGTCCATATGCCGTAAACAGTGTTGCACGATGGAAAAGATAACAGTAATTTTAAATTGGATAAAAATTAGGTTTTGATAGAATGGTGACGGTAAGAAGCTAGCTATGATCTTTTCTACCAACCAGTAGGGTTTCAATGGCCAATTCCCACGAGAGAAATCCTGAGGCCTCTTTGACATAGGGTCAATTTGTTCCATGTCTCAAAGGCTGCCATGTCAGTCCCCAGGCCCATATCCATCACCCTGCTTTTGTTCCATAGATCAGCCCTCTATTAATGTGTCAGAGGTCTCCAGTCAACCGCAGCCTTTATCTGATTACATGCATAATACAGCATGCACTGCTATTTATTAGATGTGATGATAAATTGAAACAAAAATTAATGTGGTAACAAGACAAATACTCAGATAATTGATTTAACATTGAGAAAAGTCACCAAGTCTGCAGAAAATCTGTTTCTACATCTTATTTATCTTTTAATAGTCTGAATCCACTTTTGTCATGCAGAAATCACTATGGTCTCTCTGAAATAACTTCAGCATAAGAAGTTTGCAAGTCTGGCAGGAGACCCAACAAACAATCCAAGGGAGAACATGGCTGAGGAACTCATCCCCAACACACATTTCATGAAGACTCTCTCCAAACGAGTTTTCATATTGGCCACAACTCACTTTTCTAAAGATTAACAAATTGAAAAGCTTCACGCTTCCCTGTTGAGGCTTAGGGAAGTAGAATGAGGGGAGGATGAATTTGAGAGGATCTGGAGACTTAAGGAATGCTTTAGTGCTTGTGAAATGTCCTGCTTTTCCAGCCGTCCCTTTTTAAAAATGCAGGCAGTCAGAAAGCCCTGCTAAAATACTTGGCACAACGCAGCATAGACACCGAAGAGAGTCAACGTGAACTTGTATGAACCGCTGAGTGGCTTCACTAATAAGCCAGTGGGGTTTTCTTTGATGCATGAGGATTTTCAAAAGGAATGTCCAGTGATTTTGACTGACATGCCCACAACAGTGAGCAAGCAGAATGAACAGGAGCGCAGCACAGTAGTGCACTTTCTTCAATTGCTCTACTGAATAATTAATGACCCTGAGCACTGTTAACAGTGTCAATGTTCAAAAGTTTCCTCCACAATAAGGACAGCATGCTCACTCTGGGGTGTAGACTACAGAGTCTTCTCAATTCCCATGACCCTACAGTTCCATGGGGACATGGAAGTTATGAAGGCTGGAACAGCCAAGTGTATCTCATTTACAATAATAGCTCATTAAAGAACTGCCCAATAAAAAGTTCTTTAATCCCAGACCTGGAGGCCACAGTTTGGCTAATTCTCAAAGTGAAAATGATGATCAGTCACACAATGTGCACCATAATAAAATGCGACTTCTGCATTTAACCCCTCACACATGGAAGAGCAGGCAGTGAAACAGAGTAGTGAGATGGTACCTTGCTCAAGGGTACCTCAGTTACATCAGACGTGGTGCCCACGCCAGGACTTGAACCTACAACCTCCTGATTGCAAGGGCAAGGCCCTAGTTAACTGCTGCTCATGCCCACTTGATTCAACTTTAATTGGCAGGTTTAGTGTGTGTGTTTAAACAGACAATCCACCAGACTGTACTGTACAAAATTCCTGTGGAGTTTTTCTTGTCTGTATTTTTGTGAACTTTGCTTACAATTAAATTAGTTTGCTAGGTCAATTTTCACCCAACATCATAAGCAAATGTTGGGCTTATATTCAGATGTCTTCTTTGCCTGTCAGCACACAGTAAACCAACTGGTCTTATCTGTAGTGTTGAGGTTCAAAGCACTGCAACTAAACACGTTCATGGCAAGCTGTGCTCAAGCAGTAATTGTATATTTTCCCTGACACAAACCAGACTGCATTTTCCCCTGAGCTTTGCTTCAAGATGTCTGAAAGTTTACATCTGCAGCACATAGCACAGTTCAAAGAAAGCACAATATGGTGGAATATCTTTTGTTGTTGTTCAAACTATGATCAGTAACAAAAAATGTTCTGGGATAGGTAGTCCTCGACTTATGGCATACTCAACTTACGAAAATGCGTGGTTTACGTCTTTTTTTAAATGTTTTTTTTAATGTGTGTATTTACTGTCATATACGGTAGTAGAATGTACTTAAACGCCTGCTAAATGCTTAACAGTAAAATGCGAGCTGTTATTGCTGAGGTGTTTATGTTTTATTCACTGTTAGTAATGAATAAGAGTTCATGTAGCTTGGTGGGTGAGATGGGGGGTTAATAGTGCACTGTGCTAAGGCACTGTCAGTATGGTTTTGTGGTTTTGCCACAAGTCGTTTCTCCAGTGTGTTTTACTGCTGTGGTGAATGTTGAAGCATTAAAAAGAGCATTTCTATCTGGAGCAACGTTTCCTAAATACTTTAGGAATTGATTTTTTGATGATTTAGTGTAATATGAGACCATTCATGCATGTTCCTGCTGTTAATAAAGCTCAGTGCTGTTCAATATAGTCTCTGCAACATTAATACATGCATGAGTTCTGACTTGTGTCAAAATTCGTGTCACGTCACACTCAGAATAACTGTACCCTGATATAACTCGAGGACCCCTTGTATTCAAGCTCCTACATGTGTGGTAGCCTCATCATAAAGGAAAATCATTGTATAAATGAATTTAAGAATTCAATTAGAGAATTGCAGAAACTGAGGCATTCCTATCCTACTTGCTAGTTGGCTAACAGAGAAAAAGCCTGGGATTCGTTGTTTTAGCTACAGGAACGGGAACAGGACCAACTTTCACCAACTTCGGATTGAAGACCCAACTCATCATTGGGTTTGGTACCTCTCTTCTCCATAACTGTTTGACTTTGCTCTTTTGATGTTTGCTATTTCCCCTACACAGTCTTTCTGGTTCTTGAACATTTCTGCAATACATCAGAAAGCACTCTGTTCACACTGTGAGAGAGGTAACAGCTCAGATCAAATAAACCTGATAACCCCTCAGCCAGTCTCCAAGGATTAAGGACTTATGGTGTAAAAACATTTTCTATTTGACCTGAGGTGACATCAGCCTACTTACCAAACTGCCTGTAGATTTAAAGTCAGCATGTTGTTTATACGATCTCAATTTTTATCTACACTGAGTCTAAACCCACGAAATAAAATAACACAAGCCTGATACACCTATGAAGATACCAAGATAACCGTTCATTTCTCAAACCCACCAAACCTGTCAGGGTGATAAAAGCTGTCAGCTGCATGCCCCTGGGCTTTCCCAAGTCAAATCACCTTTTTCTTTTTTCCCCAGCCACTGTTTGATGTGCGCTAACCTTTGGGTGTATGGCTGACAGAAGGTTTCTTTTGCTTTTGTGAGATGTATCAATATACAATAGCAGAACACCTCTGGGGTTGTACAAGTGATCCATGCTCCTGCAGAGGTGTCCTTTAGCCAGATTAATGGGAAAAAACTTAAATCTTTACCACAAGTCTTCAAAGGCTCTGGGCAAAGAGTTGTGCGGTATGACAATATTAAAACTGCAGTACAAACAGAGTGACGATAAGGTGTATAGGATTTTACAGAAGCTGTCTAGGATTATTTCTAAAAGGTGGCTCATATGTTGGTGTTCTGCCAGAAACCGATAAACTGACGAGTGATTCTCTCACCAGCTAGAAAGGATCTTCCCTAGAGACAACGTGTCAAGTCTCAAGCCTCAAGAGATTGAGTTTAAGAATACTTATTAAACCATTCAACACTACGGTTATACAACATTTCGTTTCAACCATAGTCTCATTGGTAGAAATGCACTTAACCCATCTTTAATATCTGCAAAGATTTGCAACTAGAATTTCAGGTGTGGGTAATTAGGACCTTGTAAATGAGTGAATATATTGAAAATAGAAGAAAAATGTCGACATAAAGACAAATTTTCATCATGAAGGTTGATTACAACGTTCATCATAACACTTTCACACAAAGGATGTTTAAATGATAAGGAAAAAAGAAAACAATGATACGTCATTTTCTTTAGACAGCAACAATACAGATTTTTTTGTTTGCAAAATATTAACATTTGATGAGAGAAGTTTCTGTTGAAAACTAACAATATTAGATAAAAAATCTCCCTATATATACATGGTATACTATATACTATATGGCTAGCAAGAAGAGGAAAGCCCTGGGTTAAAGTGTTTGTCTCTGGTTTGCTCTTATTTCTACCGGTTTTCTTGTCACTTGACTTGGTTAAGTTGACTGGCTAACTTGCTCACCAAAGGTGTGTGTGAATGGTTTTCTGTCTCTGTGTTGCTCTGTCCAGGGTATACCATGGGTGTAGCCTGCTTTGTGCTCATAGTCAGCTGTGATCAGCTCCAGTTTCCCCACAACTGCTCTCCGGTGTCGACCAGAGGAGGATGGGTTCCCCTTCTGAGCCTTGGTTCCTCTCAAGGTTTCTTCCTATAATTAGGAAGTTTTTTCTTGCCACTGTCGCCTTGGCTTGCTCGGACCCGGATTCTATAATCTCTGTAAAGTTGCTTTGTGACAACGTCAGTTGAATAAATAAATTTGACTTGACTTGACAACCCAAAAATTTAATGATAATAAATTAAAAATATATACAGTATATAAGCAGTTTCTCTCACCATATATTAGCAGATTTATATCTAATTATACTGCGGGCCCTCGAGTTACATCAGGGTTCCGTTCCTCTGAGTATGACGAATTCTGACATAAGTTGGAACTCATGCATGTAATGCACCAATACACATAAACTCTTATTCAATACTAATAGAGAATAAAACATAAACAATACAACAATAACAGTAAAAACAGCCTGAATCCCCCTACCCGCCATCTCTGTAAACACACAGGCTCTCTGATGCTGATGCTATTACCCGAAACATTTAGTATGTGTTCAACTACATTCCACTACCATATATGACAGTAAATTCGTGCTTATTTTAAATGCAAGTTTTCCTAAATCGTTTGCTTTTTGGTCAAAAATCATTGAGAAAAAAATGTTAGGCTTGCATGCACAATAAAATTGACAAGAAGAAATTAGACTTTTTCCACTTAGGAAGTGTTCTAAAACTGAAATCCATGCTGCTCTTATCTCTTTCACTCTATCTTTCACACTCTCTCTCTCTCTCTCTCTCTCGCTCTCTCCAACATTTGCTTGTCTCTTGCTTTTGAATCCCTCTGTTCTTTCTTCCCAGAAGCCCTTGGGCCTGCTGCTGCTGCCTCCACGCTTCCGAGACCACCCGTCCAAACAGCTAATTAATCCCGCTGCAGATTGACTGTAGTGCCCTCCCTCTCTGTTCCCTGTCCAATACGGCACTGTGCTCAGCTGCCCACAAGCTCTCTGACAAGTGTTCAGCTGGGATCAGGACTCCATTACACTGCAGCCTCCCAAAGTTCCCCCATCAGCTTCACACTTGCTGAGAAATGGGTGTGCACTGATGCGTCTTTTAAAGGCCCATATCCTCCATTTCTCATGTTCGCATATCTCCCCTAAGGTCTGCTTATGATTCTTGCATGGCTTTATGTACCAAAACAGTCATAAATCATGGTACATGACTGTTTTCCATCCTCTCTTCATCCGTCATAATTAAACAGGAGGTTCCTGTTACTGTGATTATAAGCCTGATAAACATAAATGATCTCTGTTCTGATTGGCTGGCCTAGACGGCGAGGCAATTAAAAAGCAATCCAGACTAAAACACTCCTCCTGCATGAATTGTCATAGCCTGCATATGCAAATAAATGGGAGTAAACTTTTATTTGTAAAATGCTGCTGTGGCAGTTACTCAATTAAATTACTTTTCTAATATTTAAAAGGCTTCCTTGTTTACATCTTGCCAATGGACTTTTTTCCAATACTTAAAAGGTTATGAATGGTTTGTTTAGTTCATTTTGTGGTTTGGTTCATTTTAAAACTCTGATTACTTGCTTGACCACCAAAATAATACAGTATAGTTGTATCAGCAGATTATTAATATAATCAGTACAGGCAAATCTCTGTATATTAGAGTTTAGTTTATGTCTGTATTTATTTTATTATATTGTATGGGCGAGTGTCCATTTATGCACATGTATAGATTCATACATATACTTGGTACTATACATATTGTATATGCATATTATTGTTATATGTACTATACCTACATACACTTATATAACTATATATATATTGTTAACACTTCTCATATTTATAAATATAAATCCATATCACATACTCATATTGAAGACAGTAGATTGTATACTATTGTATATTATATTTTTCTCAGTATTGTTTTCATTGTATATTTATATTGTTGTTGTTTTCCTTTATACTGCTGTGCCTGAGAGACACCATCTACCGGAATCAAATTCCTTGTATGTGTTCACTCACTTACTTGGCCAATAAACACAATTCTGATTCTGATTCTGATTTTGATTCTGATTAAACAAGCTGTGTTTGCTCTTTTTGTTTATTGAATTGCAAATATCATTCCAGAAACTGAAATTATACTCTCCAACAACATTTAAGCTCATTATCAGTAAGTGCAGTCATCATACCATGTTACAAAATCATAAATATATATCCACAAGTGCTGCATAACTGTATCCACATTTCCCCACTGACTCTCACTCACTTCCACAGCACGCAGCCCCCGCTAAGATTTGGGCAAACTTATAAAATTTGAGGGAGCACTTTGGGTTTTTTACCACATCTGACACAATACAGTAATTCATTTCAGTGTGCAAAAAAATCATTTATGGAACATCTGGATGCAATTTAGCAAGCCCAAATCATGTGAAAGTATGTGAAAACACACCTATAAGAAAACTGGAGCCCAAGTCCGTGACTTTACAGGGCCCGGTGGATCACACTTAATGCTTGCAGTCTGGATATGATTATGCCGAGGAGATCTGTGTGAACAGGAACCCAGATATAAAGTAAAAGCGAGCACTTCTAATGTTTGTGTTCTGTATGAGGTATGCCATAGCATTACATCATTAAATGCTTTACTATAGCATATGTGCTACTGTGAAAATCGCAGGCCAAGAGGTTACAGTTTGCCCTGATATCTGTCTGGAGGAGGAGCAGCAAGACAGGTAGTGCAGTGAATTCATATAGATTTAATCTATGAGCCACATTCAGATTCCAGGCTTTAACAAGAACAGCTCAAAGTCACTGTTTTTTAATCAGAAACAAGAGGAAATGCACATTTTTGATTGATAGAGTAGTCGATGACACGACTGATTTAAGGGCCCAGCAGTGAAGGCAAATGAAAGTGACTGTTTGTCATTGTGAACACACCTCATCACAAAAAGTCCACCATGATTAAATGTGACCTCTGCATTTACCCCATCCTCAGGTAGAGCAGCAGGCAGCGTAGCGGGACGGAACCTTGATCAAGGGTACCTCAGTACCTGCAAACCTCTGGCCACAAAGGTGGAGTCCTAACCAGTAGGCCACCACTGCACAAAATCATTGTTCAATTCATACATAAAGTGGGTTTATACTGCAGAAAACTCAAACCAGGAACCTTTAGCGCTTCAGACAAATGCTCTGCCAACTAAGCTATTTCACTGGGGAAGAAGTTTTTTTCTTACTTTCTTTCTTTAAAAAAAAAAAATCTGATGTATTATGTTAACTCTGGTGTTTTTAAAGTATTCACCTCCCAAGTCTATATAATACATATATGAAAGCTTAGCATGGTGTTGTCACATGTGAAAATGCACTTATTTGCTCTACAGCAGTGAAGCCCGCTCAGGCACGTTGAAGTTATAAGGTGTGTTCTAGCACAAAGAGCTTTTTAAAACAGGTATAATACAGGACGGGCAAATGGAAATTAGATCTTTATATAAACACTGGTGAGCCACTTCATTAGGCCCATCTACGGAGTATCTACACTCAGTTTGTATTGGTGTAATTTTTAATTTACAATTACAGACTGTAGTCCATCTGCTTCTCTTCATAATTTGTTCACTTCCCTTTACTCCATTCATCAATGCCCCCACAGGACCACCAGCAGGCACGTGTTATTTAGGTGGTGGATCATTCTCAGAGCAGCAGTGACACTGATATGGAGCTAATGTGCTAATGTGTGCAATGCATCTGGAGTTTACATATTAGTCTTAGAGGAATGTGACAAAAAACACTTTCACTTTTCCTTATTCAAAGGAATTTGAGGAAAAAATCACAATTTTCGACTTCTCTCAGATGAAGCTGATCAGCCAGTACATGTTTGGAGCTTCTAACAGTTACCAACAAACAGTAGAAATCAATACTCATAGCGCATGTACAGGTCTTACAGCTTTTACTTTTCCCTGGGTCCATTCCCCTCATTTTAAGAGATAAAGAGTATGCGTTATGATTGAAATCAATTATATTTTTAATACATAAACCCATATAAAGACCATGAAGGTAAATGTAGGATATAGACTAAAGACTACAGAAATGTGTTCACCAAAAGCAGAAAAATGGAGAAAATTGACTTTAAAAATGTCAGTTGTGAATCCATGGCCAAGTAAATGATGTTATTCGTATCCATGCTATAACCTTGTGCATAGTGGACTGGGCTTTTGTTTCAGAGCTGATTAGTGCAGTAGTCTGTGTCATTCAGACCATGAAAGCACTTGTGCATACAGCATCTGCTTGAGAGAAACCAAATAAATCCAATGGTCCATATACAATACCTGAACTGCAAACATATCACTTCATTGACTTGCTCTTTAATTCAGTATCATCACATTTTATATTTTTTGAAGCCACTTGATTTTTTTATGTGATGTGTTGAGATTACTGCGCTTTAAAATAATCTTAAATAAGTCAAATTCCTTTAGACATTCACTGTGTGTGTGTGTGTGTGTGTGTGTGTGTGTGTGTGTGTGTGTGTGTGTGTGTGTGTGTGTG
>JBBIGC010000001.1:26044732-26065524 GCA_037576955.1 Lepidarchus adonis
CCTTTAGACATTCACTGTGTGTGTGTGTGTGTGTGTGTGTGTGTGTGTGTGTGTGTGTGTGTGTGTGTGTGTGTGTGCGTGCGTCTTAACTCCAACCCCCTCTTTCCCAGACCACTCATCAATATTCCATGCATTCATTAGCACATACACACATTTGTGGGAATATACACCCCCCTCACTTGCGTGTGCACACACACACACTGGGAAAGACCAAGATCACCCCCTTTCACACAAGTGAGAACAATGTGAAGTGCCACTACGCACACACTCACACATCCCCCACACATTACGCCCCAACCACACACATCCCCCACCCGGCCCACAAGCTCAATGTCAGTGTGTCCTAAGCAGCTCCATCAAATTGCTGATGATTTCAGACAGAACAGTCAGGGTTCAACATATTTTATTACAGCTTTGAATATGGCACTGAATACAAAGTATAAAATTATGGGATTATCTGCATTTTTCCTCTTTTGTCAAGACAAATTAGATTCCCCAGTGTTGTTAAGATACCATCATAATTTGAATTTTACTTGTTAACTCAGTAATGTAATTATTTTTCATTTTCCTTTGGTCTACATGTTCTCCAGGCTCGTCCAGGCACAACGCTCATAAAACGTCAAATCGATCAAATGAAAGTGAGCTTTTCTTATCAGATTTTCATATTAAATGTAGACTTTTGGCCACATGGGATTTTTTTTTGCCAAAAATGATTCTGAATAGAAGTATGTTTTTTTAAAAAATATATAGAAAATGATAGATTTGCTTTATTGTACAATTAGTGTATTCAGGTTATACTAGCAGAAGATTGAGTTCATTTCCCCCATTTGGTCAAGTTTACTAAACATATAAGCTCTTGGGCAAGACTGCTAATGCCACATTCGCATACATCAGTAATAAAATCGCAATGATATACAGTGGTGCTTAAAGTTTGTGAACCCTTTAAAATGATCTATAGTTTGTTATGTTTCTGTTTATATTTGTTATATTTTTTTTTATGAATGTGACCTAAAATATTTTCTGATTTTCAAAGAAGTCCTATAAGTAGATGAAGAAAACATGAAACAAATGAAACATAATGTTTTATTTGGTCATGTATTTATATAAAAAAGAAAACACATTTTGGATAAGGGCAAATACTTCACATGTAAGTAAATGTAGCTATTGGAAATAAATAGGTTAACAGACTTACAGCACAACAGCCAAATCAAGTTCTTTTCATAGATTCAGAAAAAGCAGAGTGCTTCTCATTTACCATCAAGTCGTCATCATAATGTTCAACCATGTATGATGTATGGATAATGACTGTAAAACATTGTTTGGGACATTTTTGTGGTTTCTTGGTTCGATTATGCAGAAAAAATTGAAGGGGTTAATCACAGTTCATGGAAAAACAAAACCATGCAACCACCTACTGGTGCAATTTCTGTTTCCACCTTTTCCCCCAATCCCTGAGACACAAGCATTCATTTATCACCTGCAGACGAGCCATCTACGCTCTTATGAAGCACTTTTCCTTGTAGGTCATAAAAATTATATGAGAGATTCACATTTCTAGACATCCAGTTCATCTGCTCTCCACTGCCTCTGCTACAGAAACCCCCAACTGTCTAAAATCAATCTGAAGATTAATGAACAGTTGAAGATGAGAGGGCACCTTGTTGAGAACTCCTCGCAGAGCTCTCTAATGGTTCATAAGTTACGCCACGAGAACCGCAGTTTTCTTAGCACCGGGCCATGCATCACTTTCTGTAGAAAACACTTACACACTTCACCCGGGTTCATAAAAGCTTGATGTAAAGCTTTCTTCAGTAAAGGGATATGCATAACCTTACACTGCTTACACACTTGGAAAGGAATACAATTCAGTGCAAGCATTGGAATACACCAAAGGGGAACCCTCAGGGCTTTCTAGGCCTTCAGTAAAGATGTAACAATTTGTAGGAAGTAAAAGAAAATTATATTTGATATGTCTTTAATGTGTAAATTGTATTTATTTAACTGAATAATCATGATAGCTGTATTTATTGTAATTCATTGTATTTTCTTATTGTTAAAGTAGGATTTAAATATTGAAATGCTAATACGTTTTTTTCTTGGTACTTAGGTTAAGAAAATTATAGCAGTACAGCTACTGGAGGCAGTGAAATAATGTTTTTGAGAAATGTCAGTCTGGAGAATCATACATGGTTCAGAATCAAAGATCTTCAGAGTTTTGAACATTTGAATGAAGATGCCATTTTTATCTTATTGTTAATCCGTCTAGATTTAAGAGCTGTATTAGGCAGTACTGGTCACACCATCACGAGCAATAGACTAAAACAGTGGGAATCTCATAATGAAGGTCTGGTTTTCCTCATTTGATCTAGAACAATCTTTTTTAGTTGAGGATGGTAAGGAGGTTTCCTGGTCCTCCAGTGCTTATATGTGGATTACATCAAGAATCAATCTTGAACATTTCGTCAAACAATATGACATCAAATTTCAATATAATGTTGATGATTTACAGCTCTATTCGTCTCTGGATCTAATCAATGTGCGCAATATATCAATTCTTTCAGTTTGTATAAAGTAGTTACAACCTTTGCAATAAGAAAAACATTTAGAACAGACATTTTAGCAATTGGTCCTCAATATAATATGTCAAGCAGGTATTGAGGTCTTTGGCATTGAATTTTCAAGTGTCTAGGAAATTAGAGGTGAACTTCAATTTCAGCTTAAACTTAGTATCCTATGTTCACTTGTTAAAAGTTTATAACATCTCTTTCATTTGAAGAAACAGAATAAATCACACATGCCATTATATCTTGCGTGGACTATTTAATGCCTTATGTGATGGACTGAACACCTCTTCTATTACTAGTCTCCAGTTGCTGTGGAATATGTCAGCCAGGCTACTTACAAGACAAAAGATTCATGAACATGTTACCCCAATTCATTAATTAATATATGGTTTGTCTTTAATATGAATTACTAGTAACTAGTATGAGTGTTATTGTAGAGGTGGACAAAACTGAATCTAACTCTTATATGTTTTACTGTTAAAATACACTTACACATGTAGTCCCAGGCAAAAATTAAGAGAAAGCTTTTAACTTAAATTCCATTGTTCTGTAGGAAATGGCAAAATCAACCATTTTTCCTGCACATGAAGAGGTTAAGACAAAGGTATATCAGATTTCCCTAACAATAGGCCGCCTCACATTATATCATAAATGATCATTTATGTTTTAAAACTCTAAGATAAGCTGCCCCATGTTATTAGCCGCAGCGATACTGAATTTACTGATCTGAAGTGAAAGCATCTAACTTGACCTGGAGGCCTTTGCAGCTCTATACCAGTAGAGGCATTATACCGTAGTTGAGCATCAACAATTAAATTGATCAAATTTGGAAATTACTGATATCATGCCGCAATGCATGATATGCAAACTACGATGCAGAATTTAAGCTCTAGGTCATTGCTTTTGCGATGCAATGGATTTAAAGGAAGGTAAACCTAATAATCTTTCAATTTCAGTTTTAAAAATTTTATACTGAAGAATTTACATGTAGACGGATGATTGACATAGCTGTACTGCAGTAACCCCACCCCCCAGTCGTTCAAACAAAAATTCTGTCATTGGGGAAACAGGGTAAGTATATAACTTCAGCTCTGTGGATCGTTTCACTGTTATATAGAAAATACAGGCACATGAAAGAGAGCTTCAATTCCTGCCAGGCTGACAATGACAATAAGGTGTGTTTCAGATCAAATGCATTTATGAGGCCAATTCACTTCCACACACCCTCTGTCTTCCTGTGCCAAGAGTAACTAAACCAATATTGATTTTTAGCGAGGGTTATCTAAAAGCTTACTGTGCAAGAGAGGAGGAAAGACAGCTCAGAAGAAGAACCATTGACCAGCAAGCTGTCTGAAAAGCACGCCTCCCTGAGATATTACGCTTCAATCCTAAGGTTTCCTTCTTCATTATCCTCTATCACTAGAAGAAAAGGCTCTTTGATCGTTCAGTGGAACTCCTCATGGGCGGAAAGCCTCACAGGGCAAGAAAAGGTCCCAACAGAGAATAGATGAACAGGTAATGAAGAGTGGGATATTCAAAATGGAAGAAGTCATAGATCAGATCTATCCACTACAGATAAAAAATAAAGTATTTTAAATCATGTCCAGCATCATGACACATCTGTAAGAGCAGACCCTTGAAAACACAGGCAAAGGGCTGTTCAGTCGAGTGCTTTTGACTCCGGTAGCAAATTGAAGTCTTCAATAGAAGTGGCCTCCATGGTCAATGGAGACAGGTAATGGCTATGTGATTAGACAATAGACAATCAATAGACTGTAAATCTATCATCATTCATTCATCATTTTCCCCAAGCCCCATTAGTCTTCTGCTATTTAGCCAATGCTAAAATAGAATTCCAACCAGTAGGGAGCGGGTCTCTCTCTTTCAATAGCAGACACCATGCCCCTTATGATGCCAGATATGATTCACAAGAATGAAGAATGAAGAATATGCAAACAAATCCAGACGGCGCACAGTGGGCACGCTGGCACGCTGGCACAACAGGGCCAAGGCGTTGGCCCACTTCAAACATCAGGGGGAAACAGAGTAAAGGATGCACTTTGCCCTAAGAATTACTGTAATTTAGCTACATGTTATAATGTCCTTCTTCTACTAATTATATAATGACATCATTGAGTCATTACTTTATATTCTGTACCAATATGTAGGAGGTGGCACTTTTTAATTTATTTTGCACAAAAAAGAAAAATACAGTCTTTAGTGTGACCTTCGATGTGGCAAGCTTTTCAGCAATTTCACTTCAGAAAATGTGCAAAATAAATACAAGTCTCTGTCGGCTTCCACAAGTACGCAACAGGTGAGAAACAATTCAGATGAAATTGCATCAGCAGGTGATAAACTTCTGCAGTAAAAGGAGGAAAAATGTAGAACCCAAAAATACATTGTTCAGGCTGCTCAGTATCATTCCATAGCAGATACAGAAGGAAGCTTTAATCACAGAATTCATGCTCGAAGCATAAAGCAATAGCAATGATGGAGGAAGCATGCAACATTGAGAAGGAGAGAGAGAAAGAAAGAGTCAAAAAAGACAAAGTGTGGGCACAATGCCAATGTGTGAGTACCAATTACTGTCGAGGATGGTGGCACAGGGATTAGAGATGCCCAGTGGGCACAGATGGCACTGAAGCCCTGTAGGCCCAACTCAAAGGTCACCCACTGCACAAGAACCCCTGTGGGCCTCAGACCTTCATCATAAACACCACAATATTATATTTTGGCTCAAAGAATTTCACCCTAATACACAGTTATAACAGATATTACAACCTATGAAATGCTGCTACACTGCATAATCATACTTAATGTACCAGTGATTCTTCAAAATAGATGTCACCATATTTTACCCATTGAAGAACATTACATTTAACATTTTTGCTGTTCAACAGGTTGTAATGAGTTGTTATTAATAACTGCATGTAGTATAGAAACATAATTTACAGCAACATACAGAACAGGAATGTAATCTTATGAATTAAACAGCTAGTAAATTACTGAAAATAAACACTTCTCATTGTGAACACACCCCATTCTGCAAAGCAGTGTAGGGAAGAGGCACAAGTGTACCTCAGTGGTGCCTGGGCTGGGACTTGAAACAGTGACCCACTGATCACAAGGGCAAGTCTCTAATCACTATGCTACCACTACCCTATCTGACACTATTTGTGTATGGAATGGTTCTGAGTCACTTCAGTCACTTTTTATTGTAATAATAGCAATGATACGAACAAGAAAAATCAATAAAGATGTGATTACTGAGTGATGTGAATTAGGATCTACCCCAACAACAAAGGAAATTGCATAATTTATAGGCGTGAGTGGAAACGAACATTTTCATAACATTATAATAACTATTTTAAAACAAGTATTAATTTTTTCCACATTAAAATGTAAGAGGCACTATGGGGCGCTGGTCTGCATCCCCTGAATTCTCACTCTGGCCTCCAGGACAAGCCCTCCAAACTGGCTTGGATAAGTGGCCCATTACGCAGGCTCCATAAGAAAGACTTTGATGTTATTCCACCAGGTATATAGCGGTTATATATCTGTGTTTTTCTGGTTTTGATTCTTGGGCAGCCCAATGACCTTGTTACGTGGATTTACTCCGTTGCTCGGTTTTGCTGGTGTTTTTAACTTTTGTCTTTTTCTCGGATTATGTTTTTTGGATTACCTGCAACTTTGACCTGGATGCACTTTGGTTTTTGGTTCTTCATTAAACCTTCACACTACTTGCATCTGAGTCTGCACTCCTTACTTACCTCATCACATAAAAGTGACAGAACAGCTTACTACATGAAATGTACCTGAAATAAATAACTACAGTGATGATAAATGAAAGCCTTCACCATCTTTCAGTTGTTCACATGGTTGTTGACAATGAAAGCATTCTATAACAAATGACATTGGGATTATTATAAAATACATGATAATAATTTTATGTTTTTGGCATTTCATAAAAACAGGAATCCATTTAGCGCCATGCTTTTCATTAGTATTGCAGTATTAGCATTGTTAATGGGGTTTCAAGTACGTGATTTACAAAGAACATCTCTGTCACTGCAGTTCATGGCTTCTCATACAGTATATACTGTGTGTGTATATATATATATACCTTACACTCCACACCCTTTTGTGCTTTCTGTACGTGTCATATATTGTCTTCTGTTTGTTGTTAATTGTTTGTAATTTATGTTCTATTCTATTCATGCCATTACCTGGAAACAAATTCCTACTTGGCCAATAAACTGATTCTGATTCATGATTTATTATTTTCTTTTAAGGCAACACACTTTATGATCTTTCAGACCTAAAACCTAAAAGCCCTGTGGTTCTTACTCAAAGGTCATCCACTACACAAGAACCCTTGTGGCTCTTGTGCTCTATTCATAATTGACACCAGAAGATTCTATTTTGGCTCTAAGAAAGTCAACTGATGTCCTTTTATCTCTCTCCTCCACTCCAGTGACGATCCTTTCAGAGCTGAAGTATGTGTGTGTTATCTAACAACACGAGAGAGGTTTAAAAGCTTGTTATACCCGTGTGAGTCCAGCAATGTCACCGCAGAGTTGCTGGCCCAGGCACAACTCAATAAGTTGCTTGTGTGGGGCTGCTGGAAGAGTGGGAAGATGCTATCAGCGTCCTTTGTCAAGACATTTCATCAAGACTGACCTTGCCAAATGCCACACTCCCACTGCGCCGCTTTATAAGGGCAGTTCTTTGGGGAACCCGCTGGCCAAATGAAATGTTATGATGGCCATACAGTCATTTTTGACAGCCGCTCCACTCGTCTTTCACAAGGATGAGACATAGTCACCATTTCTTTCATCCTCGGTAGCAGTGTAAAACTGATTCCACCATATTCACTACAGTCATATTCACTCTGATCACTGGTAAAACTCAGAATTCACCCGTTCACCTGCAAACTCTATAGAAGATGTACATATATTTAGCTGTCAGTTAAATTGCTATGCTACTGAGCAGGACTGCATTGTAGCTTACCGAAGCCAAATTGCAAACAACGACTTACTAGTTTGAAATAAAAGCAGCATTATTTTCTACAGTGTTTAGGTGAATAGTTCTACATTTTTATTTTTTATTTTCTTTTTTCATGCACTTATACTTTTATTTCTTTATTTCTAATACTTTTATTTCATTATTTCCTTTCTATTTATGCCTATTTCTATCACCGTAAAGCATATTGAATAACCTGTGCCAATTAAACTTGCCTTGTCTACCCTCCTTACTTGACCTTTCATAGTCACAAATAAATTTACAGCACATTTCTATTTTTTTACACAGAAACCTGTGCTGTGACCTCATTCAGTTCAATAGGAGTTATACAGAATATGTTCTGTAGACCTATAGATAAAATTTATGTGTTGGTGGAGCATAGACAGGGTTGGTCAAGAACTACTGTATTTCCCCAATAATAAGCCGCTCCATGTCATTAGCTGCAGTATTACTGAATTTACTGATCTGAAATAGAACTTGACCCCTGGAGCCTTTGTAACTCTATACCAGTAGTGACATTATACTATAGTTGAGCATAGGGTTAGGGTTAGGTTTTTGCAAAGCATCATCTGCAATATCCGAGAATGTGTGTCCAACATCAACAACACTAAAGCAGCACAGGTCAATATGACTAATATTTTTTATTTTTCTGAACTGTATTGCCCCCACCCTCCAGTTGTTCAAATGAAAATTAAAAACTCATCATTTCCAGCCAGCAATAAACATTTTCCAGCTTGTATTATACACTAGGATGTAAAGTAGCAAAGGGCTGAAAAAATGTTTAAGAGAGGCTGAATGTGGCAGCACCATTTAAGTGTGAGAATATCATCACTGATCTAACTTTGGTTTGCGTTGCTTTTCAAACTGCTCGTCGTTGCAGTAAACAGAATATTTAAATTCAACAAATCATTTGGGGACGTCATCTTTTTGTGACTGAATTATACTTTTAGTGAATGTGCTTTCATGATTTTAGATTTACCGCCCCATTTAAGCAACAACACCCAATACCAGGTTTGCAAAATCAATGCATAATCCGGGAAATACACTAGTTGATGAGCCACATATACAGTAGCAGAGAGTAAAACCATAGACAATAGATACATTCTAATAAGCTTTTCTACTTTTAGAAAAAGCCTGAGAATTTTTTATTTCAAATATGAGCACAAACACCAATATAATGGATTAAAACTAGTGGTAACATTGTAATGTTGCCTTTTTCCACCCCTGCTGCATAGTGGCTATTGCTGTTTTCTGTTAAACACTGTGCTGGCTCTGCTAGAGCTTCCTGACACCATACGGCTGACACCCCCATAGGCGCTGGCTTCCACATCATCACCATATGGTGCGGCCTGGGCCCTGGCGCCACATGAGATACCAGGGGAGTTGTCTCTCTTTCCTCTCTCTCTTTACTTCCCTATCTCCCTCATCCCTCTCTCTCCTCCTCCTCCTCTCAGTTTGTTGTTCTGGTTTTCCACCTCCGGCTTCCCTGCATCTTTCCGAATCCTAGAAGGCAGGGGACACTCTTTTGCCAACTGGGCCCAGCTCCAGACCAGTAAAGTTCTTCTACACAGACACACACTTTCAACTCACATTGTGTTTATTTAATGGGTTTGACACTGCAAGTAACATTTTATTGCTATGCCAAGTGAAAGCGTACAAAAAGAACAAAAAGACAGGATGCTTTCAACTGCCACTGCAACCAGCATCTACAACAATACATGTAAGTAAAACACCACGCTCTCCATCACACAATAACACCAACACATGGAGGCTGAAGACTAACTCAACACCATCCGACAACAGCACACATGAAGAAGAAGACAGTTCTGTTAGGTCAGGTAACACATCCTGTTAAGGTGATTAGAAGACTATATCTTTTATATGATATAATTCCTTTACAGTTTATAGTGTCACATTCCGATCCATATTGATTATTTCATGGAAGGCTGCCTCCTCAGGCTGAGAGGTAAGGGTTAATAAAAAAAAAAAACCTTTTCCTTGAAGTGGAAGGGACTTTAAGTTGCGTTTAGACTTGACATAACTAATCTTTTTTAACACTAGTCTGGTTCAACAACAGATACAAACATACACTTTCAGTTTCCAAATTCAACCGATTCAAATAAACAAACATCACTCATCGCTGCCCTTTAGAGATACTATGACCTTTAGGAGTTTTTTGCTTCCTTTTTTGTTATTTTCTTAAGATTCATAGCATACCTGTTACCAACACAACAGAAGCTATCCATCCATTTCCCTAACAGCTTTTACATTTTGGGTCCAATGCCAATCCCAGCTGACTACTAGCCAGGGCAGGGACCACCCTGAACAGGAGGGAAACCCCCACAGAAATAACTGAAATAAAAAAAAAACTGGGCAAAATAATTGTAGTCTATTTAAATGAATTCAATGAATTTTTAAATGACTATTAACAGGTAAATGTATAAAATATGGCATGGATTATAGATATTGCACAATTACTATATAACTTCACAGACAATTTGCTATAAAAAAATCAGATTTTTACTAAAGTGTGGAGAATTTAGGGTTAGGGTTAATTGAATATACAGATGCATAATATAATAAAAATGAAAAGAAAATTTACAGCATATTTCATAATGTGTGAAAATGTCAAGACATTAACTTAAGTTATAGTATATATGATCATATAGCTAGATAGTATAGAATAGTATAGTAGTATAGATTGATGGCTATATGCTTGATGACTAGATGTAGCTTTAAATAGATAACAATTTAATAACTTATTGTAAAACACATTCTAGTAATATGTGCTAATTTATAATGCATCGCTCTATTCATTTTCAGTTGTTTCTGAGGAAAACTGACAATGGCTTTAAATCTTTGGCTTTTGGTGAATTTTTGTGCATATGAGTGTGTCGGCACATCCCCTCCACCCAATGTTGGCCCCAGTTCTCTAACATTGGGTCAGTACTTGGCATGCATGAGCGATCACCTCTCTTTAATGTTGTGGTGATAAATGTTGGCACGCTCGCATAGTGATGAATGGAACACATTTCCCCCTGAGATCTGAACCTTCCATTACATCTCTTATTACTGTTCCCTCTCTGATGGCTTAATTGATCCTCATGGCTTCACGCTTTGGCCTTGTAGTGACCAAACTCAAGGGAGGGGAGGCTTTTACACTGTGAAAAACGAGGCCCTTCATCCACAGATCCCAGCCTTTGATAAGAGACATTGAGCAATGTTCAGGACCACCCCAATTCCACATTCAATCACCAACCTGTCAAGCCAACATAAATCTAGAACAGATTGGACGGCACGAAGCCATTGCTGTTTGTGCACCACGCTGCTATACATTTCCCTTCCTTTGCTTTCACACTTTCCAAAGTTATTAGATTGCATCAATGCTGTGTGTAACAATATGTATTCATGAACTGCTGAATTTTATTACGGGACGTGAAAGTGCAGGAGTTCTAGCTGGCATTGCTGTGGCAGGAGCAGAAATAAGCCATGAGTGGTTTTTACGCTCTGTCTAAAAGCAGAAACGTTAAGTATGTGAAAACAGCACTTTAACCAGCCACAGCAGTGGGGCAGCGCTCCCGCGGTGTTGTGCGATTTCTTGCTTTCTTGTGTTTTTCCGACATATTTATAGCACAGCTGCTTGATTTAGATGCTCCATCTGGTCTTTCAGGATGGGATGTGTGCTGAGGCCTTTTCTTTGACTGACTGCTACTCTAAATCTGGCTTTCAAGAATGAGAGGGATGGCAGTAGATTATTCATCTCCTACTCACAGTCTTAAGGTAGACCTGGTTGTGTGTGTGTGTGTGTGTGTGTGTGTGTGTATACAGTGTGTGAGCATGTAAGGTTAGTTTGACATAAAAACATGTATTAGAAATGAGCATCCAGAATAATTTCTGAAGTTTTCTGAAGTTCAGAAGAACAAAGTTTATCATTGCTAATTCACTCAAACACAGACAAACACAAAGTGTACCACAATTACATGTGACCCATTACATGTGCACATTTGGAGCAGTTATCCACAGTGTGGTACCTTGTTAAAAGTAGCCCCAGCAGTGACCAGGCTTTGATCCTGATACCTTCTGATTCTAGGGGCAAAGTCCTAACCACTAATCCACCACTGCCCCATAACAAACCACTTGTGTTGAAATGCTATGGCAATCTCTTGTAATGTTGCCATTGCAGAGATGTTTTCTTATTTTTGCCAGCAAAGAATTCATATAACAGTATTCAAGCCAAATCTAGTTGACTCCAGGCATAAGGCAAGGTTCACCCTGAACAGGACGCCAACTCATCACAGGGCAGCAAAAAGACTGACAACCATTTACACACAATCAAGCCTATGGGCAATTTAGAGTAGCCACTCAGCCTAGGACAGTGGAAACCAGAGAACCTGAATGAATCCATGCAAACATGGTGAGAGCTTGCAAACTTCACACAGAAAGAAATTAAAAGTAATTGTTAATGGTTCTAGGTTTGGCTAGGCCTGCCCGTTATTACACAACTAATCAAGCTATTACACAACTATTTACCAAAGTTAGCTTTCACAATTGTATTCACTTTGCAACAAACAGAATGCAATTCTGATGTTATTTTGAGGAAAAAATATACATGTTAATGAAAGAAAGCAGATAGTGCTTTAACACCATTAGAAGTCAGTGGTGAGTACTGTTTGTTTATTTGACGTTTATTAATTTCACCTATAAAGAGCAGTGGAGAGTAATGTAAGTTAGTTTAATATGTTTTAATAATATTGTTAGAGGTTTGTGATGAATGATTTGTTTATTTGATGTTTATTAATAACATGGTAGCAGTTATTGTTTTTTCTGTTGTCACTTGTGTGTATTAACATTAATAATGCAATCATGAAAAAGACAATTAAAATAATTCAAATGATGTATCTATATAATAATTATGAAAAATGTCATGATCATAACAGGCTTAGAAATACAGTACTGTGCAAAAGTCTTTCGCCTTTAAAGCTTTTTAATGCTTTTTGCTGCTTCACTGCTGCTTTCATTTTAATGTTAAATAGTGTTTTTGCTGCAGAAAGACACTTGATGCTAAAATAAAAGGCTTAAAATCATTTGGATATGTGCCAAGACTTTTGCACATTACTATAGATGTACTTGTTTGGGTTTTAAATAGCATAAATAAAATAAAAAGAGCATCCAGCTGGTAGATATAACTATTGACATTGACATTTCAACACATTATTGTTTTTTATATTTTTGTTTTCCCCTTTTACTGCAGGATTTAAATAAAGGCAGTACTTTTACATTTACATTTGCATTTATTTATTTGGCTAAAGCTTTTGTCCAAAGTGACTTCCAAGCTACAGAAACAATCAAGCATTTTGTTTGCACATGACAGCAATGAACAAAGAAATTCCACATATTCCTTTTAGTCATTAAATACAGACGACCTCAAAATAACATCAGTTTAACATTCTGTTTGTTGTGAAAATAACTGAAAACAAGTTAAAACAATTGTGAAAGTCAAGAACGTTGTTGGAAAATAGTTGTATAATTGTGTAATAACTGGCAGTCCTAGCCAGACCTATAACCGTTAACACAGAGATTTGAAAAGGTGTTTATCCCTTCACGATTTATTTTTTTTCCCATGTTTGTCACGCTTAAATATTTCAGCTCATCAAACAAATTTAAATATTAGTAAATGACAACACAAGTAAACACAAAATGTGGTTTTTAAGTAAAGAACTTTATTATTAAGAGAGAAAAAATTCAAATCTACACATCCTGTTTGAAAAAGTGGTTGTTCAAACTCACCCTTGTTGAAACATAACAGTGGTTCATCACACCTGAGTTCAATACCTCTAGCCACGCCCAGGCCTGATTACTGCCACACCTGTTCTCTATTAAGAAATCACTTAAATAAGACCTGCCTGACAAAGTAAAGTAGACCAAAGATCCTCAAAAGCTAGACATCATGCCAAGATCCAAAGTTTACAAACTCTCCCCATGTTTGCATGGTTTCCTCCGGGTTTTCTGGTTCCCTCCCAATGTCCAAAGATTTGTGGTTCTGGTTGACTGGCTACTCTAAATTGCCCATACTTGTGAGTGTGTGTAAATGGTTGTCTGTATTTGTGTTGCCCTGTGATGCGTTGGCCTCTTGTTCAGGGTGAATCCTGCCTTGTACCTGTAGTCAACAAGTATTGGCTCCAGCTTCTCCGACATTGAACGTAAATTTAAAATCTGTATGAACTTACATATAATTGCTGCCATAATTAAGAAAACATCTCTATAATACCAGCATCATGAGATGGCTATAGCAGTTAAACATTTTTGGTTTATTTTGGGGCACTTTTCATGACAAATGGGCCACTTTTTTGTTGGAGATGTTTTCCCTATAGTTGTGTTTCCGCATAGTACACATAACTCATTACACCTTATCCATGATAAAGAAGGTGCTTCATCACATTTATCTTCATTTAATCACATTAAAATCTGTAAGTACTGTAAATCATACCTCAAGGCAAATGACAAATACACAGAAGTGAAAAATATTTATACCCCCCTCACTGTAATAACAGCTTCTATTCTTCTGAGAAGGTTTGACACAGGACCATGTGTGGAGTTTATGATGTAAAAGGTTCAGGCTATCCAGCCACAAGAGCATTAGTGAGGTCAGATATGATGCTCGATGATTAGTTCTGGATCACAAATGTCACTCTAACCCATCCCAAAGGAAAGACGAAGAAGAAGCTCCATCCTATCATAAAACACAGCTCCATTACTCTGCAGCACAATGCTGGGAGGCTTTATGTCCCTCTGGACATTTTGACCTTAGGCTCAGGTTGCTCCAGAGCAGCCTATGCTATCTGCAGAGAATTTCTATGAAGATTATATAAGCTGTGAGGAAAACTGAATACTTGCATCAGCAATGAACTCACTAATTAAAAGGGGTGTCTGGATACTTTTTATGATGTATACCTTAACCTCCCACATCATCTTCTTCTTTTCTCAGGCTCTGTCACTGCAGACATCCACTCTGCCTCCCCTGGCACTTCCCTGTGGTAAGGCTAACTGAGATAACAGCTATGATGAGTGTTTGAACAAGAAGAGAGTGTGAGAGGGAATTACACTGCCTCACACATAAATGACAGTACTCTAAAGCACAGCCAAACCAACACTAACGCCTGCAGTATTGACATTCTTGAAGAAGGGACAGCAATATTGACAAAAGTATTTTATATCTACAGGAAGTTTTAAGACATGCCATTCTAAATCCACAGGCGTCAATAGAAACTTGGTCCCTATTTCCTGCTATAACAGCTTCCATTCTTCTGGGAAGACTTTGCAGAAGATTTTGGAGTGTGTATGTGGGAATTTTTGCCCATTCATCCAGAAGACCTTCTGTGAGGTCAGGCATAGATTTTGGACGAGAAGGCCTGGTTCATGTTCTCTGCGCAAGCTCATCTCCAGGGTGTTCAATGGGTTTGAGTACAGGGCTCCGGCCAGTCAAGTCTTTACAAACGTTGCTTTGTGCATTGGAGTAGTCTTGCTGGAACAGAAAAGGGCCTTCCCCCAACTGTTCCCGAAGTGTTGCAAGCCCAGAATTGTCCAAAATGGACCATTTTCCCTGCAGTCTGGGATACAACATTCTCCTGGCGTCGGCCAAACCCAGAAACGTTTCCACTACTACAGGGTCCAGTGGCAACATGCTTTACATCCCTCCATTCAAGGCCTGGCATTGAGCTTGGTGATGTGAGATGTGCATGCAACTGCTCAACAGCAGAAACCCAGTCCATGAAGACACAGTTTTGAACTGAGGTTAATTCTCTGCAGGTATTGAGTCAAAGCGCTGGTGAAATGTACGTACTATGTGCTTCAGCACTGTTCACCTTTTCTGCCACTGCGTGACTTTGCAATAATACCACTTACATTTGACCGTGAAATATCTAGCAGGGAAGAAATTCATGAACTGACTTATGGCAAAATTCTTTCAATAATGTTTACAAGCCTGACTGCATGGTTATGAGCTTGATTTTATAGACCTGTGGCAATGGGTGTGGCTTAAACACCAGAATTCACATTTGTGAATTGACACATGTGCCCCTAATACAGTCAAACCCTCTCAGCTCGCCCCCATTGGTCCGGGCCCTAAATGTGGCGAGAGGCGAGAATGGCGAGCTATCATAACGGATCATTGGGGGGTCATGGTTACAGTGGTGGCTACCTTTTTTGCAGGGTTTGTCTGTCATATGCGGTAGTAGAATGTAGATGAATGACTACTAAATGCTTCATGGTAATACTGGACTCCCATGTGAGACATTGGCATTCACTTTATGCACTTTTTTGTGGTGTTTGTCTGTCATATATGATAGTAGAATGTAGTTGAACTACATGTGTTCTGCTCATTCATGTTGCCGCATCAAGGTAGCATGTTGCCAGCTGTTAATAAAGCCTCAACAGCATTATTACATGCATGAGTTAATCAGCTATGCGTTAATAATGAGAAAACAGTGGTGGCAGCGACAGTAGTAGCAGTAGCAGCAGCAGTAGCTTATAGAACTAGCATGACTGACAGTGTTCTAGGCTACAATGCTAACATGGACCCAAGTTTGGCGAGCTATAAATGGAGAAAGGCATACACCGGACATGTTGCATGTTGTGGCAAGGGCAAGATGTGAGGTTGGTGGTGTAACAAGGTAAAAAACATCTGTTATACAGCCTTTCATGGTGAGAAAAGAGGTTGGCGAGATAACGGGGGGTGAGATAACAGGGGCAAGCTAATGGGGTTTGGTTGTACTTTTGTTCATATAATGTGTATATATTCATGTTATAATATATAATGAGGAGAACATAAAATCCTTTTCGCTTATGAAACACTTCTCCAGCCATAACAACTCATTTATCAGAATGGCCCAATGTTTAAAAGGGGAAAAGACAGTTTTATGAACAGCACAGTTTTAACTCAAATGTAATGCCATAACTCAGACGTGCATTAACATTTTTAAAAGATTGCTCACAAGCTTCAGAGCCTCAGTCTCCTCTCATTCCTCTTCATTAAGAAGTGCCATCACCATATCAACTGCAGTACAAGCAATTTCTCTCTGATAAACACAGATCTCTCTCACTCTCTCTCCCTCTCTCTCTCTCTCTCTCTGCTCAGTTGTGAACCCATATGGGTTTTAGCTCCAGTGGTTGACACTTCCTCTCTGCAGGAACAGATGACTACCCAGCTTTCATCAGGAATGGCCTGTCACTCACTGTCTTAAGTGTGCACTTGCTTGGCAGACTGCCAAGTGCAGAGCTGCTGCAGAGCAATGTTCAAGCTCTCTTGAATATTAAATCAAATTATTGTTATTGCCATTGTTACATGCTGGATTCAAATGGCCTAGCTTTGGCTCTGCTTCTATCCTATATGCCAGTGGGAATGACTAATGATGCTATGATTTAGAGCTTGACATATTTGTTGAAACCTGGCGAGACCCAACTGTTCGTGTCAGGTGTTGTCAGATTTGGATATCATTTCTGGAATATTGGTTGGCCTTGAGTCAGATTAAAATTCTCTAACCTCCTTCTTTCCACACACCTGAGCATTTCTCTTTAAGCTAACACTGTGCTGCACAGCATGAACAGCAGTGTGGAACACTTCTCCTGACTAAAAATGTATGATGAGATGTTGTATGAAAGCACTGCTTCATAAATAATATAGTTAAAGCTGTATTTCATCTTAATGGATAGCTGATTATTTTATTATATAACAATATTCTATATAGTTTATATTTTATTTATCCTAATGACAGTCATTGGGAAATTTAATTAATTCGATTCATGCCAGTTCAGCACCTTGGCTGACAGTGGACTGTCCTGGGTCAAATTCCAACATTTTTTGGCCTGTGCCACCTTTATTAAAATGCCAGTTATTTGCATGCAAACATCCTATTTGACTTATGACAAAAGCTACTGGACATTTGCTGAATTTAGTAAATAAGTGTTTAAAACGTCTGATGGAAAATGCTAAATTATTGCTACATGCTAGCAATAGGTAAACACTAGAAGAAGTCTGGTACTGCTGCTTTCTGGTATTCTTTACAATCAGATGGAACACATTTGCAACTCCAGCCACAACTTAAGAATGATAATGTGTTATCCCAAACTCTTTCTTCTGGAAAAGTAATAGCACATCTGAAAGCTTTTACAATGTACAAATATTTCTGAGAAGGCAGTGAGTTCTCATTACTTTACTGTAAACTCTGGCAGCACTTCTACAGTAAATAGTTTGTGTTTGAGAAAAGACATTAAGAACCATTGACCTGTTTGACCAGTGCACTAGTCAGGGAAATCCCCACAAATATGCTATCAGTGCTTCCAGTAAGACTTCATTATCTGAAGGCAAAGAGCAATAAAATGAGTAAGCGATACATAATAGGCCTTTGTGTTCCCAACACTGCAGCATAATGGAGAACAAACAGGCCGATGGGGCTCGCTTTCATTTGTCCAGTGTCTGTGTGTGTGTGTGTGTGTTTGTGTGTGTGTCTGTCTGTGTCTGTGTAAATAAATGAATGTGACCTTCATTAACGTGTTGATAGTATAATTAAAACTTTAGAAGTTTTTACTAGCTAGGTTACTTTATGAATATTTAGCAGGAGATTCCATTTTGTTATTTAGTTAAAACAGTTCTCCTGCCCAGGTTGAATATCAATTTTAATAACATAATTTGCAACACAACCTGCTATCACTCTGGTTTTATTTTGTCATATGTTTTAAAGGTTTTTACAAGCAATTTAAAATTATTTGCTTACCTAATACAATAAACAGACAATTAATTAGAATAGACCAGTTAGTTTGTTTTTATAATCTAATTTTAGATCATTTACCCTCTACAGTTTGATGAAGAATTTTTTTTCTAATATTAAAAAAGATTACCAGTGTTATCCAAAATAAAACAATGAAAATTGAAAGTGACTTCTTGAATTGTGAACACACCAAAAAGTACACTACAACAAAATGTGACCTTGGCCTATCCAGATGTGGAGCAGCATGGGGTTATCAGTGCCCGGGGGACAGTGTAGCTTGCTCATGGGTACCTCAGTGGTGCTTGGGCCAGGACTTGAACCAACAACCCCACATTAACACTGTGCTAATGAGTGTAATGTTAGGGTTTATGTCAAATTTCCTTTGAATTAATTAATGCCATTTCTATCCAAACTGTAAAACAGATTACAGTATTTCTTATACTTCCAAACATACTTTGCATACAGTTGGATGGAAATGTACCTGCTGTAACATATCAGCTTGTTCTGCATGCATGGAATCAGTTCTAGCACTAAGGGCACAAATGGAGCTCCATTGGAATTCTAGTGTTTGTAGCTTCAGGTAAGCAACGGTCAGCAAAATCAGTCACTCCGCTCTCAAAGGTCCAAGGACTCCCTTGTGTCCTGAAGATAGATGAGGTAATACATAGCAGCCTGAGGCCACCATGGCCCTCCAGGGAGCATGGCTCCAGGTTGGTGGATTAGGCCTGGATCACTGCTGACAAGCCTGAGAGGGATCGAGCCTGTAGAGGGGGTTGGGTGGGGTTACTACTGGTGGAAAGTGTCTCAGCAAGGACAGTGTAGTCCTTCTACTAGGGGTGTAACTCTCTGACCTGACAGAAATCCAATATGATTATGATTCTTTAGGAGATGAGTCATTGCATCATGAAATCAGAAATGTCAAGAATGATATTATTCTGGTATAATTCAGAATTGTTGTTTATAAATGAAATGGAACACCTTAATGTTATTAGAGTAACCATTTATTAAACCAAGAGATTTTTAAGGTTGAAATAAAGCCCAAACAAAAAAGCCCCAAAATAAAGCCAAAAATAAACATGTATATTATTGAATATAGTTTTACATTTTGAGCATAATCGATCCATTGGGAGCCCTGGCCTGTAGTCAGCTGGGATCATCTCCAGCTTCCCCGCAGCCCAAAAAGGATAAAACAGTTTGGAAAATGGATGGGTGGATGGGCCATTTGGTAGCTGTTTACTCATGATGGTTAAAAAAAAGAATCAGCAATTGTGTTTGAAGGTTAAAAGATGTTCCACATCCCGTTTTCCCTTGGGGAAACAAAAGTTGCGCCTTTATTTCTCCCATTTAGCTCAATTCAGTGTCAAGCTGTGCTCCTGCTTCTAGCACTGATCTATACCTCCTGGCAACAAGATCATTTCAGTGCTCAGTCAGATGCTTTTTTCATTCTGCAATTTTGTCTCCCCTTCCTCACACACAGTAACTAGCCGTCAGCCTTGTTGTAAATCATTGTGCTAACTTCAACACACAACAATCACCCTTGGACCAAAAAGCATTAGCATTCCTTCCAGAGCTGACGGAGAGCTAATTGCTGTGGACTGTGGTGCTTGGAAAGTATATGAGTGCCTCGCCTGCTTGACCCAGACATGGTCCAGCTTCCTCTAATGGGACAGCGACACACGGCAAGAGCCGTCCAATTAGGAAGCCCAGAAAGTTCAGTGTTAAAAGCAAGGTGATGGGATGAAGGGTAATTGCCATGTTGCTGGAAGACATGGGGGTGTAATGCTTTTTATGGTTTAGTTTTTATAGAATTAGAATATGGGATTGTGTTTATGTGCCATATGTACGCATATGTCTGTAAAATGTTATATTCTAACTATATATTGGTGTTTTTTAGGGTCACAAAACATGTAAGGCCCTGTGACCTCATTATAACGCAGACTCACTGTAAACTGTCCTCATTCTCCAAACCACTGTGCATAGGGCCTCAATGTCTGCCCTATCAAAATCCACCATGGACGACCTCAAGAGACGAAAGCTGAAGGTTTTGGAATGGCCATCACAGTCCCCTGATTTAAACATCATTGAAAATTTGTGGGTAGAGCTGTGCATGCACAGAACCAAAGAATATTACAAAACTAAAAAAAATAGGAGAAAATCCCAAGTACAAGAACTGAAAGACTCTAAAAAGTGTTTGCAAGCTGTGATATCTGCCAGAGGAGGTGTTACTAAGTACTGCTTATGTAGGGTGCTAAAAGTTTTGCACAGTGCCATAATAATGTTTTTATTTTTTATTTTTGTTCAAATTATGGCATGAAAAGTAACTATGCATTAATGTTTGCTGAAAATATTGTGTATTTTTTCTATGTCCTAGAGAGAATGTGTTAACATATTTTCAATTAAAAATGACCAAAATCTGTTATTTATCAAGGGGTGCATTAAC
>JBBIGC010000001.1:26065624-26088349 GCA_037576955.1 Lepidarchus adonis
ATTATATAAATTCTTAGACACATTTAACCTGGTCCAAGCTGCAGATGTGATCTAATGGTGCCCAGTTTGCATTAGTTGCTCCCTGAAAGGGAAGGGTCACAGCAAATCAATACAGATCAATTCTGGCTGATCACCTTTGTCCTCGTATGGAAAATGTTATTCTGATGGTATCTTCCAGAACATGAATGACCCCAGGATGACAATGTCTTGCAAGTCAGAAAGCTTTGGTAACCATTTTATTCTACAAAGTTCATAATATTAATAATAATTTTGACCTGCAAACGGTAAAAACAATCGCACCTCCACACAGCATGTCTTTGTAAGAAGCAGTGTGTACACATTGCTCCAATTCTCTGCACCAAATAGTGTCTGATCTATGTGGCGTTTACTGTGACTAACAGACAAATTCTCTGCCTCCAGAGAAAAGTGTAAGTACTTTTCAAAGTGTTACCAGGGGCTGAAAGTGGCTGCATGGCAAAATGAAAGAAATAAAAATCTACATGTAATGCACATATTTATATATGTGAAGTTCACAATTCATTCATTTTCTCATGTGAAATTTGATGCCATAGAAATGGAATTCTCTTACTACATGTAATCATATAAAACTGACACTGTATATAGATATATATGAGATTATCCATGAAAAAATGTCATGGTTTGTCATCAATTTTGGCATAAAAGTTGTGAATTCACAAGTCACAAGTCGGAAAGTTGTAGGTCAGGCTGAGAGAGTTCATAAAAAATGCTTCACTCCAGTAAGTGAGTGCAATTCTCTGTAGAGATTCAGGCTTGTGGAGGGTGAGGGCTTTGATTGTGATTACATTGCCTCAGGCCTAACAGAGGTCTATCTCTCTCTCTTTTCTTTCTTTTTCTCCCTCTCTCTGAATCTCTTCTCTCTTCCACTCACACAGTAGCCCACTAGGGAAGAGCCCCATGGCACTGCAGCATTTAGTGGGATGGAGAAAGCATTTAAAGCCTCCGTCAGGTATCCTCAGGTCTGGCAGGTTTCTGTTAGCAGGTAAATAACAGTTTCTAGCCAAAAAATAAATCAATAAATATAATAAAAAAAACACTTCTTAGTATTTTTGTACAATAAAATTAATACAAATTTTGAGGATTGGAAATAAAAATGTAAGTAGATAAATTATTTTGCTGTATATTCCCATTTTCTTATTGCCCACTGTGTTTTCACTCAGCTTCATTACCCTACAACCAGAATGCGCAGAAAATTGATTCATTCTGGCTGCTAAAATGTCCTTCTCAGTGCAGAATCTCAACAAACCTTTCAACATGACTCTAAATCAAACAATTCGCAGCTACAAGACCCTAAGTTCATTGCCAGTGGTCTTTAATTGATAAGCCAAGTTCAATGGCAGCTAGCATTCATATTTTTGAATTGATTTGGATGAGGAACGTTAATCATGAGATGAATATTTTTATAAAAAGAGAACAGAATTATAATTGAAGTCTAGACAGCAAACACACGTTATATTTACCAGCTAGCAACTCCAATTAGGTCCTGCTGAAAGAACAGGGATTAGGCCTGAGTTTATTATATAGAGGATGGAAATGATACACACTGCATGTTTCAGTAGCTGTAGTCATGTAGCACTGCTATTATCCAGGGCCCGTATTCACATAGCTTCTTAGCGTAGGACTGCTGATTGAGGATTAGGCCAGATCCTGTTTACTATAACCTGACTATACGCAGACCTGCTCTGAGAAGCTTCATGAATATGGGCCCAGGCTTCTGCTGTCGCTTCACCAAAACCCAGTTTAGCACAGACCCTGTGAATTAACATTGGGCAAACTGCACCCAATTCTTATACACTTCAGTCTTTCCACTGAAATGGAGTGGGGTGGTAGATGGTGGGATGACATTCGATTTGCTGGCCAGAAAATCTCAGCTTTTGTAAACCGTGGGATTTGATTTTGTTGACTGAGCTTGGATTCGTTTTGTTGACGGGGGTAAAGGGTTTGTTTTTTTATAAATGCCTAAATGCTGAGAAATGTTACCAGCAGGAAACTGCCTTTGTTTTAACTTTAAACATTAATATCAAAAGCATTTATTGGTTTGACATTACATTACAGTCATAAAAATATATACAATTCAGGCTTCAACTGTTCTGAGCAATTCACAGGATTTTTGCAGTTAAAGTTAAAAATAAACACTAAGTAAATTATACACGTTTGTCTGGTAGGAAGTGGGACACAAATCTTCCCATTCAAGGAAACACGACTCTTCCACCCGCCATGAAAAACACCAGCACCACTGTCGAGATGTGTGTCTATTACAGGCAGAATAGAGGTCTTTAGATCATATTTTAGATAAATGGCTTTAGGATATATTTTAGATCAGGAAATTCATGGTGCATAGCGGTGGAAACATGTCTGTACCGCACCTACACATCCTCCTGCCACAGTACGTCTGCTTAACTCATCAGGGACTCTGTGGATTTCTTTTGACTTTTACTGACTGACAAAAAGCAGGGTTTCATCTGGAAAGCTCATCATGGAACAGCGTTGGTATGCTGTGGTCTACTAAATATAGCACGAGCAGGTACATGTTTAAAAAACAACTACAGGGCATTTACATTTTTAAAAAGTAACTGAATTCACTTGATTCAAATGTGTATAGAATTTATAAAACAAATAATCTATATCATTAACACAATTTGATTTTTGATCCATGTTTATAATAAAAAACACCAGAACAGAAATGATACATGTTCCAAAGTTTTAGTAGCTGAACTCCTGTAGTGTTATTAGAAATAACATAACAAAATGTGTAATTATGTTAAAGGGTCTTTAAAGCTATAGTTAGTCTAAATAAATACATATATTAATCAATTAATCAATTAAAATGACATTATTTTTAACTTACTCATTAGCTTGGACATTGAAGCTAATTTAATGGGCACATGCTTCACTACATTTTCTTAAAACTGATTTAATTTTTATTTCCACAAAGGGTCTACAGACGTTCCCTATCTGTATTTTGCGTTGTACTTTGCTCCAACTCTGATCCTGGAGCAAACACAGTGATATTGTGTGGACTGAAGCAATATTTGTCAAATAAAGCACATAATAATAAAATGATGGTTGTAGTATTTTGTCATGTTCACTTTGGCCACAAATATATGATTTACTGTATTAAGAAACTTTACTGTTAAAGGCTGTGGAATTTATAGCAGCTTAGCTTACAGTGACATCACCCTGTACTGAGAGCTGAGACCCGACAGCCTCTTTCCTCAGACTCAAAACTCTTTATATGAAGTCTTTATGCGCTTGCACTCCTCCTACACACCTCCATCAAGCCTGTTCCACCAGCACAGCTCAAAAGCCATCTCTCTAAATCTGCAAAAGTTCAGTTATGTTCATGTTTGGTCTTATAATAAGCAATTGTATTAAGTAGTTGTAAATGAGGTGTAACCAGCTACAGTGGTAACTGGCTTAACCAGGATGAAGTAGTTTGTGGTGGTCTGGTGGTTTTTCAACTCTGTACAAACTGCTGAAGTTCTTTCATTCTAAAGGTCTTTCAGTCTACTTACTTTCGAAAATAGCAGTGTTGCTGTAAGCGGATTTTTAATACCTACGAATGATGTATATATTAGAATAAATGAAATGCACTATGCTTTCCAGAGTAGATTTAAAAGGAGAGAAGTAGGGGAGTTCATATCTTTTCCTTTCATCTCATGCAACATCCTCTTTTTATACTCCATAATAGGTGAAATAATTCTAAACCAAAAGCTGACTGTTTACCTCTCTCAAGCATCGTCCATGAAGTTATTATAGTGGGTTAACAGCAAGGCTCACGTTTCAGATGTACCGGGAGTATATAAAATGTCTGACTGCTGTTTATTACATAAACACTTTCTCAAGTTGCCAGAATGAAGAGAATTTGAAATCCAAACACAGCCGTGTTCACAGATCAGGCTGGGTCGCTAAGCTGAAATAATAAGCTGCTAGACTTCTCGCTCCAAAGCCTCTGACACTTTGCACACTTTCCTTTGCTGGAATCGTTTTCTGTCTTCTCTGAATGTGAAAAGGCTGAAAAGGTCATATAAATACTTCAAAACATTCATTATATCGTTGTGAGCACTCTTTCTTTCATTAATCAAAGCTGCCATCAAGATGCTAGTGGGCAAGTGGCCTGAGGAAGAACTGAGGAAAATAAGAGAAGGAAAATACGTAGACTGACATTTCGAGGCCATGTCAAACACGTTGGCTTGTTTGAGATGTCAGCATCTCTGCAGCGTGAAATGATGCTCGTGTTGCCTACTATAGGTTAACAGAAGAAAAGAACACTCTTTCTCCAGTATCCATACTCAGTATTTGCTCATGGCCTCACATGGAAAACACTGAAATGTTTTAATTGTATATACCCCTTCCTCAAATCCCACTGCTGACGCCGTTTTCACATTCAAACAGCAATTATAGAAGCTTCTACTCAAAAGGTCGATTCAGTCTCTTTTGCCTCTTTCATTGTTTCATACTTTTTTCTAAAATGTCTTTTTCTTTATCTAAAAGGTCTTTATAAAAGACAGTGTTTTTGTATGGCCACAAACTCAATGCATTGATGTTCACCTATTCAGTGCAAAGACCATTAGCGTTAGCCTGTATAAGCCAAAAACTCAAGTGTTTGTTTATGTTGGATTTTTGGCTCTCTTTTTAATATTATATACTTCTGTCTTTTGGAAGCTACAAAAATTATAACCTAAACTCAGTTTCATTAAGAATGTTACAAAAATAAAAATTTCTGACATCCATGTCACCTCACCTTGGCGTGCAACCAACTGCCCCACCTTCCACACGGCCATTAAAACTAGAAGATGCTCAAGGAAGAAACGTGTGGAATCACTTTACACTAAAGTATCACAAAACCATGGCATATTCGCATGGCAATGTACACTTATTTTCTACATTTGTTTTCTAATTTATACACTACAGCACGGAATCCGTCTGTTGCAGCAGACTAAAAATGCTTCAAATCTTATTTTTTTCTGATGGGTGATTCTGAGCTTGAGTAGAGTAATGATTTAGAAATGTCAAAAAATATTCCAAGTCAGTAGAATGCTGAGAGTCAGCCATCTGAGCATGTCAAGTTAAAAGGAGTGTTTCAGGCCAGACTGCTGAATGAGGTAATATAAGGACGGGAGTAAGGGGTTGTTTACAGATATCAGTCCTTAAAGCCCAGTAACAAGCGGCCTGATTCATTCTAAGAGATAAAGAGAGAAGAAAAGGGTTATGTAAAAATGAATTAGGATAACCCCACATGTCAAAGAAGAAAATCAGATTATAAAAATGAAAATAAAGGATATAATCAACAACAAAACTTTATATATTCACTAAATATTCCAGGGTTGTAGTTTACAATATTCCTTTAAGTATAAAAACAACTGCCTCTATGTGCACGTCACTGCACTGATTACACTAGATTGCATAATAAAACCTGCATGCCTCCGGCTTTCCCTTCTGCCACCATCTGTATTACTGCTTATAGGTCACAGGAGTGAAATAGAGTAAGAAAATCGAACTGATTTAACTTTATATGTCTTGCATGAGCTGAAAGAAATTCAAACAAGCTCTTGTTATCAAGTCAGAATGTGCTTGGGGAATAACATCTCACAATAGAGTCTCAGCACGTTCAACATGGAAAATCACTAATGTATAATAAGTGCATTAACTACATTTGTTGCGATAGTAAAAGCCTTGCTCTCAGCCCTCACCTCCTGCCGGCAAAGCTCGGCTGCTGACTACAACACTGTCTGATTATCACACGAAATTGTCAGAGCTTACGCTGAAGATCTTCTGCATCTGTATAGAGGACAGACTGTCAACAATGGTAGGAAGAGTCATTTGTCTTAAAAATCCACAGTGTAACCACACTGCAATAACACCACACTGCTAAACTAATTCGGCCTGTATCAAGTCATTAGCAATGCAAAAAAATTTCATTAAACTGCTTAAATGTCAATGCTGGCGTCAACAGTTTGAGGACAGCGTATTTTGTCCTTCGTGGTACAGGTGTAAAAGAACGTAATCAAATAATAATCAATTGAAATGTAAGGAGAGTAGCAGCTTGTTGGTGCAATTGATAATTTCTCACTTGAGAATCACTCTTGATTTGGGAAATAAGGCAAAAATATGTCAGAATACTAGCGTATATATTTTTGAGGTGTGTTTTTCTCTGCAGAGCTTTACAGCAACACTATATTGAAATAAAGAGGTCTGTACACTTGTGATTAGGCCAAACAGTCTTATTGAACAATACATATAAATGACCTTGCTCTTCTTTTCTGACCTTGAAATTAGTAAATTTGATATACTTTTAGGAATAAAAGAACCTGTGCCTACACCTGGCACAATAACAAGTAATGAGTGGTGACTGGATTAGCACAGGGACCTTACTGCCATCAAAATGTTTTGTATTTTTTGTCTATTTGTTTAATTCATTATTTTATTTTATTTTATTTTATTTTATTTACAACAAAAGCTTCAATTATTTTTTTTTAAGTACATACATACATAACAAAATAAATAAATAAAGACCAAAAAGAGACACGGTTATGGTCTTAAAATAACAACAATAGTTTTTCTCTCAGTTACTTTTGGAACAAAAAAATTGTCCAGCAAGTGTAGTTATTGTGATGTACTGTGGCCTACTTGTGATCTCCCAGAAACCCTCACACTCACCTTAAACACTCCAAAACCACTTCGCCAAATGAAAATGCAATAGCTCACTTTTCTTTAATACTGACAATCGTCCACCATGTGGTCCCTGAAAAAGTGAACACACTAAACTAATCTACGATTTATCCACCATTGGTTGAGGTCCAAACCAAACCCATGCTTATGTCTTGACAAGGCTAGCTGGAAGAACAGGATGCATTTTTTTAAAGGGACAAGAGTACTTCAGTCAATCTCTTCTCCTCTCCCACGCTCTTTGCAAAACTGAATAATGAATGAAAACTCACTCTTTGTGAAGTGCTTTGACAGAGTGAAGGGCTTAGGGACCGCAGGGGTGCGGGACACGCAAGATGTGTAGAGCAGCAGGCAGGGCCGTGGCTTATGGCTGCCCATTCCCACTGGGTTAGATATGAGGGCGTCTTGTGCGCTTTTCTGTCTGCATTTTCACTCCAGTTGACATCTGAGTTGTTAGACCTTCAGTGTCCTGAACAGACCTAACAATCGCTCTTGGGAAGAAAGTCCATTTTACAGCCCTCTATGCACAGCTTCGTTCAACACAATGCCATTGTAAAATAAACAAATGCAAGAAAAAATCCACTGCCATGGAGTAAAAATTTTATGTTTGCACAGTGTTAATCCTCTCCCCATCATATCATTTTTGCCCCCATGCAAAAAAACACATAATGGAACTGGATGGAGTGAATGTCTGCAGTAAGAAAGGAACATGGCTCAGCAGATTGAAAAGCATATAATGATGGGAGATTTGTTTTCACAATAGCTGGGAGGCCGGCCCTAGGCATTATCAGTCGCTCCAGGAGCCTGAGTGTGTTCTTCGCCTTCATTATCAATCTCTTAGCACGCAACTGCTCATTAAACCATCAGAGGCCCAGTCTGATAGAGGACTCTGGATTTGTTGGCAAAAAATGCTTAATAAGTCTTCACCCCAGCTACCTACTGCCCCATAGCTGTCTGTGCAAGAACCATTATCAACAGCCTCTATATTTAGCAAATCTGTGTGAATTTCTGGTCACCACTCTGGTCAGTAAAGGGAAGTCAATAGAAAAAAATTGCACAGATCTAAAACTTTTTAACCTTACTTCCATTCTAATATACTCTTCAAACATAATTACACATTGATAATAACCGACTGAATTATGCACTGAATTACATGTACAGTCAATTTATATTCATATATTCAAGTTATATTCTACAGGTTCAGGCTTACACATTTAGAATGGTTTTGAAGTTGTTGGTGTGTGATTTTGACAAAAACTCAGCTACAGCTTTTCATAACAATGAAAAAATAAAGAAATAAATGTCTCATCTTCTACTTATAAACACAAAAGTGGAAATGCGCTGCATGATCTACACTTTAAATAGAATTTGTTTGCCCAGTTCAATGAGCACTGTGCTTTTGTTACTGTGGTGATGTCAGCTTAAATGCATTTATTAAGTTGAACTACATTATTTATTGATTTATCAATTTATTTATTTGTTCGTTCATTTAGTCATTCATTTATATACTTTTTTTTTTACAGCTTACCATGTTCTGAAATGTATTTTCATTTTTATTTATATGTACATATAAAATACAGTATCAACTTGGTGTTAGCTTATTATAATTAAACAATAAAATAATTAACACTTGAAAATTGAAATGAGTTAATTGAAAGTTGCATTACTGAAAATGGCCATCTTTTAATATGATTCTACCCTCCCCTGAGATTTCTTCTGACATGAAGAAGTCAGACCTAGAAAGAAATTTAGAACGGTAACATTTGTGAGCATTCCATCACTCAGCAAGAAGTCATTAAATCAAGTCCAGTCATTAAAGCTCCACATCTTTTATTTATTGCCCAAATCAATCAGTGACATGTCTGATATCCCTTTCAATCCTGATTCCCATTGTGGTGTGTCAACCCTTTGGTCAGATGATGGATGGGCTGGTGTTCCAGCCTGCAGCAGTGGAGTGGGTGGGTGAGAATAGGATGAGGACGTAGCAGCTCTGAGCAGAATGCTAAGCATGCTAAAACACCACTAATGGAATTCTCATCACAGTGACAGATTAGCTAATGACCCAGTCTTCAGCCATCTGAGTGGAGACATCACGCCCAGCCCAGCCACCACAGTACATCTGACAATGAGCTGTCTCTCCATAAATAATGATAACTTAATCACAGATCACTCTTGTTCTCCTTACCTTCTTGAAGCTGACAGCAACTGGCTGCAGGACACTCTTAAAATGAAGGTGCCAAGAGGGTTCTTTGACGTGATGCCATTGAAGAACCACATTTCAACCACTTTTTATTAAATGGTAAGTTCTTTAGGAAAACAAATGTGGTTCTTCGATGGAATCACTCTGAAGAACCACTTCTAGAACTTTCATTTTTAGGAGACGATACTGCTTTGTTGTCTCATTGGCCTAGTTAGGCCTTTGACAATTTCGTTCTCTTTGTTTGTTTGATTGTCTATTGATTTAAAGCTTAAACTGGCTTCAGTGCAATTGGCAGATTATGTAATAATTGTGATTGGCTTAGGTCCAGTCCTCAAATATTTCTATTCGGTCCATATTTTTTCCCTTAATTCTGTTTTCAAACACAACTACAGAAGGTAATGGGTGTTCTACAGCCCTGCGATGGTCCTTACAGAATGCGAAGAGAGCACTTTTAACAGGCTTTTCATGTTACGCCTTTTTGGGGAAAATGCTCTGCATCAGTAGAGTTGATTATAGCTGCACATAATGGCGGATGGAGATGAAAAACGAGAGTAGATGTTTTCATCAGCAGCACTGTGTGCTGGTACACTGGGGATTTTCTTTGTATGTCGCACCAGGCTCCAGAACCACAAGCACTAAATTAAAACAAGAGAAAACACTTCAGCTGGAGTGAAAGCACCTGGCTGAGCTCTGCTCACCAGACTGCCAAGTAGCTCTCACTGTCTTTCCAAACACATGTACTGTGACAACAAGCAGCACTTTAACCACAGAAACAAAAGTTCACTTCAACTCAGCAAGTACACTTCCATTCAAAGTTCACAGCAATTCAAACTCCCCATAGCAGGAAGCTGACTCATTCAGTAGTGTCCATATCCAACACTTTTATTGTCTTTTGGTCCAAACTTATGGACCTATTTGTCTATAAGGTCCAAACTTATGATTTTATGTTAGAAAGTGGTGACAACGTAATATTGTGATCACACCCCATATCACAAATTGCCCCACAAAGAAATGTGACTTCTGTGTTTAATCCATCCAAACGTGGAGCAGCAGGCAGCCACCACCAGCACCCGGGGAGCAGTGTAATGGGTGGTACCTTGCACAAGGGTCCCTCAGTGGTGCTTGGGCTGGAACCTGAACCTGCAACTCTCTGATCAGGGCAAGTTTCTAACCACTACAGTGCTGTTTGGGCCGACCCCGACCCGAACCCATCATGCTTTTATATGTTTCTGTCCGAATCCGACACGAACCCGATTGAAATTGTAGTGTTTGACAGAAACAGCCGCTGCTAAATGATTATAATGATACTCTCTTTAAAAAAAAACTTAAAAACTTGCTTGTGTATCCTGCCTTTATTAAATAACTGTTAAAAGAAAAGATTTTCACAGTCATAGGTCACACTTGGAACAAGAGTAGCCATGTCAGGGCTTATTGAAAATTAAATTCAGGACCTATCACAAACAAAACTTCTATTTTTGTGAACATTTTAAATGAACTATTATGACAATTATTTAAACCAGGCTATTTACATAATCCACACATGGATATTTAAAAGAAGCTGTGTAAAAAGAGGAGCATCAACAGTGGAGGCTTCAGCGCTGTCTTCCTTTGATCAATGGTTCTCACAGCAGCTGAAGTTGCGTTCGCTGCTAATGTTGCTGCTGGGACGGCGAGAACGCCGCGGGACGCTTAGTTTTGGGGAAGAGAGATTTTGTTTGGTTCTGTCAGGCTCAGGTCGGGTAGTCGTGCTCTACTAACCAATAGGCGACTACACTGTGTCAGTTTTATTAACTGTGCTAACGTAAACAGAGTTTTCTATTATTGGGCACCTTTAAAATTGATACAAGTATAAATGATCTCTGTTCTGATTGGCTGTGCTATACTGAGTCTAGGATGCAGCACTTTGAATAAGCACAACTATATAATGTGTGACCTCACAAAAACAACAACTTGAAAATGGCTGTTTTGGCAGCTAAGCTTTTGTGTAGACTATTGTGGAATTCGGGGTGGTGATACTTTAACAGTGTTTGTATATCAAAGATTGTTTTCCTTTATTATATGAGCTCTTTAATATTCATTGGGGAATGAAGATGTGCCAATATTTATCATTAGTGTAGTCACAATATGATTTTTCTGTCAGGCATTGTAACAGAATTTAGAGAACACGGATTGAGCCGAGTTTTATTATAAAGAGAGGATAATCAGGGCTTGGTTCTGCAGTGCCGTATTAAAAATATTTTATAAAAATACATTTTAATGTGGCATCTTTTTGTCTGTTCTGACTTATCAGTCCTTAGACAAATTCAATAATTGGATGCGTATGGCATTTCAAGAAAATGTCTTCACACATCGTCATCCACTATCATTCAGTAACACTTAGAATGATGAATAGCTTCTCACAGATCTGTCCATTTATATTAGGTGGTATATACTATATTCTAAATAGTTTTTCCAGCTTCCAGTGTTAATGCATGCCATGTCAGCACAGAGCCAACAGACACCCTGTAGCAAATACTGTACCTGCCATCTGCTCACCATTACTTCCTAATAAATGAAAAATGCTTCGTAGTCTGTGACAGTAATATTATGTCTGTGTTTTTTCTGGGATAATAGCAACACAATACCATAAACAGACAGAAAAACTGACAGTGAATGGTCCTGTGTGGCGCCTGCAGTCGCAACTCAAATTCCGAGCTCACACAACAATACTGAAAGTGAGGAAAGTGTGACAAAAAGAAAAAGTTAGTGATACAATAGGTGAGATGGAGGTGGGGGAAAGGCAATGGGAGATGGGGGGAGGAGGAAGGGGGAAATGGAAAGAGAAAGAAAGAGAGTGAAGTGAGGCACAGCAAGGTGACAGAGTGAGAGAGGTAGAGAGAAAGAGAGAGAGTGAGAGAGGTGGCGATAGAGAGAGTTGTCCCAAAGATGGGACAAGAAAATGTGTATAAGAAAGAGAGACAGAGAAAGGGAAATGGGAAAGAGACATAAAGAGAAGGATAGGAGAGACAGAGAGCGAGACAGGAAGGAGGCAGACAGAGAGAGAGACAGCGTGGGGGGAGAGAAAAGGAGATGAGGGAGAAAGAGTGGAAGATATTCCTTGATTCGCTCACTCTGATAGTGAGTACCATTCCTTCAGCGATACTCAATGGGCCTGAGAACCTTTTACAATAAGTGACGACAAGCAGAGCAGAGGGAAAAGTGAGCGGTTGATGCAGCAGAGAGAAAGGATTTAGGGAAGATGAAGGGAAAAGAGTGGACAGGGGCCTATGGAAACAGAACAGTCAGTCAGAGTAAGAGGTTACGAAAGAGAGAGAGAGGGGAGGGGACGTTCGAGCTCCTGTCAGCTCTTTAGACAGGTGAAAGAGGGGTGGGAAGAAAGGCTCTGAAAGAGTCCCGGTTTCAGCTTTCGCTTCAGCTAAAAATACAGCCTGTTCACAGACTCGGCTGAGGGAGTGCAGTTCGGAGTTTTGAGAGCGAAACCAAGAGTACGCTGTTATCCCATTTATCTTTATATCTCAGTCTAAACTTGCCTTTTAAACTCGGATTCCATGGAATGTCAACACTCATGGAAAAAGGGAGCCTTCCAGACTCGTTTTCAGAGAAGACATGCTAAAGGTGGAGGGTTATCTTAAATCTGAATCAGTTTATTGGCCAAGTATGTTTGCAGACAGAAGGAATTTGTTTCCAGCCAATGGTGTCTCCTTTGTTAGACATACATTACAAATAATTAACAACAAATAATAGAGAATATATTGTCCATATACAGAAGAACACAAAGTGTGTAGAATGTGTATACATAATACAGTTTATATGCAATACAATATATTACAATAAACCATGTATGTACAGTTAAACATAGTTTATATACTTTTATATACATATATAATAGTATACAATAAACAGTATATCTACAGAATATAGTAAATAGTGTTCAATATACAACACACCTACAACATTCATACATGTATGCAATATTCAGCATATATATACAATATAAAATATATAAGTATATGCTAAACATTGTACAAATGAGGAACTTTCCAAAGTCTGACTAAGAGTATAATCTGACTAATAGTATAAATTAAATGTTAGACTTTTATAAAGACAGGCTAAATGTTTTTTTGGCTTGGGTGCACAACAGAAAGAAAAAAAATAGTATGGAAACTTTCTAGCATAGATAGAAAATATGCAAGTATGGATTCTTCACACTTGCATATTTAGAAATAATTTTAATTGTCTATTAAAAGATTCCTTGGGGAACCACAAATGGTTCTACTATGATGTTGGTGTAAAGAATTCTCTAAGGTACCTTTATTTAAAGAGCGAGAAGCTTGTCTAGGATGGAAAGACCTGTGGAATGGCATTTTATTCCTCTTTCCACAACATGGGCCTAGTAAATGGATTCGCAAACAGCTCTAATGCAAAAGGAAAACAAGAGCGCCCACTTTACATTAGTTTACAAGACTGCTCAATATATTTTTTGCTAATCGTTATTGCAATGGGAATATTACAATGCTTGTAAAATGTAAATAAGCCTTTGAATTAATCTGAAAGTATTTCATGATACTCTAATCCTCACACATCCCAAGAGACTTTCTTAAAGAACCAAAGTATTTACATCATTCAACAAACAAATTACATTTTAACTCACGTTATCCTTTTGAAATCAGTTTTATATCATTTTATATAGATTATATTTATCATTTATTGTGTATTAATACAAACAGTACAAATTAGTGCAAATTCTAAACTTTACAACAGAGAGATCATATTTTTCACTGAAAATTATAAAACTTAATGTTGGTTGTGCAGTTTTGTTTTTGTGTAAATTTAGCAAATTTTTGGCCAAATATTTGTTATTTCTTGAAACCTGTTGGTATGGAACATACATTGAACATAAATTTAACTCATTTTGTAACTCAGTATGAACTTAAATGTCAAATTTAGTAAACATTGGAACAGTATAGCACCTAAAACCCAATAACTTTTGACTTCTAAAAGTTAAAAGGGCCCACATTATGGAAAAAAATGTCAAACTTTACTCATTTTTAACTGAAAGACTCAAAATGATATAATCAACTAAAAGATATCTACCTACACAAACTACAGCAGTTTTTACCAGTCCATATAAGTGTTATATCAGTATAGTCTGCTTTTTGAATGGACAACAATACAGAGTAATCAGAACGGAGGTCGTTTACAATTGTGTGAGATAAAGTGAGTTTGTAAGATGGTCATAGCAATAAATTGTGACCGATTTGTGGTACATTTGCTATCACAACAGCATTATAAGTGTATCTCAGATCTACTAATGAAAAAAAAAGGAAAAATTAAGGATATGGGCTCTTCAATGTGGTTTTATTATTGCAAGGCCTTACATTCACAATGTAACCTAAATACATATTATTTTGTCCATTTTGTGCTGTCCTACATGGGCTCCATGAATAGAAGTACAGAAACATGGACTAGAGCTGTTTACTGAGCATTCTGTGCTTTGGTTCTCATGCAGCATTCCACAGCTCTTGTGTTACAAGTATATAGGTCCCTACTGAGGCTGTGCTTCAAGTTATTGCTGCTAAGTATCCACGTGTTTCTCCACAGTGGGTGGTCAGACCAAGGGTCAGTGACTGAGTCAGCAGTGCTGGGGATATCAATATAATCCTTGCAATACCAGCCACATGCGCATACCAATACACATTCAAAGCCATATGTAGGTCACATATTTGGCCCATTACTGTGTATAGGTAAGTTCAGTGGTAACTTAATATGTACATCAATGTCTTATTCCACACAGAGGTTTTCCGCATGCATTAAAGCACTAAAATAGGCTTAAATGATAAGAAAAGTCGCCATTTTGCTCTGCCATCAGCTTTGCTCTTTCAAGCGTTTAAAGACCAGTTCTTTAAAGCCAGTTGTTTGGGTTTCATTTTGGCACTTCAGGATTAGTCTCCTTATCAGTCAGGCAGTAATATAAAGTCTCAGTTTTTATTTTTGGCCAGACGTGAGTCGCTCCACTAGAATTTGTCTTTACTGTCTCCATCAGATATAAAAACAGCAATAACACAAACTGGCTTCATAATAAACACATTGCAAATGGTCCATATTTGAACATTGCTGTTTCAGTACAGCCTATCTGACATATTTTTCTTGTATTTCATTTTTTCTCCACTTATTACATTTTTATGATTTCATAAGTCATTCTTAAGTGATAATTTCCCATCTTTCTTTATGCCTTTTCTTTATAAAACAGGCTGTTTAGTTACTTTCCATTTGTATATCACATATACGCTACATGACCTCTGTTCTGATTGGCTGACCTGTACTACGGCTCTTTCAAAAAGGAGACAGGATATGTATTGTGCCCTTGTGACGAGACAAAAACAACTGTAAACAGGGTGCTCGTTTTCATATATAGAATATACAGACGGATCCTAATGATACGGCTCTTTTATCATCAACATCACCTCCACATGGTGACAGATCAACAGAAGTACATTAACAGTCAATAATGGGAGCCAGTTCAAAAAGTGCACAGTAAAACAGAAGGAAAAAAAGGTTTCTCAGTGCCATTTTCAGACTCACTTTGGAGATTTCTGTCTCTGTATATCTGCATTTGCATCTTGGTTAATGGGGCAGTTATTGATAGTTTGTTGAACGTGGTTGCAAATCTTTTCAGCTCCAACTGTTGCGCTTCCACTGAGGCTTGTGACCCCCTGCTGCCATGGAAACAAGATCCCACAATACTGCAAGCCCACCCAACTGCTGTCTGACAGAGATTAAACTTCGCAGGGCTTGCTGAGGAAGAAGAGGAGGAAGAAGAAAAAAGAGAACTCATTCTGCAGTCCTCCCCTCCCCTGCAGTGCAGTTAGTTTATGGGGGGATTTGTGAGGAGATATTCATTTTTCAGCTTAACTCAGCTAAACTGACGCTTACAGAAAGCAAGCAGTCAAGATTTTATGCCCAAGCATAGTTTTCTCCAGCACTAGAAGAAAGCAATTTGAATAATGTTTTTTACACTTAGTATATAACTATACAGCTAGAGTACAGTATATAGCCTTACAAACTGCACTAAATTCAGACAAAATGTTACAAATGCAGCTTAATTTGTTACTCCAAAAATATGTTTTAGTGGTTTAGATTTCAGTGCTCGGAGGCCTGCTAGCTCAGCTTCATTGCAGCGTCACTCAGGGTAACTCTCTAACTTTGAATGCACTTCTGAAAAATCCAGTACAGAGACTCACTCGGAGACCGAGTTCTGTTTTGGGACCAGTGACTTATTTCTGTTTTCTTTCAGCACAGGGCACAATTTCTGAATCCATTTGCAAGCTGCTACAACGTGCGCTGCTCACCCGTGCTCTCTTGCTACACTCTTTCAACCCATTGTTCGCACTACCTACCTGTTCTCCGCTCCACACACTACCCAGTCCATAATGCATTGCTCCCCCAACATTATTATTACACATACTGTGCCTTTAAAGCTTAAAATGCTGTCATAATTCCATGGTTAAATTTCAAGGCAATTACACTTTCCCCTAATTTAGTGTCTATACAGTTGACTGAAGGGAAATGGCCGACCCCAACCACACTTTCATATAACGCCAATGCTCAGTGGCCTTCTGTAAGCATCATTTAAAAGTGACCATTAAAAATGTACTATAAAGAAACAGCAGGAAAGCAAGAACATTGTTTTTATTGACATTTATTGCCATTGCCAGCCCAGTGGAATAAGACTCTGTAGCATTCTGGCACAGTTACTGTGTCATGGTTATACACAGACACTGGAGTATTATGCACTGCATAATCTCATACATAGGAATTCATGCACACAGACTAGGCTTTGTCTTGTCTACAGAAAGAACTATAGCCATCTGTTTTCAATGCTGCAGACTTGTTTTTCATGAAACATCATATAATCAAAGACATAACAAAAGAATATATACTCCAAATCAACATAACTTTCTTACAATGTCTGGCTACTAAATTGTGTGTATATATTACTTATGATGTTTGTGTGGTTTTATGTACTAGAAGCAGTTAATTTCACATCATGATTCCTCAGTTCTCTTTTTCCCATATGATTAAACAGACTGTTTTGGTAATATTCCTTTAAGAATGATATTTGTAAATGAGCTGTGTTCTGATTGGCTGCCTTACATTGTGCCTTTTTGAATATAACAACCCAGGCTGAAATACTCTTTACACTTGAAATGTGAATACAGGACAATTTGGTTTTGTTGGTCAAATGCAAGTTAATTAGGAGTGTTTCATTATGATCTGATGATAAACCTCAATTATTTCAGCTTGCGATCCAGTCACGATCAATACATTAAATCCAGTTCAACGGGATCTACAGCATGATTAAATTTTAATCTGCTACATTTCTATGATCTCACAGACGCACAGACACTGAATCATAAGCAATAAAGCTTACAAAAACAGTAAGATGAATTAAAATTGTGGAGCACAAATTGATTTTTATGTGTCACATCAATATGTTTAATAATGTGTTATTTTGTCAATACATTGATACAGAACTATATATTGTTAATGCTCTAAAGTCAAACTGGTTCAACAGTTCAGGGAAATGGACAAGGAGAACCAGCAAATTCCTCAGTGAGGACATATGATTACGGGAATTAATATAAAATTATAAACATAAAAAATATATATATATAAAAAAACACAAGTTCATACGCAAGAAAGGCTTAATACTCAAAGTTTTACTGCACTAGAAGGAGGGAATGCATATGAATGAGGGGGGGTGGCTGAAGTGTGAAATGCAGTATATGAAGGTTACTAGTGCGTACAATTCTGCAAACTCAGTTAAGTGCTTGTCACCAGTAGGTAATACATATATTCATGAGTGTGAAAGAGAACGGTAGAGCTGGATATATTTACACAAAGAAAGGAAAGGACAAAACTGTAATAAGCTAAGTAGACGTATGTAAACGCATAGTTTTTGTGACATCACACACAATATATTAAAAACGGACTGATTTTGCAACTTACTTGCCATATTCAGACTATATAGGCTAAAAATGAAACAGAACATCTTGAAACTGCTACAACTATTTCAAAAACCTTTTATTTTAAAAAGTATGATATGGGCCCTTTAACATTTAATGCAATTGCAATTGAAAATAAACTTTATCCCGAGTAATTTTGTATAGTATTTTTGGTCCAATTGTCATCGAATGGTCAACGTCATTAAAACAACAGATGAAAAATTGCAGTGACAACATCATAATTGGTCTAAGTGATGGTGAGAGAGTGAGTGTGGTAAAGACATTGGAATGAGGTCACTGAGTCAGCTCTTATGGTCAGCAATCTCAAAGTTAAAACAGGCACTTGCTTAGTGCAGTAAAGTAAAGTGCACAAGTGTTTTGAGGAACAGTTCCTGTCTGGAAGAGCTCCATCAGGGAAGTATTCATTTTCTTTGCATTTTCTTTCAGGCTGTTGTTCAAAGACTGTACTCCCCCACCACACTTTGTCAAACACATGCCTATAACTCCACAGGGCAGAGAACACGTTGAAAGGCAGGTCGTTGAAAAACAGATGTTTGGCAGACTTCCTGTGCAGTGTTGGGAGCACACACTCCTTTATTTACTCACCTGCCTTACACACTCTCTCACCACAAAGCCAGGAACAATTACCCGCATGGGCAGCGTACACTCATGCACTAGAGGTTCAGCCTTAGGTCCATTCAATAGACTTATTTGAGTCAATCACAGTTGTTGTGTCTGGGTACAGAAATGCCTCAGCTTAGACAGGAAGAACATTTTCACAACAAGCTTAATTACCAATACAACCCTTTACAGTACCTTTACTGTAATAATAGTGCATTAAAACTCTATACGTTTTACAGATAGTGTTCAGAAAGTTCAAATTCCACTGTACATTACATATACAATCAAAATTACACCAATGATACCAGTCCTAGAAACTGCTTTTCCCCCTTTTATTTGTACATACTGTCAAATAATTTGTGAAAAATTTACTTTAAAAAGTAAACAGTCCTGATTGACTTAAAATTAAGTTTATTAAAAATTTTAAAGTAATATAAGATAATTTTAATAGACCAATATCCTGTTTTCCAACATCTGAAAACGTATCGTATTTGAGGTTCAATAAGCTAAAGATGTAGGTTTCCTGAGTTTTGTACAGTGTAGATATTTGCAAGGAAGTACTGCAAATACTAACTCATAGCAATATACAATATCTCAAATTGAAGAAAACAGTGTTTTTGTTACTGTAGTTACTGTAAAAGAGGATACAGGACATTTAAATCCTAACAGGACAAAAGAGATTTTTATTTATACATTTATACACTGAGATTGGAAGGTTGCAGGTTCAAGACCTAGCCCGTGTATCACGTGTGCACAAGTGGTGGGTTACACACACGTTGTGTGTGATTGAGTGTGTTCACAATGACAAATAGTCACTTTCATATCACTTAATAAAAAAAATCAGAAGTGCACTTTAAGACCTGTTAATCTGATATATAATTGTAATTTATTATGTATAGGAGAAGATACTTAATTGTGTGATTGTGTTGATTTATATATATATAATATATATATTTATAATTAAAATAAAATTCAGACTCTAGACAGATACTACAGCAAAGATTTAACCCTCATTTGTCATTTTCTGAAGCTGGCCAGTGTTTGATTATCCCAAGATGGTGGGATTTAACATTTGTAAACAGCGGGAGCTCAAGTTTGTACTGATACACGACCGACTGGTTTGGCTTGGCTGACATTGTGTCCCAGAGTAAAGCCAGATATAAATGCAAATGCTTTTGCGTTGCTTCAGCACAGGTTCTGGCTTTAACTCATATGCTGTAGCTGGTTCAAGCAAACAGAATCTTCCATCTACGATAGCAGCATTGAATGTTTTATCTGGCACCAAATTTTCCAAAAAGCCTGCGATCTTAATCCTACTCTTGACTCCAGTCAGAATTCCTGAATGTCTGGAAGTGCAGTCATTTTACACCTAATATGTGTTTTATTCAGGGTTATCCAGCCTGCCTTAACATGAATCACTAACTAAGGTCTAATGGGTGTATAAGAATCTTCTTCAACATCTAAGTACTACTGGAGAAGCATATATATTATTATGACTTTGATTTTGTAGTTTTATGGAAAATGCAAATTAAATAAAGTGTCAAACTCTAAAATCAGTCTAGTTTTAATCCAGCTGGGGATCTCTGTAGACAAGTCCCATGAATCTTGAGTCATACCACCTACAGACATGTGTTTCTCCATGACATCATGTAAACCCTCTCATTTCCATCAACTTGGAATGGATGGTTTAACCCCTTTAAGTGCAGCTCTCGCTTTGAGGCCTTAGTCTCATGTCTACATATTAGCTCCACTGTAGTCACAAAATAATTCATAGTAGCCAGTGAATAATAAGTCTTAGACCATATTCAGATGATGAAACTTTAAGCCAGCTAGTTGCAACAAATACATCAGCTACATCATGGAACTAAATATCTGTGCTCCACAATTCCACAAACCATTTTACAAATAATCCAAAAAAAACAATATGCAGTATATTGGATTGTTTCATTGGTTAGCAAGCTAAGCAGCTGGTGTTTTTCATGTGCAGCATTTTTATGTCAAGACTGTAGCAAATGAAACCCAACCAGATAGATCACCATACCACAGTGCAACAAGGCAGAAATCTGTTGCACAATCAGCCATTCCAACAGCTGGCACATCAACATCAGTTAAGCAAACTTAATCTCAGCAAATTAGCAAAATATTTACAACGGGTGGCCTATGTGCTTTTCCCATTCAATATATATAATACAAGCTGGAACAAAAGTTTGTTGTTGGCTGGGGAAAGATTTTTGTTTTTCATTTTTGTTTGAATGACTGGAGGGTGGGGGAACTGCAGTACGGTGATGTCAATCATCCATCTTCAGTATAGAATTAGCAACACAGAAATGCTAAAATGATTAGGATTACCTTTCTTCGAATCTTTCAAAATCAGATCCATAAATGTCGTTAATTGCGACCTGTGCTGCTTTACTGTCATTGATGTCATTGAGGTTTTTGTCTCGGATATTGCAGACTTTGTTTCGCAAAAGCATGTTGTGGCATGATAAGTTCCAAATTGTATTAATTTCATTGTTTATGCTCAACTACAGTATAATGCCACTACTGGTATAGAGCTGCAAAGGTCTCCAGTGGTCAAGTTAGATGCTTCTACTTCGGTAAATTCAACATCGCTGAAGCTTATATTGATATAACATTTATAATATTGATAATATAAATGTCAATGTTTACTGTTTACTGTTTCTCTTCCTACTACTTCAACTCATACCTCATCACTAAAGGAAAAAAAACAAACAAAACAAAACATTAAAACAGTATTGTAATGTGTTACGTTGTATTGTAGCTCTTTGTTTGCACATTTGCATGTGCACTTTGTTGTCTATTGTCTCTTGTTGTCTATTTTTTATATAGAAATAGATAGTTTAGGTGAACTTAAAAAGTTCTGCTAATTTATGTTGTGTTGTTAATTTATGTTGTTGCATGTATGTTGCACCTTGGTCCTGGAGGAACGTTTTTTAATTTAACTGTGTACTGAACTGTATATGGTTGGAATGACAATAAAAGCCTACTTGAACTTGAACTTACTTAATAACATATCGGCTTATCTTTGCAGTGGTTGAGCACTTGCCCTCATGACTGGAGGTTCAAGTCCCAGCTCAGGCACCACTGAGATGTCCTTGAGCAGGGTACCATCCCACTAAACTGCTCCCCGGGTGCTATTCACAGCTGCCCACTATGGATGGGTGGAATGCACATTTTGCTATGGTGCCTTTTATGAAATGGGGGTGTGTCCACAATGACAAATACTCCCTCTCACTTTTACTTACTACCTGCCAGTGACTGAGAACATGGGTAACTGGGAGTAGTGGGAGTGAACATTAGAGGTTGGGGACATGGGTTGACTGATTGACTGAGCCAGAGGGGCCTCTATCACCGTATCATTAGTAGTTTGAAACAATGCATTCATATTTTAACAAGACTGATTTTGTTATTACAAATCAATAATTTTTCAGTTTTTAATGTAAAAATTGCACAAAAGGTGCAACTGCTCTGCAAGGGGTTAATAATTTACCTGCCCTTTGGCAGTTCTTGCCTTCTGGGCAACTTCAAGTTTGCTTACATAAGGCTTTCAGACAGAAACCCCAACCACAGCTCCCAAAACTATGCTCAGCTATGAAACAGTTTCCCCCACAACTGCTCCCTAATTTGAAGGTTTGCTATGCAATAACAATCCCCTTACGCTGGCATGGTCTATTTCAGAGAGAGGATTGGTGCAGTGGCCACGCTGTTCTTGGCCCTGTGCAGCTCAAAACAAGGATTTAACCTCCGAATGGGCTGAAATAACACTTCCTGTCTGTCCTTTCGTGCTCCAGACTTCCTGTTTGACCGAGACAAATCCCTGCTGAAGCTGGACATTCCACTCTGCACCAGCTGTGTCCGATTCACTTGCTCTTTTAGCTCTACTCTTCCTTCTCTCTCTCTCTCTCTCTCTCTCTCTCTCTCACACACACACACACACACACACACAGACACACACACACACACATTCTCATCTCATTTCATTCTGTCTTTCTCCTCATCCTATTCTCTCTCTCTCTGCCTCTCTCTTCCTCCATGTCAACTCCTCGTCCATCACGTTTTCATTTTTTTCTGTGCTCATCTCATTCTCTCTCGCTCTCACTCACACATTTGTTCGCGAATGTTCATCTATCTCTCTGCATGCAGACCAGTTTGCACTACTGGGTTACGTCC
>JBBIGC010000001.1:26107866-26123685 GCA_037576955.1 Lepidarchus adonis
GCCAGTGTTATCACTGTCTTGTTTCTCTCCCACATTCTGTGCCATGGCTCCTGATTAAGTGAAAGTCTATGGGAGTCCAAGGCCAGAGCACAGAGAGAGCAAGCTAAAGTGTGTTCTGCAATGTGTGCCAAGCTACTCCACCCCTTTTTTCTGTGGCTGCCGCAGTAGCTACTGTTTAGTCTGCTTCAGCTCATTCTCAGCCCATAGATCAAAACAGTTCTGCTCTTCTGTGCTTCACCGGGGGCCTCTGCTGTTTTTGTCTGCCTGTGAAGCCCTCTCTAACCTCAGGCATTTTTCGTTCATTGATTCTGTTGATCTCTGTTAAGGTCTGGCCAGAGGACTTTGTTTTCTTGTGCATATTTTTCAGGCTTTTCAAGCCTTTTTTTCAGCACATTTTCTTTGTTGATTTTCACAATAACTGAGCATTAAATTGTTTTGGCAGTTTACAAAACCTGTAAAACTAACACCTACTACCTTTTGAAAACACCATACTCCACATTTGATCCCTTTGTGGTTATGTTGGCACTTATCAACTTCTTGGTGTTTTTTTGTGCTTTTATTTTAGCATATTCGCAAATAGTTGTTATATGCTAGGAAACCTTTTTGTTTTTTTCTCCTTCTCCTCCTTCGTTGTCTTCTTTGTCTTTTTCTTTGTCTTCTTCTTCTTCTTGTCTCTTTCTTTACCTTTCTTTATGGTTGTCAGGTATACCCTGGATGAGTTTGGCACAGCAAGACGCAATGCTGTGGTCCGAGGATTCATCGATGCACTTACGCGTGGAGGACCAGGGGGTACCCCAAGACCCATAGAGATGCATTCTCATGACCCTATGAGGTACACTAAATTTGTCAACCATCTTCACATTTCCTCTTCTCTTAAAAACCTATGTATAGCTTTTACAGCTTTATAAAAAAAGGAATCAAACAAATCACAGCTAATTGGAGGTCACCTTGATTGTCTTGCTGTTATTTAGCACTAAAAGCCACTCCATATCTCATTACATTAAGCACTCATCTCTGTACCAATATTCTGACCATCCCTTTCCTATTATTTTTTTTCTGCCCTATGTGTCTTAACTGTGGCTCCAGAGTGCAAAATCCAATTCTGGTCACTAAACACATTAAAACAACCTGATTCTCTTTCAGAGAATCTTCAGGCCCCGTTCAGGGAATCGGTTAACGTAGCGGGTTCAGGGAAAGGCCGGCTATTGAGATCTATGGATTTTGGATGTTTCAAGGACCCCACCTCCTGTTTCTGTTCTAAGGTCTTCAACCTTTCTCTGGAAACCTGGGGAGAGAACATGAGGTTCTGTGCAGAATGTCGATAAAAGGCGAGAAGAGCACTTCTCAGAACTGCACATCTCACCTCTTCTGCCTCTATGCAATAAAGAATACAACACTAATGTAATGATGACATGCTGTGATGGCCACTTGATAGTATAATAAGTCCCCTGTTGTTGTGTTCGACATCTAAGCAGCTTCTTAACACAATCACTGAATATTCGGTTCATGACTTTTTCAGATTAATGGACTTGCAGTGTTTGACAATACAAATACTGTGGCACTGAAGTTTTTATAGGTCAAGTAAACTGTTTTTTCTTAATGGTAACATGCCTTAACCATTTTAAGATTCGTATACTCATGATGGTCCTGTAAAGCTGTACTACTTTCACAAAAATAATAACTTAAGGTTAATTTATAATTAAAAATAACATTCAGAATTAATTGTATTTCAAAGGTGAAGATCAAATACAGTTAACTTATTAAAAGGTAAATGGATAAACCTATTATTAACTTCCTATAGTAATATTTAAATCTGCAAGTTCTAGTTGAACATTAAAATAATGTAAAGAATTTGGCATGTACTTCTAAGTTTGTTTAAAAAAATTGTAATATGTATATACTTGACCTCGATGTTGCCTTCAGTAAACCAAAAGATATGTTGTTGGTTTTTAAGAAGAAAAAAAGAAAATCCAAAATACTCGTATGCAGAATTTAAATAGCATGTTTTCTTGATCTTATAAGTGGAAATGAATATACATACTCTAAATCCTACTCTAAGTCTAATTTTGTGATTGTTAGCATAATTAAAAAACATAACATCAAATATTCCTATAACTTTTGTACATGTTACATGTTTTTTAAGCTGTTTTGATGGTTCCCATGTTTCTTAGGCCATGTTTACATTTAGCATTAACATCTAATTGCGATGCTTGTTATAATCATTTCATCAGGGCTCTGCAAACTGTCACGTGCCCATTTCAAATATAACTTCTGCTTCACCAGATATTAATCAGATCTGACCTGGCAAAAAATTGTATTGTTTGTGACTGTTCAGCCTATACTGTGTTTAATGCTTCATAAAACATTTTGTAATCACAAAGCAGAATGTCCCTGGCAAGTTAAAGATAAAGATAAAACAAGTTATGTACAATCTGCTTAGCAGCTACAACAGATGCACTGTTGAAAGCCAAATTTGGATTTCAATTGCAGTCAGGAACAGTGGGAGAGCTATGTTGTCTCCTCTACAGTATGGTAAATTGATTTTTAACTATGCATTTAGAAGACTGCGTTAAAATACAATGCCTTTATGCATTTTAATGCCAACTGTAAACAGAGCTTAAGTAACCCATCTCATTAGTGTGAGCAGACATGTGACCTGAAAGAACTCTCCTGTTAACATTTTATCCTGATTAGCCATTATTGTTGCCTGCTTCTGATATGCTGCTTGGTATTGAACATGATAAAGGTGATATGCAGATGTGTAATGGGATGTAAAAAGCAAGATGTTAATACTGATCCGACTGTTCTTTAGATCTGTATTCTGTACACACTGCAGAATATCTTAAATCTGAAATGAAAAATCATTGTTTTTGTTTTGTACATTTAATAATAATAAAAAAAAATTGTTACATTAAATTAAAAATCAGACTTGTTAGAACATATTGAACCCTGTAATGTGAATTTAGCTTAAAGCTGTGATGTGTTTGTGTGTATTCTATTAGGTATGTGGGAGATATGCTGGCATGGCTGCACCAGGCCACAGCCTCAGAGAAGGAACATCTAGAAGCCCTGCTCAAACAGGTCACAATACAAGGTAAATACAAGGTGTACTTTGTTGGCCAAAGTTGTCCTGTCTAGCCATTTGATTGGCCCCGCCCCACACTCCCCTCTGCTTCCTCAACCAAAAAGAGAACATACAATACAAAGAAAACACATTGACTGTTGAAAATGAGATTACTATTACATTTCTTACACGAATTTAGTAGCAGCAATGTGCCACAAAGTTGAATTTAGGGCTGCAAAATTAAGTGGTACTAAGAAAAAGAAGCAACTGGAGAAATATTTTGCTACTAATTAGATTAATTTGCAACAGGTCAGTAACATGATCTCGGAGAGTCTCTCAGAAGTAAAGGTGAGCAGAGGTTCACTTAGCTGTGATAAGAAATCTTTATTGCCATTATGTTTGCACATAACAAACTGTACTTAGGTAGCTCTCAGCTTGGAACAATATAAACAACAAAACAAAAACATAAAGTCTCTAACAATGTGCAAAATATTGCAGAGAATGTGCAAAAATTGCTGTAGAAAATTTCCAAAGATGAGTAAGATTGTGTAAGATCGCTTTAGAAAAAAACTGCATCTGTAAATTGTGTAATGATTTCTGAATAATGGTCCCGCAATGTAAAATTGCAAACAAAATCTACAGTATACAATACCATCAAATGATCTAGATTATTTTGTGTGCAAAGGACAAGGCCAAAAATCGATGCTTGATGCTTGTGATCTTGAGACCCTCAGGCATAATACTGTGATGGAAATCACGTTGTACTCAAACACTTCCAGATATCACGGTCTGTGAACACAGTTCATCATATTTAAAAATGCATCATGCAAAAAAGGAGGCCATATGTGAACATGATCCAGAATGCTGCCATCTTCTCAGGGCAAATGCTAATTGAAGATGAATTGGGGCAAAGCAGAACAGTGATCTTTGTGCAGATGAATTGAAATGTAAAAATTGTTTTTGTTGTTTTGTATTTCCCCAACAATAGGTTGCACCATTTTTTAAGCTGCAGAAAATGCTTATTTATGTTTTAGATAAGATAAGATAAACAGCCGGGTTAGCAGCACATGTTGGAGCAATTTGCAAATGGGAACAGAAATTGTGTTCTGAGAAAACATAAATAAATAAAGTCGCTGGTCCCCAAATAGAGCTCTGCCTCCGAGTGCGTCTCTGCACTGGCTTTTTCAGAAGTTACTTTGAAGTTGGAGAGTTACCCTGAGTGACTCTGTCACTCAACCGCTCAGCTGAGCTTGCAGGTTTCCGAGTACGGTCGCGGGGTGAGCACGGGAAAGGTAACATAAGCAATGGCGCTTTGCATGTTCCACATTTTTTACTGACCTGTCACTGATCTATCTTTGCTTTACATGTTCCGAGTTTTATACTGACCCGTCACTTTGCTTTGCATTGCGTTTCAAACTGTTCATTGCTGCATTAAACATATATAACATTTCTCAGTTCAAAAGAAGACACGCTCGATATAATGCTGATCAACTATTTCCATCCATGACCAAATTTTCCATCCATGTCCGTCCACGTTTTGACAGACAACACAAAAAGCCAATGACAATGAGAATATCGCTGCTAAAGTAACCAATCACGTGGCTGGAAGAGCAAAAAGGAGCCAGATGCAGCAGCGCGAGTTAATGGAGTTTGGGCTACTTTAACCGCTACTGCTACTTCTGCTACATCACATCACCTGAGAAAAAGAAAACGACTACAGAAAATGTTGACATGTCAATGGACACAGCCCAAATCACAGATTTGAAGGAAGGGTTAGAGGAGTTCAGTATTGTGGAGTTATTTGGGCTGTTTACAGTCAGAATTGGGTTAGTGCCCCACTGCACATGGTGTCTAAAGCATGTTCCCACAAAGAGACAGTTAATCAATCTCTTTACCATCTTTCTTTAGAGCTGTAAACGCTCCCTGACTGTAAACATTTCTCTCAGGTGGAGCTTCACCAGCGTCATATATGAGCCTCACTGTCCAATTCACTGAGCAAAACTGGAATCTGATCAACACTTGTGGTGTGTTCTCCTGCAGAACCTGTAGTGTGTTCTGTATAAACTGAAAGCTCAAGATGGACTTAAAAATAATTGTATTGGCTGTTTTATTTAGAACTGACCAAAGAATGTAATTCTCCATTCATTCTTCTTTAACACTATTGATTGGTTAGAGTTAAGATTTTAGTTTATTATATTATACTTATTTTATCTATCTGGTATATAGTTGTATAATGTTCTACAGTACAGTATCTTCTAACAAAATAATTTACACCAGAATGAAACTTATGATACTTTCAACCTTTAAACTTGACAGAATTAGTTATTTGATTCATATTGTGATATGATAACTATTTTCATATTAGTTGTTATCTATATAAGATTTTTTACATATTGCTCAGCTCTGCCTAGGACTAAAGAGGAGCTGCACTATTTGGCTTGTTATCAGGGTTTAATTCAAAAGCCTCCTACTGCGATGGGATGGAGGTGAATTACTGTAGTGCCTATGGAATTGGCAGCTTGCTGAACGGTATATACAGGTTTTATGCAACATGTATTTCTATCCATCCTTTTTCATGGATATGTGCGCATTTCAGCAAGAATAATGCTAATAAAACACAACAGTAGTAGCAGTGTTCAGGAGTGGGACTGGCCTGCATGTAGTACATATCAATGGAAAACATTTGGTGCATCCGAAGATCCAGGAATGGGGTTGTAAATATTTACATTATACTGCATAGTATTCTTTTTCAATTAATGTTTATGAAGCATTTTATTCACAGAATATATTGTAATATAATGACCTTGCATTTTGTCTTTTTTTGTCACTCATCATTGGTATAGTGGAAAAAATGTCGTCAAGCTAATTCAAGATTATATCTAGATATTGTTGTAAATGCAAGCCTTTTACACATAAGTAACACCAACCACTTTTCTTGGAGTTTGATATATAAAAAGATATATTTATAGTACAATATCATAAATGAAAAGTTGAGTGAAATAAGTTGGTTATTTTGGTAATTCGCCTTTCTCTACTAAGTCGCCTCTTTTATCGGGCGAACCTATAAATTAGTATTTTTTTTGTTTTGATTGTGCAGGTGTTGAAGACAGCATGCAGGAAATTGTTGGCCACATAACTGAAGGGGTTTGCAGACCGCTTAAGGTAAGTTGAGAGAAAGCATGTTCAAACCAAACTGCAGTATTGTCTATGCACCCCCACCCCCCAATGCCGACTGAGAGTTCTGACACCTTTCTATCATTGCCAACATTAACATTTTGTGCAACAGGAGCTTTTCTTTGGCATCGTACATGGCAAGCTAACCTTCAGCTAACCTGCTTTGATGGGCCTTTGACCCTCCCTGATTAACCAGTTGGCTTTCCTTTGTTCACTTTTTGTAGGTATTACCAGCTGCATGTCTGGAACTTTTTGCAAATTTCCCACTTGTGGAACAAATGGAGGATGATCTCTTATCTTAGGTTTTAGAGAGATATTACAATAAGGCCCTTGACGAAGTGGCTCAGATCCTTACGTTAGCCCATTTTTAAATACAGCAGCAGTACATCAACAAGAACTGACTGTTCACTTGCTGCCTAATATATCCCACCCCCTGAGAGGTGAGGGGAAAAAATCCCTGACTAAGAAATAATTATTTTTCATAAAATTACCTGTTCCACAATTATTTGCACCCCTGATGTTAATACTTTGTACAACCCCCTTTTGCCAACAAAACACCTAATCTTCTATAATGTTTCACAAGATGGGAGAACCTTGCATCCTCGTCCAGGCTTGTTTACCACTGTTTCAGTTGTTTTAAATTTCTTAATGATCCTCTGACAGTAGATATGGGCAGGTGCAGGTGAGTGGCTATTTTCTTGTAGCCATTGCCTGACGTGTGAAGGTCGACACACTGTATAGTGAAATGTGTGTATATATATATATATATAATGTTGTGTGTGTGTGTGTGTGTGTGTGTGGGGTCAAACTCTCATTAATTTTCCTCCCTTTCCTCAATCTGTCGCTCAGGTTCGGATCGAGCAGGTAATAGTAGCAGAGCCAGGTGCTGTTCTGCTTTACAAACTTTCCAACCTGCTGAAGTTCTACCACCACATAATCTGGTACAGCAGTTTCCCAAGTGATTTGCTTAATGCGTTAAACTAAGATCATGAAATCAAAATGTTACTTATTCTCTCCCTCTCAGTGGCATCATTGGCACAAGTGTTGCGTCTCTGTTAATCACTATTGAAGAGACACATGTCCTCAGTAAGAAGATGTTCTTCAACAGTCTCAGTCTCCATGCTAGCCGGCTCATGGACAAGGTAAATAAGCTGCAAAGCTGCAGTTGTATGATTTAATTTTGATGCTTATGGTGGTTTTTCCTTTCTCTTTACTACAAAACATAAACACCATACCTTTTTTAGTATCATTGATCTGAGATGGTCTCTTTTCTGTCTTGACATGGAGGATGATTTATGATCAGGGCAACAAGGGGGTTCTGAATAACTTAACTTTTCAAGAATGTACTGTCTATCAAAGTACTGTGAAAATGTTTTAAACATTACTCCAGGGTTTTTCGCAGTTTAGAAAAGTAGCAAAGTATTTTAACATATGACAAAAAATTATGCAGTTAAAAATATCAAATACATATATTTAATTGTAATAGTTTTAGGTACTGGCTGTGCTAGGTGCATTTCAATAAATTTATATTTATTGAAATTTATATTGTAAAAAAAATGTATCTTTGTGTATGAAAAACTTTAATCAAATGTGTAATATATAAAATGATTCTAATAGACAGCTAATTTACCAACCCAGCAAAAGCCTTGAGAATTTAAAAGAGGGGTGGGAGGAGCAAAAGCTCACATCTCAGTTCTACATAAGAACCATTGTATCTTTTCTGTTATTGTGAAATCCTTGAGGTCAACAAACTCTGAAGGACTTGTGCCTTGTAAACACCAGGGCCATACGCCTCCACGCAAGTGAGTACACTCGGCTGCAAAACACCAGCCCCAAATCTGTGCCCCCTAAATTACCACCAAAATATCCTTGAACACGGCCGGTCTTCTTTGGAAGGCTGTTTTATTGACAGGTGGATCGATTGGAACAACAAGATGGTCTTGCTCTCTGCTCTTCAGAGGGAATTATCGCCTTAGCAGCACGTTAATCAAATCAGCTGAGGCCTAGGGACGTTACGTATCAGTGGCCGACACTCAGTGCCAGGAACGCTGGCCAGAGCTAATCAGGTCCATTAGAGGCTTCGGGGCACTAGGGCCCACTAGTGTGGAGGGATGGACGGAAGTGCTGAGCGTTTATTAGTAACCTGGGTGCAAGAGTTGGACTCTCTGTCAGACATGGTAGACGGGTATCGAGCATGGGAAAAGGGCAAGTGCAACTTTGAATTTGTAGTATTTCTGAGGTTACTGTATTGCACATGTGTTTTAGAAAATTAGAAATACTAATTAAGTTAGACATGGTCTTTAAGAACTGAATGATCAAATTGTTTCCCTTGAGGCTCAAAGTACTTGAGTTATGTCCTTGCAAGTCATTCTTCATTTTTAATGAGCCTATGTCATGAAAGAGTTTTGTGTAGTTTGTAAGCATTAAGGTAAATTCATACAGTTCGTGTATTAAGCTAAAACTAAGCTGCAAACAGTTATTTTTTTAACTTGGATAAACATATTACTTAATACAAAAGACGTGGCTTTCACATATATGTACATTTAAATGGACAGACTTTTGAACAAAGCACAATACATTTGTTGTTTCTAGGTTTTCACCTTTTACCCCTCTCCCACTTGTGTGCATGCTCAGGTGGAACTACCTCCTCCTGATTTGGGCCCCACAGCCTCCCTCACTCAGACCCTCTCTCTCCTCAGGGAGGTTCTAGCCTCCCATGATTCTTCTGTGCTCCCACTAGATGCCCGCCAGGCTGACTTTGCTCAGGTAAAGAATGATGCCATGCAATATTTTATCAACTATATATATTAATCATTTAAAATGTTTAACTTAAAACATTATCAACTATATATATTAAACATTTTATGTCTAATAAAACATTTATATATATTTTTTATTGTTTTGTTTTGGGTTTTTTAAACCTTTGTTAATTGGTATTTTACTACAGTCTTGCAATGTTAGTGTTCATTGGATCATATATTGTCTGATGTTCTTTCTTGTCTTTCTTAAGATTTTTTTTTCCAATTAATTGCTCTATTTACTTGCAGCATTACATTATAAGTATAGTATTATCCATCAGTTCAGCTGAAAAATGACAAGGTTGTAAGACCCTTAAACAGCTGTCCCTGAACTCAACAACAACCTCCAGATTACAGAAGCAATCTACTGTTTACAGAAGATTTCAATGACGAATATATAAAGACTTACAACGCAAGATATAAACCTTTCATCATCCTCCAAAATAGAAGGCCAGATAACAATAGGATAAATAATGAAGAGTGCTTACAGTGTCATGGAACAAAGTTTCTGAGAGATTACCAAAAGCAAAGTGTGGAGAAAAGAAAATTACAACCAATGAAAAGCATGCTTCATCACTTGTGAAACTTTCGTGATGAACTAGGGATGTCTGAAAGCCTTTGGAGCTAACATGCTCTTGGTGGTTTATTTTTAAATTCAAGAGTTTCAAGTGCATTAAATTAGTCTGTTTACTACAAATGTCCAAACTAATTGAGGTCGTGTTTCTCAACAAGCTGTCAAAGACATACATGAAGAATTTTGGAATGACCATGGGAAGTGCGTTTGTGACCTGAGTTTGAAGTGCCCCTTAAGCAAGATACCTAACCCCTAATGTTCCCCAGGCACCGCTACAGTGACTACCCACTGGTCTGGATGCGTGTTCTCAATGGCATTCTCTTAAATTTCTAAAATTCGTTCCTCCTTTAGAGGGAAATTTAAGAAAATTAATATAAAATAGAATCAAATCCTCTGTCTTCAGGTATTGTCATGTATCCTGGATCCCCTGTTGCAGCTCTGCACGGTGTCTGCTAGCAACTTGGGCACAGCAGACATGGCCACCTACATGGTTAACTCTCTCTACATGATGAAAACAACTTTGGCCCTGTTTGAGTTCACGGACAAGCGTCTAGAGATGCTTGAGTTTCAGGTACGACATCAGTGTTGTGTTATATTGTTAATGATGTTCTATTAATAGTATTTTAATTTGTTAATAATAGTTTTAGCTGAGGAATATCATGAAAGCAGTTATCTATACAATTTGTATTTGAAACTTTGTAGAGTTATCCATGCTAAAAAACACTTGTTAGTTCTTTAAACATCTTGGTTCTTCCAAGCCAAACCCTTCTCTTCTTGCCAACTCTTGCACTCCATAACACTCATATTATCGGCCGTATTTAAGCTGAAACTCATTATGAGGGTACCTGACCTAAACCTCAACTATAAGAATGAGATGTGGGAGAAAACAGACTATTTTTGAACACTTTTTGCAATATATTAGATCGAGGCTCATTTGGACACGCTGATCAACGAGCAGGCATCCTATGTACTGACCCGAGCTGGCCTTGGCTACATCTACAACTGCGTACAGCAGCACAGTGCAGACCAGGTAAGAGTGAAATTTTTATTGTAGATCCCAGACCAGCTTTGCTAGAGGAGGAGGATGTCATTTTGCATGCTTATTAAAAGCCACAATGGAGGAAATAATTATTTGACCCCTCACTGATTTTATGAGTTTGCCCACTGACAAAGAAATGATTAGAGTCTGCTAACTTCAACTTGTCATCCACATTAAATACACATGTCTCAACTAGTGACCTGTATAAAAGACCCCAAGAAGGCACATCTGAAGGCCTGTCTGAAGTTATGCTTGGTGGGGTTTCCCTGCTATGGGCACAAGACAACTTCATCACTTTTATGGGAGGATGGACAGGGCGCTGTAGCATAAAATCTTGAGTGACAGCTTCCTTACCACTGCCAGAACACTGAAAATGGGTTGTGCATGGGTCTTCTAGCATGACAATGACCCAAAGCATACAGCCAAAGCAACAAAGGAGTGGTTCAAGAAGAAGCGCATTAAGGTCATGTCCTAGCCAGTCTTCAGACTTTAATCCCATAGAAAACCTGTGGAGGGAGCTGAAGCTTTGAGTTGCCAAGCAACAGCCTTGAAACCTTAATGATTTAGAGCTGATCTGCCAAGGGGAGTGGACCAGAATTCCTCCTGCTATGTGTGCAGACCTGGTCATCAAGAAACGTCTGACCTCTGTGCTGCCAACAAAGGTTTTGCCACCAAGTCTTGTTTTGGTAGGGGATCAAATACTAATTTCACTCTATGAAATGCAAATCAATGTATATTTATTATATGTAATTTTCTGGATTTTCTTTTTCTTTCAGTGGGGAAACCTAGGGATTATTTGGTATTTTATTGTATATTGCTGAGCTGGCTATATCTTTTAAAGGGAAAAATGTGATGAAGGGTCCTCGAAAGTACAATATACTGGTAATATTCCTCCCATTGACATGAATTTGTCATATTGTGATACTGATGATACCCCTGATGTGTTCACATTGTCACCTTAAATCTGGTACCTCACCATTTCACACATTTACACTATTTAGATAATAACTGGTGGTTGATTATGAATACTGTTTATATATTCCCTGAAATTTTAATCTGTAAATTCATTTCCTGTTCAATTCTATATTGCCATTAACTGGTAAAGTTAAGTTAGTATTTGATTGTCAGAATTAAGTTTGACTGTTGCTTTAAGGACTTTGACCAAAAAGAACGTTAAAAAGCTTATTTTCATAGCGTTTTTATCAATATAGTAAGAATACAATGACATGTTATGATATTACTGTGATTTATAATTTAAACCTTTATTGCCCATCCTTATGTGCTGTTTTTTTTTTTGTTTTTTTTTTAAACCTCCATAATCTGTGGCCTGTTGTTAATAGCTATTTAATGTAACAAAGCCTGGTAACACTTAATTAGATTTTTTTTTCTTCACATATAATTTATTATTTTAGCAGCTCAAGTGCATTCATACAACACAAGTGAACTTATTTATTTTTGCACTTTGTTAAAAAAAATGCATGTACAGTATCTTCTAATAATGTAGTATAGTATACATTATGTTTATTTGTATTAATATTGTTAAGTTTGGAAGGAGTTTCTTTAAATAAACTGTTGCCTGATTAATTGAAAAAATAATTAATTAGTTACCTCAGACTAATTAATTCTTAAAATGGTAATTAGTTGCAGACTTCCTTAAAAAATAACAAACACCACGAACACAATCTTATGTAAACCACATCTATATATTTAGAATTTGACTTATAACCCAGCCTTTGAATATTTATATGTAGTGCTTTTATAATATTGATAAAAATAATAATACATATGAAAGATCAATTTTACTTTGGGACCCATTTTGGACCCTGCATTTATAGAACAGATAAGAGATTCATTCAACATCTCTGCAATGATTAATTAAAAAAAATAAGTTTTATCCCAAACCTATAGTAAAATGTCATATGCATTCGCCATAATCATTTTTGTAATAACCTTCTATGAGTAATTTTTAAAGTGATTTAATGCTTTAAATGTCTGCTTCCTGTCACTAATGATGTTAGTAATTTACCTTAAACTTCAGTTAACTACTTTGTTTAAATCTCAATCATTTAATTAAGTGCAAAAATGTTGTCAGATTTCTCTTTAAACACATCTGTCTTTTTGATTCAACAAATAAGTGTGTTCACCTGTTGTATCTGAGTGGAAAAAGTTTTTGAAGACAGTTCATCTTTTTTTTTTTTTTTCCCCTATCTGTATTCTACAAAGAAAGCATTTTGTGGTTTGTGTGTATTTCTGTCTGTCATAAAGGAAGCTCATTAAGGCTCTGTCTCGGTATATTTAAAGCTGTGTTTATGGCTGTTATATTGTCTGTAACGAGTGCTCTATCTCCCAGCTGCTCATCCCAATCACTGATGGCTCACGTAGGTTTTTTCCCACTTTTTTTTCCTGTTTCACAGGAATAACCACCTTTGTTTGCATAGCCTCTCTTTAGACCCTGTTGTCATGGTTACAACATGGTACCGCTTCCATCAATAGATCTGTGAGTGCGGCTTATAACTCTTTTTCCGACACCAGGAAATGACCAGAGGCCTAAAATACATATATCTGTTAAAGCTATATTTTCCTCTGTCATTTTAAGATTTATTTTTTTGTGTGAGTTTGATGATATGAAGTCTTTACTCATAAGGATAATAACGAAAGTGTATACAGTCTATACATTGTACTTTGTGGCATTTTGGCAAATAGTCAAATCTAGTCAATAATTCTTTTTACAGCTGACGTGATCAAAAAGCAGCATTACAGAATAATGGTCCGAGTAATTCTCTGAATATCTACACTGGATAGCAATAACCAACAAAAAACAATCTTTTTAGAGCTGTGACTGCTATAAGCCTTGTAGCTTAGGGCATCAGAATTGTCCATATGTATATGAAGCATATGAAGTACATGGAGATGGTCTGTGGTAGTTTGGTAGTCTGAAACAGGTGCTGCCCCAATGATGGTCAAAAGTACAGGAGGCACAGCAGTTCTGTGTGTGTATAGGTGGGCCACAATGACGGTCAATCAAGGAAGTGACCCTTGTTGAAGGAAGTTGATATGGGGCCTTCTTCAGCTGGAGTGAGTGCTTTCCACTGATAAGGACTTCAGTCAGAAATAAGGCATCAGGATGGTTCAGGTGGATTCATACAACTGGATGGGTCAGGATGATTAGTATCTCAGGAGTAGCAATTGTAGCTCAATAGAGAGAGAGATGGCAGGAGAGAGAGACAATGGATTGTTGGGAATATTCAATGTTATGGGTGATTTATAACCATGTACATTGCATTCTGAGTGCAATCTGAAACTAGCACAGACATGAGGGCATCCTGGGACATAAAGTAATCAGCTACTCCTACATCCTCAACAAACCTGAAGTAATGTGTTAGAGTAAGGGAATGATGGCATTCGTACATCAGTTTTTCAGAATACTTTATGCTCAAAAACAATTTTTGACCAAACATAGTTTTTGTTATGAAACAATAAAAGCATGTCTTTGTCTCAAACACTAATTTGAATGCTATTTCATAACTTTGGGATGTTATATGATAGTCTTGCCCCCTTCTGTGTCCTTCACAATATGAAGTACCAACAAAAAGCTTGCGCCTTTTGATCTAAGTAGGGTGTGGTGGATCAAAAAAAGAACAAGAGTTCAAGAAATTGTGGTGCAAGACCATTTAGTGCTTTATATGTTAATAAAATATAATCAATGCAAAATTGAAAGGAGTGGATAAAACAGGGGTGATGTGATTGTATCTTCTGGTTCTTGTAAAAGCTGCTCCAATCTAAACCACTGTAGCTAGATGGACACCTGTTCTACTAGGTGTATAAACCAGATCCAGAGTCCTGTAGGGCTGTTGTCCAACACACTGTAGTCATTTCCCTGATCATGCACACCTAGTTCATCTCCTCTGTTCATTAATAAGTGTAGTGAGTGTGTCTGAGGATGAAACTACCAATTTGCTAAATGCCAGCCCTCCAGGACCGACTTTGAGCTCCCCTGCTCTAGAACATTCATTAAAGCATTACAATAATCCAACCTAGAGGTAACAAACGCATGTACTAGTTTTTCCATCTATAATCACAGTGTCTAATGACCTTCACACATTCCACAATTAGATTACGCTGGTGTTTCTCATCAGGCTTTGTGGAACACTTAAACTTACCTAAAGTTACCATTTACATCTGCAAGCTGATAACAGTCAGTCAAATAAGACCTGAACCAGGAGAGGGATGTTCTCACTTAATTCCAGCTATATTTTCTATCAGGGAGCAGATAATGATTATTGGCATCTAAAGCTGCTTTAAGGTTGAGCAACACACATAATTAGACTCAATGCTGATCAGATGCAAGTTGTAGATTATTTTGCCAGCACTGTCCCTGTGCCCTGATGAAGCTTAAAACCTGACTGTAGCTGTTTATGAATGTTGTTCCTATGTAGGAATGGGCATTACTGATGTGCAATGGCTTTTTCTAGGCTTTTGGAGATGAGAGAAGTTTGATATTGGTCTGTAGTTGCACAGCTGACAGTTTTTAACAAGGGTTTGATAACTGCTAACTCTCAGGCCTTGGTTCTGCTTTTTCACTGATTAACTCTACCTGTTCTAAGACTATGGGCTATACTGCAAGAAATGACAGCAGCACCTTTCAAGGTGGAATGGATACCTTCCTGCCCTAGCAGGCAAGCTTTACCTTCAAAATGACTTTAGTAGCCTATAAAGCCCACATTGTTTTCATCACACCACCTGGACATCTAGCAATTCAGCGTCTATAACCTGCTGTAAATTACAATGAAGTGTCACATTGAAAGCAGTTATTAGCCTGATTTTACTGTATCTCCTTCGCCAACAAGCATACCTGTTTACAGTGGGTCCTTGGAGTTACATCAGGGTTCGGTTCCTCTGAGTGTGACGTAACTCGAATTTTGACGTTGAAACTCCTGAATGTAATGATGATAATTATTAACAGCAGCAACATGAACGTCTCATATAACAGTAAAGCATTTAGAAAACGTTGCTCCAGATAGAAATGCTCGTTCATTCTCCACAGCAGTAAACGCATTGGAGAGGAGACTTGTGGTAAAACCTCACTGATGGTGCATTAGCACAGTGCACTATTAAACCCCCCCCCCCCATCTCACCCACCAACACACATTAACTATTATTCAACACTAAC
>JBBIGC010000001.1:26135144-26145269 GCA_037576955.1 Lepidarchus adonis
TCTTCTTCCCACACCTTGGGTGCAGCAGCCGCCCGCTGAAGGAGCTGTGTAGTGCTGTCAGGGACTCCTGCATGGGGGGATGGCTGATGCCACCACAGAGTCATAGAAGGTCTTCAGGAGTGGACCCTGCACTCCGAAAGACCTGAGCCTCCGCAGCAGATACAGCTCAGATACAGAGTCCAGTCCAGCCTGCTGCCCCACGGGTGATGGGTTAAATGCAGAGGTCACATTTCATTCCAGTGCAGTTTCTGTGATCAGGTGTGTTCACAATGACACATGGTCACTTTCAGTCATGAATCCATCTTAAAGCTGGCAGTCTGTTTTACCATTCTGTCCTTCATATACGTATGTCATCATGTGTGTGTTTGTTCAGGCAACTGTTCCTCACTGGACGACTCAACGTTAACTGGAATGACCATGACCGCGATGCTACTAAAAAGTTCTGTTTTATGAGTTTGGGTCTCTATTTTGCTGAGGTCCTGTTGAAAAAGTCCAGCTGATGCCCCAGGTCTTTGCAAACTTCCAAGCATTTCACTATTGAGGAATAGTGAAAAAACTGCCTCGAAACTAAATATCTACATTGAGCTTTTACCAGAGCAACTCTGGCAGTTTCTGTAAATTAAAGGAGCTCTCTGATTCATTCAATGTTGCTATGGTATTTTCTCACTGTTTGTTCAATAGCAGTGGATTCATTGATGATGTTTTGTGGAAAATACTATTGGCGTCTATTTGTTGCGACATCTCTTCAAACCCAGCATTTATTGGAAATGGGCATCAATAACAGAGATGGGCTATTATTAGTCAAGTCAAGTCAAATTTATTTATACAGTGATTTTTACAACTGACGTTGTCACAAAGCAGCTTTACAGAGATTATAGAATCCGGGTCCGAGTCCCTAATGAGCAAGCTAAAGCGACAGTGGCGAGGAAAAAATTAGAAAATATATACGATACTTTACAAGATTTGTTTTGTGCTGCACCTTGTCTGCATCATCTTGTGCTTGTCCATCTCATAAGATGCAGAAATTATCTCTGCCAGAGGTTTTTCTATAATTAGGCAAACCTAGGCAATTGCCTGGGACCCCCTGATGCCAGCCCCCCTTCAGTCCAGCCACTATGAACACATCAAAACCATGTCTAAGTTCATTCTTTTAAGAAAAAACGTAATTGCTCAATGCAGTGTTTTAATATCCCAAATACGAGATATGTGAAGGGGGATCAACACCAAAGTCAGAAGCTTAACCCACTCTGCTTTGGGGGTGAACACTCACCCCAACAAGCAGGGAAGGGGGAGCAGAGAGGGAGTGTGAGTCTGACCAGTTTGTCAGAGCTCACTACCTTTACCGGTTTACAACAATAGACCCACCAAACACCAGTGGGAGAATCGGCTTGAAAAAAACATCAGCTCATGTGTTGCATATGAACACTGATCACTCTCCCTGGTGATGTGTGTGGCAGACGTTGTGACTGTCAGTCGACTTCTTTGGTTGTTGTGCTGCACGTTTGCCGAGGGACGTTGCCCACACTGGTCTGCAGGAGCAGTGAATCTATCTTACAAAAACATGTGCCAGAATAGAGTTAAAATGCCTAATTCATATGTATTTAGTACATGTCCACCCCCAGGTTGCACTAGGTGTTTGTTTAAAAAATTACTGTGGAGGGCTAAATCCACCCCGATCTTTACTATGACATGTCGTTTCTACATGTCTCCAAAACTTCTCTAGTTCATTTTCTAGAGCACTTTGCTGGCAGATGCTATCCTAAATATAGTGGCAAGAAAAAGTATATGAACCTTTTGGACTTTCATGGTTTTGTGCCTTAAATTGTGATCATGTGTGAGATGTTCTTCATCTAAGTCAAGGGTATTGACAAACATAATCTGCCTAAAATAATAACAAAAAAAATCTAATATTTGTATGTTTTTATTGAGCACAGCCATAAACAACTCCTATTGTTAGTGGAAAAAGTATGTAAACCCTTGAGTTAATGACATCTAAAAGCTAATTGTAGTCAGCGGTTAGCAAACCTGGAGGTTTGTTAAGAAAATGTGTTTGGAGGTGTGGACCAGAGCTACTTTGACTGATAAACACTCAAACATTTTAAGATGTCTCCACACAAGAAGAATACATTTATGTGAGTCATGCCAAAAAGAGCTTTCAGAGGATCTACGATCAAGAATTTTTGGGAATTTACATAAAGGATTACAAAGTGATTTCAAAGACTTTAAAAAATTCACCAGATCTACGAATGCTGATACATTACTACGAATGCTGGGACTGTGGCTACTCCACCAAGAAGTGGATGTCCAGTCAAAATGACCTCAGTAGCACAACGAATACTTTTCTATGAGGTAACAGAACACTTAGAGGAATTAGATCAGATCCCATTTATGACAAATTAATGCAGAAAACCATGAAATTCCAAAAGCTTTGAATACTTTTTTGCCACTGCATATGTAGGAATCTGCATTGCGCCCACTGGTTGTTAAAATTCCATGGCATGATGATGGTAGGTCAATCTTATCAGCTCATATCCATCGTTTTCATTCAGGACTGAGAATGTCAATACCAGCAAGCTTACACATCAGATTGTTGGCTGAAGACTGAGTTCAGCTAACGCGGATCAAGAAAAAGTCTGAAAAAAACCCATTGTGTTTAGTTACCATTAAACTGTTAATGCAGCTAGTTGGTTCTCTATCTCCACATGTTCTGACTTTATAAGTGTCTCCTTTGGTTTTTCTATGGTTACAAACCAAACGTTTTTGTATCTAATTGGAGTTAGTTAAGGGTAAACATGAATGTGCTGTTCATAACTTGACTCATCAAGTCCCTAGAACAAATCAGGATCAGTTCAACCTGACTTTATTGTATCAGTCAAGGATTATACAACTTTGCTTCTCAATATAGAGTGATGCATTTCAATTAGACACACTCTGCTAAAGTGTTTTTTGTGTGGTTAGCTCCATCTTTCCTGGGCCCAAAATTGGATAAGTGGTTGGGATAATGAACCAATAAAACTAGTACAAAAATTTATGTAAAAAGTGGTTACATTATCTTTTTAAAAATTAATTCGTTCTGAAAGTGCAGATTAAAAGAAAAGGTTTAAAAAATATTTTTTCCAAGATTGAGAGCTCTGGAATAGACCTGAAAGATGGTCTAGGAAGATTACCTAATGTTATATAAACCGGAGGGACACAGTGTCCCTGTGACAGTGGGACATGAATAAGGAATGGGTGTTACAGGCTCCGGTGGAGCGACGTTCTTTTTTGCTTTAACATTTGACTATTCATCATTTTGTCAGAGGGCCAGACGCACAGGACTGAAGCAATGGAAGAGCAGTGAAAACACACTCCCTCTGCACTTGACACTGTTTCAGTGTAAACATTAGTGTATTAATAGCTTGGGACTATGTAATGTTTTGGCAGGTCTGATGCCACATCATAATACCAGCTCTAATGTTTGCTTTTATCTCTAGGATGAATAAACAGACTTCTTTATTTGACAAAAGTACTACATTCATAAACATTATCTATGATTTTGTAATTAGCTGTTACTAGTCATCAGGTATACTGTACCATGTGTGATAATTGTTATTCCACTACGCAGGACTCATTCAATTATACACATATTCACACATTTTTTAGGTTTGTTGCTCATTTAGTGCTTAAATGATCACAGTATCATTTCAGAGCTTTGAAGAAAAGCATTGCTGAAGAAAGCAAACCTCAAATACGCTCAAAACATGATTCATGAAGAGTCTGTACATTTCTTCAAATCTGAGTTTCTCAGTTCAAAATTAGTACAGTTATTTGTATCACAAAACTTTTTCTCAGTCTGTTGAGTGAAGTATCACATATAACTGGTTTCGTTGTTGCCATGTTTTATAATTGTGGCCTTTTACTATGGATTATATGTCATAATCCATTAATATATTTGGCAAAATGTTAAGTCCTTTCAGCTGATAGTGTTTCTTGGAGCAAATGTAGCACATCCTGCTCTATAACGTGTAAAATTTCCCACTTGTGGGACAATAAAGGATTATTTTATCTTATCTTATCTTATCTTATCTTATATGCTTAATTTACAAAAATGTTTAATTAAAAGCTTTGTATTATATATTAGGGATGTCCCGACCACGTAATTGTGTCCGATCTGAGTCATTTATTATTTAGTATCTGCCAATACAGAGTCTTGATTCAATATTTGTGTATAACAACTGAAATCTCGCTTTGTCTCTCAAAATGAATATGCTTACAGTACTGCAAGCCACTAATAAAACAAGGGGTTAATCCAGTGCACAGTGAGGATAGGTATTGACACATCAGAACTAATTGTCTGTGGTGAAATTAATTGCAGTCACATCTGATAAAATACATTGTAGATTACCAGGATCATTCCTGTAAAGCTCTGGTTGGACAGTGTTGAGATGGCAGGGCATTCAGTACCATATCTGCAATAGATGAATGCAGCGCTGTTAAAAATGTTCATACAATTAACATCAAACATGGCTGCTACACTGCTTTTGTTTTTCAGTTGAAAATATTTCCACACGGTTGACATTTTAACAGCATGTCTGATGATGCCTCTTTAGTTTATTTTGAAAGCCAGGGCTCTGTGATTGACTCTCAATGCCTTTGCGATCGACCAGTAGATTGCGATCGATGTATTGGGCACCTCTGATGTAGATGGTGAATGCAGATTACTGCCAAACATCTTATTGTCATCTTTTAACTCTAGTAACTGTGCAAACTCACCAGACTCAGCAGAAAAGGAGGGCAACAAGCTAAAAGCTGAAATTGCCTAGTCACTACATAATAAATAATAAATATCCAATAGCTGATATATTTGCCATAAGAGAAAACTGATGAATGGAAACATAAAAACAACAGAATGTAAATTCTTTTAAATGAATAAGGACATGATGCTGTGCTACAGAATTTAAATCAATACCTTTAAATCGAAATGTCATAAACATCCCTTAAAATTATTTCAAACTAGTTATTGACTGTTTCATCTTGTTTTTGAGCTCTTCCCAACAAGAGCTGCACCAATTCCATGTGAAGACTTCTTTTAAATACAACATGTCTCAATGTGGTTTGATGCTTGATTCTTGAAAAAGTTTTCCCCAAACTGTTTTCACAAAACTGAAAGCAAAGAAAAAAATGGCTTTGCATTTTCATGCTGTAGCACTAACATTACCCTTTAGTGAAAGTGAAGCACTGAAATTAAATCCTGAAAAACAGCTCCAGACCATCATTCCTCTTCCACCAAACTTCACTGTTGGTACTATGCATGATGTTAAGTAGTGTTCTCCTGATATCTTCCAATCACAGATGCATTCATCAGACTATCAAAAAGTGGATCATAATCCACCTCTCCAGAGAATGTGTTTCCACTGGACTGGCTTGATGCTTTACCCCACTCCAGCCAAGGCTTCTCATTGCACGTGGTCAGAGGCGGACAAAGTACCTAACTTCAGTACTTAAGTGAAAGTACAGAAGCCATGAGTTACTCAAATGTTACTCCAACACAAGTGAAAGTCATACAGACAAATTTTACTTAAAGGAAAGTACTGAGGTATTGCATCCAAAAATACTTAAGTTTCGTATATCTTCTAATAATAGCCCGTTTCTTATTGACACGTTTCTTTCACAGACACGCTTCTCCGAACTTTCACTTTCTACCTCTGTTTTTTAACAGAATTTATTCCCTCAAAGGTATGAAATGGCGTAAAACAAACCTCTGATTTCTGAAGACAGTTATATGAGTGTAATGTGCATAATTACTCATTTCTGTTGTGATATCTGAAAGTTATTGACGGATATTAAGCGGCTCAGTTCAAACTTATCACTGCATTCGGGGCTAAACCACTCCCACAATAACAGCCAATCACAGACCAGTATCACCACCAAACAGACAGAGGGATGATTTTAGTCGTGATGTTTTATCTTCTGTCAAAATAAATGTGAAGAAGATGCATGACATTTTGTAGCCGTAAATAGCATCACCATTCTGTTTGCGAAGAAAATAATAATAACTCGTTTCCAACAAATTCCTGTCTCTATTAAACGTCTGGCTGTCCGAATAATTTTTTGAATAAACGTCAGGGCTTCTATTGGAAGATATATGATAGTAAAATTACATCTTTCACTGTATTGTTGATTTATTGTTACACTTACAATACCTAATGCAGGTATTTGAAAAAATGTTCATGTTGGAGTAGCTCCATTTTACATCATTAAGCATTAAAGTTAGTAGACAAGCCTAACAGTGGACTGGACGATGTGATTTCACTGGCCATACTATACACAGTAATGGTAATATTACTTATTATTTATCTCTAAAAGCTCACACAACTTCATTGCAAACTTTCAACTTCAGTTAATAGACTGTTTTCATACCTCAATATGCTTCCGTTGATTAGATGGCGATTTTTTTTGCTGTGATACAGGTTGTTTTAGACAAACATGGCATACACTTAAAACAATACAATTTTTTTTACCTTTCCATCCACTTAAACATTGACTCTGAATATGGCCATGGGTGCGAGCATGAAGAGTCTCTCTGTCTCCGATTGACTGTGTTTGAGAAATTCTGGCATTGCAGTGTTACAGCAAACAGGTTTGACGTACTGACAGCTGATGATTTCTGTCATCTGCTAAAAAAACAATCACATTTTAGAAAAGTGAGAAAACAACACTCAGTTTCAGAACTGAAGGTAACGAGTAACGAGAACCTTGATAGAAATGTAGTGAAGTAAAAAGTATGGATTTGTTTTTCAAATGTAGTGTAGTAAAAGTTAAAAGTTTCCCAATAAAGACTACTCAAGTAAAGTGCAGCTACTCAAAAACTGTACTTAAGTACAGTACTCAAGTAAATGTACTTAGTTACTGTCCACCTTAGTTAGGTGTGCAGCTGCTCATGTAAACCCGTCTCACAAAGCTCATAAAACACACTTCATGTGGTGATGTTGCTTCAAAAGATACATTTAAACTCTGTACTCTGGACTGTTGCAGACGGTACTGTAGGTGATTTTTGAGTTTGTGTGGTGTTCTAGTTCATGACTGATCTTCTGTTGATCCTTGTTGAGATGTTTCTGTTTCACATTAATCTTACTTACAGTTGACCAGGGCAGCTCACTCAGGGTGGCTATTTCCTTGTTACCACTGCCATGTTTATAGTTACTGCGAGTTTCAATGTGACCCTAATTGTTATGTTTTTGACTGTATGCTAACTTGACATTGGAGGGGTTTCCGAAGTTTTTGGTCATAAAGGGTAGTTATTGTCCCACTGGGGGGACGATGGGGGGAGGTTTTGCACATAATTTTAGGCTCATTGGTGATGTTGGAGAAAAGATAGCTTAGTTAGAACTTCAGTGCACTTTTACAGTTCAGAATACAGTTGAACAACAACAACAATAATAATAGTGAACTGCCAATAATAACCACAGCAAAAGAAATGGGTTGAAACTTTGCCATGCACTCTTTGTCTCCTCCCTGCAGTCTCATTTGTGGGGCATGGAATGTTGGCAAGCCCTGCAATAAGCTCTCTTATTCACCACAGAGAACCCAAAAGCCCCTTACAGTGCCTCTGAATGCTTGTACAGTATTGCATGTGTCGGTGATGCCCTATTGTGCAAACTCTTTTCCTCCCGACCCTGTAGAAATGTGTTTGCTTTGCTAATGTGAACACTTTGTCCAGATTCCTGGAACATAAACAAAAATGGTTACATAATTTCCAAATAGTGCCACTTTAGAACCTTGGCTCCCACCAAGCACTGCTGGATGCGTTTTGGTTTCATTGTTTTGTTTCTGCGGCGTTGTTTTTGACGTTATTGTTGTGCAGTACTGATGTGCTGTGATGCAATCAGAAACGTTAATATTCAATGCGGACAACTCCCACGTAAGCAGATTGGCTAGCCAGATTACACGAGGTGTGACAACACCACTGGGTGGATTCGATATTTTCATTCATGAGTTCATGTCTGGCTTGGTTAAATACAGCGTGGGTGGTTGGGTCATACCTTACTTTCCACGTTTCATTAAAACACCATTAAATCACACACAACAGTGAAGAGACTAGTGGTTTATTGGCCGCAAAAGCCCCAATGTGAATAGGTGTATCATGGTGAAAACTTCTCATTCAGGAAGCATTGTTATTATGTTTCTGTAGATGATATGATTATCTGATTCAAAGTTACCTCATCTTACTCAGGGGATATAACATCATATTTGAGCAATGTTTATGAAATAGAAAAAGCAGCAAGTAGTAATTGTAGCAGCTACAGTCAAAAGGGTTCTTTGGAGCCACGTAAGAAACATTTTTGGTTTCCTATTACTGGAGCTGGGCAATATAATGATGTTTATCATTATTATGATATATTGTGGTCACAAATATGATTTTCTGAGCATATGGTGATATTGCCAGTACAATCTTAACAGATTATTTAAAAAATCCAAATTAAATTGTATATATCTGGATTATTTCTGATATTTTTTTATATTGTGATATTTTTGCCAATTCCAAGTGAAACATCAAGTTTGTGCAATTTTTCATTTGTTCCAGATGTAATTGATCAGCTGAGACATGTTTGCAATGGGTGCAACTTCTTAAATGCGGCCAATCTAAAAAGATAAAAACACATTTGCAAAAAGAATAATTCAGTACAAAAAGACATTCCAAATGTTTTGTTGAATTTAAATGTGCTGTTTACTGCAGAAAAGAATAGTGCAAAAAGTAACGCAAAGGAAAGATAGATCAGTAATGATGTTTTCTCACTTAAATGGCGCCACCACATCCAGTCTCTCTTAAATCTTTTCAGCCATTTGCTACATTACATCCTAGTGTATAATAGATGCTGAGAAAAAGCTCAATTTAACAGAAATAAAAGGAACAAAAGTTTGTTGTTGTCTGGGAAACAATTAGTTTTTAATTTTGGAGGGATGTCAATCATCCATCTAAATGTAAATTCTTAAGTATAAAATGAAACACTGAAATGCTAAAATTATTATTCTTACTTTTTTTCAAATCCTTCCAAATCAGATTTGTAAACGTATTTAATGGGGACCTGTGCTGCTTTGCTGTCGCTAATGTTGGACATGCATTCGTTTCGGATATTGCAGACAATGCTTTGGGAAAGCAATGACCTGGAGCTTAAAATCAGCAGTGCTGTTCTTGCATTGTGGCATGATATCAGTAAGTTCCAAAATTTATGCTTTATGATTTTTTTTTTATGCTTAACTGCAGTATAATGTCACTACCATTATAGGCCTACAGAAGTCAAATTACTGTAGATGCTTCTATTTCAGATAAATTCAGTAACGCTGCAGCTAATAACATGGGGCGGCTTATTTTAGAGTTTTAAAACATAAATAAGCATTTTCTGCAGCTTATAGAAGGGGCGGACTTTAATGTGGGACGGCCTATTGTGTGGGGAATACAGTAGTTAAGAACTGGAGCTTGAAGGTTAACTTTGGCACTATGCATGCTGCCGACATCTGCCAAACCCAGATTCACCCTTCAAGCTCCCAGACTCTCCAGACAAAGCGTTTCCACTGCTCATCAGTCCAGTGCCTTTACAACACTCCAGGCAAGAATGGAAGTCACCCATATTGTTTCTGAAAATATGGCCCCAATCAGCATTTAAAACAAAACATTTTATTTACAACTTTCTCTGTAACAGTCCTATAGAAGTGCACTTCAGAACCTTATCTGAGGCGCCGATTACACTTCAGAATGCTTTGAATTATATTGTGATATTCAAGTTAATGGCAAACATGAGGACATGGCAGATCTCAATTTGAACTGTAATCCAAAATAATGGTTGAAAAATTGTCAGTTATGCCAAAACTCAACTTGCTTTCATGTAGCAAACTCAGCACTGAGCACTGATGGGTGGATATGGAGCTGAAGGGCTGTCTGAGAGGCCTCGAAGAGGGAAGCAATTGCCCTGGTTACTTAGTAACCCAGGGCAACAGTTGTTGCTCACCTCTCCCCTAATACCCTTTCACCCTTGGGCCCACGTGAAGAAGAGCTGCTCCCAGCTACCCTATACTTGTACACACACACACACACACACACACACACACACACACACACACACACACACACACACACACACACACACA
>JBBIGC010000001.1:26145369-26190652 GCA_037576955.1 Lepidarchus adonis
CACACACACACACACACACACACACACACACACACACACACACACACACACACACACACACACACACACACACTGTAGTAGAAAAATTGTGAACAGCTCTGGGGAAGATTAAGACTATGTGCTGCGCGAGCATTTGAAAGCTTATTTACAACTGTGTTTGTTTGTATTTTACTGTATTTGCTAAGAGTGTTCTTAGGTCAGTTACTTTGTGACTCTGAGAAATAATAGGTCAAGATATTATCTGTTAACTTCTTGGACTTTAAGCTTTGTCTTGAACTTCATTTTTTATTTAAAGGAACATTTCCATTCAAAATGCTTCAGAGTCAAGGACTAGGATTGATCCCTGTTCAGGAAACTGCCACTAAATGTTCAAAAGTTTGTAGGCACCCGCTCAAACAATTTTTCTTCTAACATCAAGGGTATTAATAGGGGGATTACCCCTCCTTTGCTGCAGTAACAGAATTAACTCTTCTGGGAAGGCTTTGTGCTTGAATACAAGATGTTAGAACATTACTTTGAGTATTCAGCCACAAGAACATTAGTGCAGTCAGGTAATAAAGTTTGAGAATTAGTTCTGAGTTCAATCCAATCAATTCCAATTGCAATGGAAGGAACCCCATCGGCCATTTTGCTGGTCATGGTGACCTTAGACTCATGTGCAGCAGCTCCAAGGTGTCACATTTTCCCACTGTTTCTATATAGAGATTTCAAAAGCTGTGTGAGGGTAGCTGAATGTCAGTGTCGGCAATTTGTCAGAATCAGAATAGCCTTTATTTATAAGTACACTTTTACATGCACTGAGACTGAACCCCTCCGACCATAACATACAAAACTTTCACATTTTTTGGGGGATAGACAGGTCAATTTGAGAGGTAGCTTTTTTTTATAAGTACACCTTAAAGTCTTAACTTAAACTTTGTAATTGATAAACAGAAAAAGGGTCTTTACTATTTTATGGAGAATGTTATAGTTTTAAATATCTTTTTACAAACCATATTTCTAGAAAACCTGTAGATTTTGTAAAAGCAATAAAAACAAAGTGTCATTTCTCTGGAACACTTATTTAACTGACAAAACAAGAAGATATAGATCTATTTTGTCAATATAAACAGAATTAGAATATGATGCCTGCAGCATACTTACTTTTCAATACCTCAATTGTTCGGGAAGATACAAGGTTTTAGCTGCTCAGGAGCTCATGGTTTCATATATCTGGTACTTTTATCTCTATAATGTGCCATACATACAACATGATACTGATCAGGACTGCAAGCAGGTCAAGCACATTTACGTTGTATCCATGAAGCCACGCTGTTGTAGCATATGCAGAATTAATTCAGGCATTGTTTAACTGAAATAACCATGGACTTTCAGGGAAAGGTGTCACCTTGATGGTAGCATATGTCTCTCTAAAATCCCAATATATGACTTCACACAAACTTACTCACTGCAGTGCCTTCTGAGGGCTCAAAGGTCAATGGTTTTCTGCCTTGCATACTTTATACAATGAAGGACCTAAATTCTTTGCCTTCTTGCATTGAGAAATGCTATTTTTAAACTGACTCACAATTCCCTGGCAAAAGTGGTCAGCTGTGACCCAGTTTTGTATATATGCTTTATGGTGTTGGTTTTACTGCATCATGTAGGAACTAGACATTTATTTGTTTACTGACAATAACATGTTTAGTCACGTTAAAGTTTTGCATGAGCTATTAAATTCAACAGATCTAATAGTGTTTTGCTCTTGATTTTGTTTTGTATTCAGTATCTGGTATATTACGTTGCAGTGTCCAACATTAGTCAGCAAGTACTGATGGATTCCAGTTGCCCTGGTATCGTTTCTTCATGGTAGCAATGTCCTGGTAATACATTTCACCGTATTTGTCACTGATAGTCCCGAGATTTGTGGGGAAGAAGTGTGAGTGTAGGAAATGAATGTTGAGTGATATGTTACACTTGATTGTCTTGTATGCTTTGAGAAGTCTGTCTGCCAGTTGAATGTAGTTTGGGGTAATTACTCTGTAATTGCCCAGAAAATTGTCAAGGTCTTTGAAGACTTTCCAGGCCATTTGTTTCAGCCAAAATAATATATCTTCAAACCGTGTGTCACTCATAACATGCATGATCTGGGGTCCAACAAAAATGCCCTCTTTGATCTTGGCATCAGTTATTCTTGGGAACATCTGTCTGAAATAAAGAAAAATTTAATGAGTCCCAGTTTTATGTCAAGAGGAGGCAAAATATCAATTCATGTGCCATATTTTTCTGACCTGGAACTAACTTTCTTACAGAGTGGCCAGTTCTGTGGAGAATAGTGTGACTCTTTGGCATGGCTGTCCCATCTACAGATGAAACAACAGTACTTTGTATAGCCGAGCTGCAGTCCTAGTAACAGAGCAATGACTTTAAGATCTCTGCAGATCAGGTTTCAGTTGTACCTGGTATACTGGACGTACTTCAGTAACAATTCCATGTTCTCATATGTTTCTTTCATGTGTGCTGCATAGTCAACGGGTAGCAGAACAGCTTTCAGGCTTAACATTGATGAATTAATGAAGAGATGGCACTCTTGATCACAACCCAAGGCAGAGAACAATCCTTCAATGTTACAACAGAAACAGAGACTGTCAACTTGTGCAAAAAATGTGGTTATATCATGATGTTGGTCTTAAAACAAAGAAATGTTTATACCTGGTGACAGCAAACACCATTCCTGCAATCTTTAACCCAGCAGCTCAGCTTTTGCTTTTGGCAGATTCAAAACTCTGACCAAATAATTCAATTCGGACTGTGTTATCAGATGTGGATCATCTGATGAGCACAGTTTAAAATCCAGGTCAATGTCACTGTCAGTGTCCTGCATTGCAGTTTCTTCATCTGGTTTGTCTAAGGTCCACAATCTGGTGGTTTCGGATTTAGTAGATTGTCACCATGTGGCACAGGTCTCATTGCTCAGGGCAAATTAGGATATTCAATTGACTTTGTGTTTTTGGCTGAGAAACCAGACACATACAAACAAAACAAATGAACAATCCATCACATGGTCTTTCTGTTCTCACCATATAATTGGAACAACAAACAGCATCGTTTTTTTCGAGTAGATCAGAGCCAGGCTCTCGGACTAATAGCATATGTCATAGAGCAAATGTGAGGCACCCATTGCTTGTCTTAAACACATATTTTGCAGCTGAAAAACAGAAGATAAGAAATGACAAGACATATTGCCCAACACCAAAACATCTATAGCATCAAGCTGACTTACTGTTCTACTGCTAATCATACTATACTTAACTATAGTGATACGGTACATACACATTGGCTATCTATACTAACCAAATGCGCAGGATCAGTGTATGCAAGCCACCTTTATAGCATGCTGACACAGCGTCAAGCTTGTTCAGACATACCCAGGCATTGTACAAACCATTGTTGATGAGTCACTTAAGGGAGCGAAAATGTATTCATACAAATATGAGAAAAAATTGGTACATGATGGGCAAATTTTGATGTGATATTTGTGATCAGCACCTAAGCTTGTGTGTGTTTCTTTGTCTAAAAGCATCACAGAATAAACTCTCAGTTGTTCTTTTAATGTAAAGCTTTATATATGTTTTAACTTGGCTTCTTTATCTTCTAAACTGTTTATGGCTGATTACAGCAATGATAGCTGCCTTGCCTTAAGAAACCCTGTAAATTAATTTACGACATTTCTAACTGGAAGCTCTTTTTATTACTCAAAAGCTGCTTCTAGGAAGTATCTAATTTCCCCCTGTGCTCTATGTAGCCTTGGTCACATAATTTTTTCCTCAGTCCAACTAAAGTGCTCTATTTTAGAAACATGATAAGGCCTTCACATTTGAAATGCTGGGATTTGGTCAGGAATGGTCTCCTAATTGTAAATGTGCATACAGGGCTTCTTCTTTTTGGTTCAGGTTGCACTAAAAAGCCTTGAGTCATTCAAATGATGATAGGAAATCTCACAATGATATGGCATGGTAATCTTGAGATTTGAAGATCCTTGGGCTGCAGAATGGCTTCCAAACTAAAAAAAATGGGGTTTAGCATTTTGAAGTCAAGAATGATTGCTTTCTTTTTACTTTACCAATCAAATGCAATTACATAATTACATGTTTAGGCAAAAAAATGTAAGCAAAGACAAAAAATACCAACATGTCTTTAATGCACAACAATATATATATATATATATTTTTTTTTTTTATAATTTTTTTTTTATCAGATCATCATCAAATACCTTAGAAGCAGCCTTGATTACTGATTGCACAGGGAGTGCATTCTCTCTCTCTCTCTCTCTCTCTCTCTCTCTCTCTCTTCTCTTTCAAATACAGTTAAAGCCATCTTGTTAAGGAGAGCCCGACAAAACCAGATGAGAAAGCCATCTCATCTGCTGATGGTTAGAGAGAATGTCACTGCAACCCTTCACTCAGCCACAGGGCTGTTTAGATGCAGGAGTCCTATTTAAAAGAGATGACCGTGGATTGCTTGATGGTGATTGAATCTTGGAAAAGGTAAATGTACAGTACATGTGGTCATAGGTGCATCAGACACAACATAATATTTCTGTCCAGTGATATGTCACAAGTAAATTTTGCAAGGCAGAAATTCTAAAAAAAAATAGACATCATCTAAAGTCTTTATTACTGTATAACTGAATGCATTGCAGAACACCACAATAATGTAAATTAACTCTTAACAAGCAATATGAGTTACAGACAAATGTGTTGAGGGGAAGCTGGAGCAAATCCCAGTTAACATGGTGGGGCACAAGGCAGGATTCACCCTGGACTGGAGGCCAACCAAATAAGCAACAGCACTAATGTCAAATCGAGGTGTTTTTCCCATTTAACTGAACTTAACATATGAATCAAACTTCTTGGCGAGATCATTACTTCAGCGAAATTTCAGTTGATGTTTTGCTGGTCATGACTGTTTCTGGAAAGTTTTCTTTGTCCGAAATTCAAGAGAAAAAGCAAGTTAAACAAATATTTAGTAGTGTTACAAAGGGTCACAGCTCATTATTGTTAATTGAAAGTGAAACTTGAACTTTTTCTACCCTCTCTCACTGGGCTGTCTAGACTTTGTTGTGCTAAATGAATGATTTTCTGAGTTGGGTTTATATAATAAGTGATTTTTAGGGGAAAACAGTGAAGAAAATCTTTCAGACATTAAGTTTTAAACAATTATATATACTACTTATATAACTCTGTTCCTTTTTCTTTGGCAAAATGTTAGTTATCACTTGTTACACTAGAAGATACTCAAAATGTGGATGTTGCTTGAATGAGCTGCTATATTCTTTTATGGAAACAGAGACTTAGGAAGGTGTGTTTAGTAGCTGTAAGTCCTGTAAGCAGCAAATATTGATATTTTGCTAAATTACCTGACTTTTATACAGTTTACATCATATAGACTGTGCTATCCAGAGTATAGCAAGATACAGCAATATTTAAGCAATCGAACACTCAAGGTTGTGCGTTATCATGTATAATGAAAAAAATCAAGTGTGAACCAACCACAGACACAAGCCGAAGACGTGATGTTCATAAAACACAACCTTGAGTGTTCTATTGTTTTAATACAACTGTTCTACAAAATAAATAAAAAGTAGAGCAGTGAAGCCCTGAATTTCATATCAATGGGCTTTAATATTGGAGATTACTGTCACCATAAAAATCAACAATTCCATGAAACTGTAGCAAAGTCAAGTTCAGCTCTGCTTCTTTTTTTACTTGAACATCATTTCATTCAAAACAGTTTGTAAAGCATTTGCTGCCAATCTCCCTGTGGCAGCAGAAGCTGCCTGCTGAGAAGGTGGTTGATGTTCTTTAAAAAATGACACGTCAGAACGATGCTCGTGTATTCAGAGTTGACAATTAGAGTTCATACTCTGAATTCTTATAGAAAACATCTTGATAATGTATGAAAATGTAAGAAAAAGTTAACATTTGAACAAATTCCTCAAATTAATAAGTTGAAGAATACTTCCAAACAAATATTCTTTATAGGAAAATACACACACGTTCATAGGAGCATGAGTCCAGTACAGCATCAATGGTAAGATTATGACTTGAGGAGAGTTCATTAACACTGAGTCATCACTTTGATTTTAAAACAGTTTACTCAGGCTTTACTCATGCACATGCTGTGGTCGAGCAGCAAGTAGATTATTTCTAGATATTACTGTATTTCCCCAACGAAAGGCTTTGTCACATTATAGGCCTCATTCTATATGCTGCTCAAAATGCTCATTTATGTTTAAAACTCTAAGATAAACCGCACATGTTATTAGCTGCAGTGTTACTGAATTTACTGATCTGAAGTAAAAGCATCTAATTTGGCATCTAATTTTCGAACTGTTCATTGCTACATTAAACAGTACATTTAAATTCAACTAATCATTTGGGGATGCCGTCTTTTTGTACTCAATTATATTTTTAACGAATGTGTTTTCATGTTTCTAGAATGGCCGCTTCATTTAAGCAAGACGCACGCAATACCAGGTTTGCAAAATCAATGTATAAGCCATAGCCTGTCATTGGAGAAATACAGGAGACAGTTATTGATGGTGTTTCTTTTAAAGGTACTTATTTTATTTAGTTGCAAAGCATTTGAAAAAACTCTCTTAAATAGAAAAATAATATTAATAATATTGTTTTTTCTTAATTTTATATATTTTATTCACAACAGAACATATTAAATGTTGAAAGTGAAGTGAAGCTCATTTTGAATTTCATGGCAGCAAGATTCTCAAAAGTGTTGGGACAGGGCAACAAAGAGCTGGCGAAGTAAGTGGCACTAAAAAGAAACAACAGTAAGGAGATTTTGCAACTAATTTCATTCATTGGCAACAGATCAATAACATGACTGGGTATAACAAATGCAGCTTTGAGACGCAGAGTTTCTCAAAAAAAAAAGAAGAAATGTTCACAAATCTGCAACAAACACAAATGTGAGGCACCAAAAACTATTTCAAATAATGTTTCTTTGACTTTGAGTATCTCCTCATGTACAGTACAGAATAGCATCAAAATATTTCTGTAAATTGAGAATTCTGTGTCCTAGGGAGTTGGGTGCCCATCATCTTCAGGCCCCTGACAGCACTACATTAAAAACAGACATGATGGAATAACATCATGGAAATCAATGATTGTAAAAACATTTGTCTGTGTCATTCACTGTATCCTGCAAAGAAGAAGACATGCACTATATTGCGAACAGTATTCACTCATCTGCCTTTACATGCATATGAACTTTAGTGACATCCCTTTCTAAATCCATAGGTTTTAATATGGCGTTGACCCAGCTTTTGCAGCTATAACAGCTTCAACTCTTTGACAAGGTTTAGGAGTGTGTTTGTGAGAATGTTTGATCATTCTTCCAGAAGCACATTTGTCCCAATTTGTCACAATTCATCCCAAAAGTCAAGTTCTTACACACTACACTCACTCATTCATGTCTTTACTACCCTTGCTTTGTGCACTGTTGGAATAGGAAGGCGCCCATCCCTGAACTGTTTCCACAAATTTGGGAGCATGAAAACATCCAAAATTTCTTGGTGCTGAAGCATTCACTGTAATTAAGGGGCCAAGCCCAGCTCCTGAAAAACAACCCCACACCATAATCCCCCCTCCACCAAACTTTAAACTTGACACAATGCAGTCAGACAAGTACCGTTCTCTTGGCAAACGCCAAACCCAGGCTCGTCCATCAGATTGCCAAATGGAGTAGTGTGATTCATCACTCCAGAGAACACATCTTCACTGCTCTAGAGTCTAGTGGCGGCGCTTTACACCACTGCAACTGACGCTTTGCATTGCACATGGTGATGTGTGGCTTGGATGCAGCTTCTCGGCCATTCCATGAAGCTCTCTACTCACATGAAGTTTGGAGGTCTGTAGCGATTGACTCTGCAGAAAGTTAGCGACCTCTGCTCACTATGTGCCTCAGTACCTGTTGACCTCACTCTGTCATTTTCGTGGCCAAACACTTCATGGCTGAGTTGTTGTTGCTGTCATTCCCAATCGGTTCCACTGTGTTATAACTAGAGACGGGCCGTTAACGGCGTTAACAGAATCCTATTGCGCGATAAAAAAAAATTATCGCCGTTAATCTTCGTTTATTGTAGGAGTTCTTTCAGTCTCAAGTATGACCTAAATGCAAAGCATTTCTAATGCGAAAGATACCAGCCCAGGCACTGAAGTAGTCGTCGTCAAACTACTGTGTTTGAGTACAGCCGAGGCAAGACCGTCAGCACAGCACAGCTAACTCATCTCATCACTCAGTGGATTGTCACCAGCTGCCGGTCAATCAGCGTGGTTGAGGATATTGGGCTCCAGCTTGTTCTCCAGGCAGCCACAGGTGACCCGTCTTACAAACTACCTGCGAGACGAACTATCATGAGGAGAATACATGACTTTCTCGAGCAGTTTGTGATGCATTTTGGAAACCGGAGATGAGCCCCTGGCAGTGGCGGCTGGCCCATAGGGGTGAAAATATATATAAATATAAATATATATAAATGTATATATATATATATATAAATATAATATATATGTTTTTTTTTATTATTATTATTATTATTTATCTAGATTAATCTAGATTAATCTCAAGATTACAATGAGATTAATCTAGATTAAAAAAATTAATCTATGCCCATCTCTAGTTATAACACACTGACAGTCGACTGTGAAATATTTAGTAGTGAGGATATTTAATGACTAAACTTGCACAGGTGGCATCCTATCACAGTACCACATTGGAATTCACTGAGCTCCTGTGAGAGACCCATTCTTTCACTAACGTTTTTAGAAGCTGCTGCCTGGGTGCTTGAAGTCATACACCTGTGGCCATGGAAGTGATTGGAACACCTGAATGTGAATACTTTTGGCAAAATTGTATATGTGAACATGATCCATCTCTGGGCTAAAGCTCATTTAAAATGGACTGAGGCAAAGTGGAAAACTGTTCTGTGGTGTTCTATTGTGAATAAAATATGCTTTTATGAGATTTGCAAATCTTTTTACACAGTGCCTCAACCAACCAAATGCAATTTAGGATATGCCAGTCTTTACCACCATGCTAATCATGCAAATGCATGAGAACCCAGATGCTAGAGTGGCTCCCTGCTAGTTACAAACAGTTACTGTAGGTGAACCAGCAAACACAAACTGGGACACACTTCAAGGAAGAACATTTTGCTTTGAAATTAAATGTCTTCAACCAGGGACTCCAGACATCCAGATTATGCTTGGGACACCAGAAACACCAGATCCCTCCCTGATTGTGGGCTGTCCCGATGCTTTACCATAAACACTGTCTCCAGCATGAGTCCTTCATTACAGATCCATTCTTTAGACAAATGTGATGTAGGAACACATTTCGGTTAGTTAACCAACTAGCTTCTCATTTAAACAGTAACAGTTGTTGACTTGTAGTACTTTAGGTTACTTTTGAGGCGTGTTGCTTCAGTGTTTGAAACACAGTTGTGTGGTCAGATATTATGCAGTACTCACTTAGGCCATCTCACACCCCAGATGACTCTGTATTTTGCTCTTTTACTTATGTGTCCTAGAACATCCATGCACAGCGAAAAGAATGGCTGTCAGTGAATCACATATGGGACAACACTGAGGTCCAAGTCCTGACTCAGAAGATGAATCAGGCAACCTGTCGTGAGTCGAAGTCAGAGGAGCAGCTGTCTCAACACTAAGGTTACATGTCTCCATAGTTCCAACAGGGGGGCTTGTTTTCACTCCTTTGTGAGCGTTTTTTGGACTACTTTTTTGTGTGCGAGACATTTCAGTCCATCTACGCTTCAGGATTTAGGCAGCGGCTCTTTAAAAAACAGGTTCAAAAATAAACACACAAGCGTTTGAGTGACTACAAGGAATAACAAAGGCTTCCACAGGCAAAGAAATGCCTCATATTGTTTTAAGTTACTCTGGCGCCCGGGATAAACTCTTAAGGTCATTTCCCGTCATTCAACTCTGAATGGTATCCACTCTCCTTTGTTAGCTGTTGCCTGCCAACAACACTAGTTGGAACGAGTTTTATAAATCTGTGCAAGGAAATAACAATAATAGCACTACAGAGGTGCCTAAAGCTAATGAAGGGAGATCATAATAGGAAATTAGATAATATTAACACGTAAAACAACCTCAGTGAAATTAGCACTGGTCTTTTCCATTTGCCATAATGAGTGATTCATGTTCTCAAATATGCTCCCTCAGCCATTTTAGTGACTGGGTCTTATGAAACCACTGGACCACCATCAGATTACAGTAAATTTCTGCTGTTGGCAGACGGCCTTCTAGGGAGCTTTCAGTATAACAAAGCTATTATTGTCACTCTGGTGATAACAGAAAGATTCATCTTTTTCCTATGTCATAACAATCTTTTAGTCATATTGATAAGCAGTACAGTCGTGGCCAAAAGGTTTGAGAATGACAGAAATATTGTTTTTCACAATTTCACAATTTGCATATAATCCAGAATGTTATGAAGAGTGATCAGATTAATTGTCCTTCTTTGCCTTGAAAATAGACTTAATTCCTAAAAAAACTTTTCCACTGCATTTCAGCCACAAAAGGACCTGCTGAGATAATTTCAGGAATCTTCTCATTAACACAGGTGAGTGTGTTGATAAGCTCAAGGCTGGAGATCATTCTGTCATGCTGATTGAATTAGAATTGCAGACTGAATACTTTAAAAGGAGGGTGATGCTTGGAATCATTGTTCTTCCTCTGTTAACCTCTGTTACCTGCAAGGAAACGTGCAGTCATCATTGCGTTGCATAAAAGGGCTTCACGCTTCATACTGCTGCTACTAAGATTGCACCTAAATCAACCATTTATCAGGTTGGAGGTGGAGGAAATTATTTTTTGCAGTGGATAAATAAATATACAGAAAAATTAGATTATATAAAAAATATAAATTGATTTGCATTTCTTTAAGTGAAATAAGTATTTTTTTCCCTTAGCAAAACAAAACATAGTACTTGGTGGCAAATCCCTTGTTGGCACCGATGTCAGACGTTTTTGGTCCACTCCTCTTTACAGATCAGCTCTAAATCATTACGGTTTCGCTTGGCAACTTTTCAGTTCCCTCCACAAGTTTTCTGTGAAAATAAGGTCTGGAGACTGGCTAGGTCACTGCATGACCTTTAGGTCCATCATCCCATCAATGTGGTGAAGTTGTCCTGTGCCCCCAGCAGAGGAACAACCCCAAAGCATAATGTCTCCACCTCCATGATTGACAATGAGGATGGTGTCTTTGGCATCATGGCCAGCATTTGCCTTGCTCCAAACACGACAAATGTTATGATCATACTCACCCCATGAGGTGAGATCTTGCATACAGCCCCAGACTAAAGTTGATTGATGTTAAGGTTGATTTTGTGTTTCTTCCATTTTTGAACAATTACACCAACAGTGGTCTCCTTCTTACCCAGCTTCTTACTTATGGTTTTGTAGCCCATTCCAGCCTTGTGCAGGGCTACAATCTTGTTCCTGACGTTCTTTGACAGCTCTTTGGTCTTGCGCTTGGTAGAGTGTTAATGTGAGGGACGAGTTACAATTAGGAGAATCTAAGCTGTTTGTGGGAGCCAGAATTCTTAAAGGTTGGTAAGGGATCAAATACTTATTTCACTCAATGAGATGGAAATCAATTTATATGTTTTATATAATGTAATTCTCAAAATTTTTGCCCATGACTGTGCAATGATAGGATGTCATTCATCATTTTGATGGAATTTGATTTTACTTAATGTCTTATCTACTTTCTAAAAGATTAGCTTGTTCGATAGGAAATTACTCACAATAAACAAAAGCTATAATATTTGAAGCCAGTTTGCTTTAGCAAAGAATCTTGGTTATAGCTGTAATTTATTTCTTTACACTGCACCATTGATTGAAGTGTACAGGCAACTTTAAATCTTAATTTTCACTGCATATCTGTGGGCTATCTGAGGGATATGAGCAGGCACAATGTATAATACTCTTATGTGAGGTGTACATGGGCGATGAACCCAAATGTATGATTAATATTAGAGCCATTAATGGCAGAAAGAGATTGAAAAAGAGAAAGTCTTTTGCTGGTCGTTATAGAAACTGTTCATCTGATGGTTAGCCAGATATGAGTCATCCAATTAGACTTCTGAGATCTCATCTGCTGTCACGATATGTGGGGATATTTCGGACTGGTTGCATAATCATTATCACGACTCATGCCTATGTGAACAGATAGATTTTTAAAAATGTATTTATTTTTGCTAGACATCATCTCAGAAAATCACTAAAAAGGATCAAGACGAGATAATTAAAAAGTTCTGAAAAAACAGTCTGATTTTGCTTGGATGGTTTAGATTAAACAGTAGTAGAGATTGGTAATAGACCATTGAAAAGTGAAGGTAAAGGTTTAGTAAGGGTTTGCATTAGAAACTGTTCTCTGGTTGGAGGTAGGTTAATCAGGTTAACATTAAGTAAATATGTTTACATTTGTTCGGATGTTAGGTTTAGGCACTGCTTAGAAAAAAGTTTTGTATGAGACTGAAGGGTGCTCAGCCCTGGTCCTGTAGAACTTACACCCAACCTTAATCAAACACATCTGATCTAACTCCAGTTGATGAGAGTCTTAAGAATCTGATAGCTAGGTATATGTTAAAAGTTAACTACAGTGGTAATAAAAAATAAGCGAACCTTTTGGAATTTCATTGTTTTCTGATTTGTCATAAAATGTGATCTGATCTTTGTCTAAGTCAAGGGTACTGACAAATATAATGTGTCTAAAATAATAACACAACAAAAGTCAGATCTTTCATATCTTTATTTAGAACAACTATAAAGAACTCATATTGCTAGTGAATAAAAGTATGTGAACCCTTGAGTTAATGACTTGGTGTTAGCATACCTGGAGGCTTGTTTAAACATGAGTTCGGAGGTGTGGACGAGAGCTACTTGACTGATAAACCCCACTCAGACTTTTTGAGTTTGCTCTACACAAGAAGAATATGCTTATGTGAGCCATGCCTCAACTAAAAAGATCTTTCAGAGGTTCTAAGACCAAAAATTGATGATTTACATGAAGCTGGAAAGGGTTACAAAAACTTTCGAAATTCGCCAGAGCTACAAGTGCAGACACTTTTGGACTGTGGCTACTCTAACAAGAAGTGGGCGTCCAGTCAAAATGACCCAAGAGCACAAAATTTACGTACTAGTCAGTGAGGTAAAGAAACAACCCTGAGTGCCTTGCCAATGATTTGAAAGCATCATTGGAACTGGCTAAACTCTTGTGGTCATTAGTCTACAGTATGTAAAACATTGTACAAGCAGCGTGTCTACAACAAGACACCACGAAGGAAGCTGCTGCTGCTTATGAAAAAAAACATTGCTGCATGCCTGAAACTTGTGAAAGAGCACAGAGACACTCCACAGCAGTACTGGCAAATTTTTTTTTGGATTGATTAAACTAAGATTAAAAAATATTCAGGATGGTGTGAACCAATGGCGACTGCTCTAAGACTACAAGTGAAGCTCTGCTTCCTCTAATATGTCAGAAAATAAATGCTCAAATATGCACTGTAGTATTTACATTACTTTTAGAAACATATTCAACTTCATGATGTGCTCATTCACATTTATCTATTTATCGTAGATTGTCTGATGTGATTGACTTCCCGTACATTTTCGTGGCAGTGAAGTGCATTAACACGTATTGAAGCTCAGTGTCACTGGATCCTATGAATCGGCTTTTTTACTGTAGAGAAGCTGAACAGCTTTTGGATAAATGCAGGGAAGCTCAGCTTCTCTGAGAGTCAATAGAGCAGTGGGCGGACCAGGATGCTGGGCTGATGAATGCTGATTGGTTTTAATAGACATTATTATTATGTACAACAGCGTTGCAGCAACGTGTGGATTTGCAAGTTGTGAGACTAGCTGTTGCACGTTATGCATTATTGGCTAGTAATATCTACAGTTTTTGTTTGTATACATCACTTTAAATATAAAATTGTTTCAAAGTAGCTCATGGAAGGAGACTAGCAAATACTGTTCTCTTGCTTTTGGAAAAGCCATTTAATAGTCTTTCTTATGAGGAGAGACTCGGAATTAAACAGCAGGACCGACCAACACTCAAGATTGATTTGGTGCATAAATCAGGGACAAATAGCAGGTCTTTTCAGTTCTCCTGGTGTGACAAGGGGAACTGTCTGACTGGAAGTGCTGGGAACCTCAGAATTAATGTACAAATAACATAACAACTTTTATGATGCAGGCCTTAAATGAACTTCCCCTGTTTGAAGGACTAGCAGCCGCCACTGATGTGAGAATGTCTGCGCATCAGCTGAAACTCTGTAGAAATTGGGTGATGCAAAAGAACAATGATCCAAAACACTGGAGCAAGTCCACAACAGAATGGCTTCAGAAAAACCAAATCTCCCTTTTGGAGCGGCCAAGTCAGAGCCCATACCTCAGCCCAATATAGATGCTATGGAATGACACGAAGAAAGACATACACCATATGATGAAGATTAAGTAGTTCTGCCAAGAAGAATGGACTAAGATTCCACCTGAACAATGTGCAGGTCTGAGCCACAGCTACAGGTAGCGTCTGGTTGAGGTTATTGCTGCCAAGCAGTGGTCAACCAGTTATTAATTCCTAGGGTTCACATACTTTTTTCATTAGCAATATAAGTTGTTTATGGCTGTTCTCAATAAAGATATGAAAGATCAGAATTGTGTTATTATTTTAGGCACATTATATTTGTCAATACCCTTGACTTAGATGAAGGTCAGATCACATTTTATGACAAATTAATGCTGAAAACCATGAAATTCCAAAAGGTTCACATACTTCTTCTTGCCATTGTATTTACTACTCTAAAAGAACAAGGACCTGGTTTGCGTGTCTGTACTTTCCTGAAAATCACTAATCATCTTCAATGATCTACCTAAATTCTAAAACGTCTGGCTACTGGTACCTACTTTTACCCACATCTGTCTCTCTGTTTGTGTCTGTATGTTAATCTGTCTGTCTGTTTGTCTGTCTATCTGTCTGTCTGTCTGTCTGTCTGTCTGTCTGTCTGTCTGTCTATCTACACAAGAATTTTAAAGAAATTGGGCTATAGTGCTAGTCCTCTCAAAAACTCTCAGAAACCTGTAGCCTGTCCGACATGAAAGCAATGTTTGACCCTCTTTGTGTAGGTGTAGCCATTAACATGGGCTTGATCAAGGACTTTGTGTGTTTAGAGGATCATGGCTCTTGCTTCTGCCATTGTTTCATCAGGAACCCTCTTCACATACTCCCATTCAGTTCTATTCAGAAACACTTGATAATGCATTAGTCTATGTTACCTGACTGCTTAATTCAAGAGCCCATATAAAACATACCTGCCCCCCAAAGGGTCCAAAAACAGTAATAATGAACTTTTATTTGATCATTTTCCAACCAGGCCTAAACCATGTCCATGAAAATAAAATATTCTGTTTTTTTCCTCACTGTGCCTTTAAGCCTGATATGCAGTGGTGATGGTCTGTGAACTCCTGAAATTCTAAAACAATTGATTGTTTGATTTATTTTTTTCCTTTTTACTTAAATCACTCCTAAAAGTAGATGAAGAGAACTCAATAAAACAAATTAGACCAAATTCACTGCTTGAATATTTCTTTATTGTGGGAAATAATCCCATGTAAATTGCATTTCAGTGCGTGGCAAAAATAAAAAAAACCCTTTCTTTCAGTATCTGGTGCAACTCATTGTACAGGAAAAACTGCAGCTACATGTTACTATGTAACTGTTGATCTGTTCTGCCCATCGAAGTGGAGACATTTCTCCACACAGAACAACTTCAACTCTGAGATGCTGGTTGGTTTCCTCAAATGAACCACTTGCACTTTTATTGGGTTAATTTAATGAATATTGCTTAACTGTCTTCCCCCCCAAAATTACCAAGTCTAATATTTTTGTTTAATATTTAATCTCTTTAATATCTAGTTTAAAGATATGCAAGAATCAAATGATGTTTAAAGTCTTGATGCATAAAAATTCTAAAGGGTTTACAGACTTTCCAGCACCATTGCGCTTATGTAAATAATCTCTGTTCTGATTGGTTGCCCTGTATTTGGACTTATTCAAAATGCAGTCTTGGCTAACATTTTTAGCTAAACTGAATATGGAAATTTATTTAAATGCACAGGTTTTAACATCACAAAAACATTTCTGTCAACATTGGCTGTTTTTGCAGAGAATGCTTTAAATAAAAGACAAAAGAGAAGAAGAAGCCCAGATCTGAGTATTATCCTGTGAGTCACTTACCTATTTCGCTAACCTGAGCACAGATGGAGTTCTACCCATGATCATCTCATTCCCTCTAAATCCCAACTGCAACAGTGGATCCTGTTCAGACTTGTCACTGTACAGTCAGCTCAACTCCCACTGGTACCGGTTGGGCCTGTTTTTATCTAGAACAGCTTTAGTAGGAATCTAGGTAATTAGCAGAGCCCACCTGACTGGAACGTCTCCTGCTAGTGTAAGGTGTGGATAGTGTAACGCCTGTTGCATTATTCGCTGATTACTGTAGCTCATTATTGCTCAAGTCAGTTAGAGGTTCCCTTGTTACAGGTTCCTGGTTGGAGTGTGTTTGTTAGAGATGTGACTCATTACTGTGAGGATTTAGTGAAGTAGTGTGTGGGAGTATTGTAGTATGAGTTCTCCTTTGTTGTACAGCATTGTTGCTTAGGTAGAACGTCCATCACTGCACTGAATGAAGACCATCTGGGGTGGTCCTAGTAAAAAAGAAAAGACATGAAGCTTTATCTTGGAGTTGGAACCATGTGTAGCTAAACATTGATCAGATATAGTCTTTAAAACTACATTTAAATACATTTGTTGACGTAAAATGATATATTAACTTAAAATAGAAGCAAATAGTATAATCCTGATGGACGTAATATTGCTTAACTAACAGGTATGCCAAAAAATTATATTTTCTTTTATTGCACATGCTCATCCTCTTGAAATTAGTGTTACTATTATAAGCCTTGACGCAATACACACTACAATTATTACTATTTTGGCACTGGTGGATTTGGATCAGTGCTGTGGTATTAAAACAGACTGGTGGATCAATTACATAAAAAGGTTCCTCTGATTTTGAATGCATTTGGTGTTTGTTTTATGGAAAGGCCGATCAGAGACTTTGCACTGTGCTGGAGTGTGACGAAAACCACCTTTTCCCCTGAGATTTTTAGCTATTAACTGTCATGCACACCACAGCACAAATAAATAACAGATGCAGCAGGTCAAACTTGAAATGGCTGCATAAATGCTCAAATTGTTGAATGTAACATTTACAGAAAATTGATTTTTGGTAGAAAAAAAATCTCCCCAAGGTTTTATTTTAAGGCCTCTTCATAATTAGCAAGCTGCAGTGACGCATGCTCCAGAGAGCCCAATTTTCCATCATTTTCTAACATTAAAAAGCAGCATATGTCAGAGATGTCCTGTTATGTGCAAAATAGTCTTTGTATTGAGTTTTTCAAAATTAATATATCTTTATAAAGTACGTTTGCAAGATTGTAATGCTTAAATGACCTATATTAATAAAGTTTATAATTAATAGTACTATTTCTAACTATACTTTTTGTTGCTGTTGTTTTTATTAGGCCTAAAGAGATTTCATCTATAGTTTGCAGTGAGATGTGGGCTAGACCAAAACATAAGCTCTGTTTACTGTTGTGGATCTAATGAGGGGTTCATATTTTTATTGCTTTGGAGCAAATGCTCTGGGGAGCTGACCTGGCCGTGTCATTCTTATTGCAATCTGGACTTAGAAAAAGAAAAAGACAGACAGTATTAATTAAAACTGACGACAGAAGGAGTCTAGGGAAAAATGAGGTAGGAAATGAGAGAGAGAGAGAGAGAGAGAGAGAGAGAGAGAGAGAGAGAGAGAGAGAGAGAGAGAGAGAGAGAGAGAGAGAACTGAAACTATTTTTTTCAGTCAGCATTATAAGCTCTGACCACTCAGTTTGCAGTGCTGAGATAATAAGAGCATGACGGCTTTTTTGGTTTGCTGTTGTGCCTGTAAAAGCTAGAGGAGATGCATAATGCGTAATCTTGCAAAAAAGGAACTGTACATCAACGTATGCAGCTGTGAAGCTGATGCTGTGTTGTGTTATCCAGTGCAGAAACACATATGTGTAAGAGAACACACAGATGTGTGTGCATGTTTGTTTTCATACATGTTCTGGACAGATTTTCTGACTGAAAGCACATGAAAACGGAGAACTACCTCAGATTAGTACTAACCAAGTTCTCATGATATTATAGCATTTGTTTGGACCAACGCATCTTTCATTTTGACAAACATACAACCATTTTGTTGTTGTTGTTGTTGTTGTTGTGCTGAGATCTTGTGTTCTGCTAGCAGTTTTGAACTATATGAAAGAATTTCATATTTGACCCCGAATATTATAAAAAATATTTTAGATATGCTCATGCGGGGTCCTCTCCCATGAGCCTCAACTAAGAACATTCTATACTTAAATCAAAATTTGGCTTTAAAAAATTTCAAAAGTCTAAAAGAGAGCATTAAAATTTATTTTATTATTTTTTTATTAAAAAACGCTGTTTACGCTGTTTGAAAAAGCCAGCTACCCACATTCATTGAACTTTTATTCATTATGAATGGATCAATAGAAATGCTCCATAACCACATACATAACCAGTGGTACCTGAAAGTGTGTGGACCTTTTAAAGTGCTCTGTATTTTTATGTCAATGTGAGCTAAAACATTGTCTGATTTTCAAATACGCCCCTTTTCTTTTTTTGTTTAATGTATTTTTGAAACAGGAGGTTTGTTATTCCAGCAATGGTACGTACATATGCATCACATATTAAAAAACCCACATCCTGACTTTGTATATAAGTGTGCATGTGTGTGTGGCTGGACAGTATGGAGGCTGGAGGTTGCCTGGCAGGTTGTGATGTCTCCGTGATGATGGATGGGTCTGGAATGGAGAGACGGGAACAAGCACATGTGCAGTACAACGTGGCAGGTGGCAAGTGCCGACTTGACAGCAATTAGATGTACAAATCTTTGATTAGACTCTGGGGAATGGAGTCATTAGCAATGCTGAGTACCCCCCACCCTCTCTAGCTGTGTTCCCTCTACACTTACTTTGTCTTTGTCATTGCTTTAACAAACTCATCAAATTAGACTAGCACCTTTTAGCATGATTTAGAGAGAGAGAGAGCGAGAGAAAGGGGGGGAGGTGTGGGGGGACGTGGTATGTGATTATGTTTAATTTCCATTAGTGGTAACCAAATACGCCTCATGTGGCCTGAACCACATCCACAAAGTTATGCTGAGATCTTGTCATTTCTGGTCATGAAAATTGGTGTCATTCTTTCCTAATGTGATCATATCCCATAAAAGAGAGAAAAAAAGATCAGATCCACAAACTCTTGGATCTGAAAGCACCTCTTACATCATAGGTTCAAGAATCTTGAATTTAAAGTTAAAATTGTAATAAAAATGTGAAACTTTTTAAAACGACTGTAAGTTTTGCTTTAACTAATACTGTGTGTTTCTAGAATGTGCCAATGACAACCTGTTGTCTTCTGTGATATATAAGTGTCATTTCTTGATGATATATCTGAGTATGAACATTTGACTCTACAGCCTTTAATGCTTTGGAAATGTCACTTTTTCTTCTGGTATTTGAAAAGGTTCGCAAAGGTCTACATGCCTGTTTGGCAGTTCTTCACGTCCAAGCTTGCATCTCCCTCGTTTGCTAATTAGGACAGCAGGTCTTTCCCTCTCCTCTCCTCCCCTCATGTGAGCCTGACTGTGGAGAGCTCTCACCATGGAAACTTTGGCTCTGGAATACCCAGAGGCTGCCATGTCTCTTCGCTGTCACTGAAGACAAGACAGTGTACTGGGGAAAGCATGAGGAAGCACTTTTGAAGCAAACTGTCCTCCTTTCACTGCTATTAACAAGCTATTTTTCATGAAGTACATGCAATATGATATAAAATGTTAAACAGTTTACTTACTTTATTACATTGCTACTCTAAACTATCAGAAATAATAGTCTGCTTTCAGAATTGTTTATATTCACTTAAATACTTGTCTAAATAATACCCTCTTAAAATAATGATGGGTTCTTTGAAGCAACGACACAGAAGAATCACTTTTGGGTCCTTACAGGGCCTTTCAGTGTGAAGGAGTTGAGCGCAAGTGAAGTGGTGTAAACACATCTAAAAAAAGAAGTTACAGTTTTTTGTCCTGTAAGTTTTTCCTAGAACCACAAGTCTAAGTCAAGAACATTAGAACCTTTGTGTTAAAGAGTGTAGTTCATGTGCAGTGCTCTTTATAGGCAAAGGCCTGTCTTTCATTATTGAACAGATACAGATCTTTACCTCCAAGGACCTGCAAGTGGGTCCAGACTTCCCTTCGTCACTCTCAGAACTGCATGCTTGTTCCATTGTGATTATGATGTAGTTCTGGATTGTATGCAGGATTAATAACTGAATAAAAGGCTTGCAGTTCATCCTTTTAAATTAGTGGGAATGTGTGTTTGAGTTTGGTATACTTTCAACCCTCAGTGGTCTGCTGGAGTGTCCCATCTGATCACTGCTTTCTCTGTAGACCTCTGGCAGCTCTGGAGCTTTCAAGGGAATCTGTCACCAGAGTAATACAGCCTTATTCCCAACCACATTCTGCCTGAACTAGTGCTAGATACTCACTGTACTTCGTTTGTTGTGTCTAATGGACACCTAATTGGTTGTTCTTACACACACTCTCCTCCTGTTTTTGTGAAACAGATCATCAAAAAAAAATATTTCAATAAGGCCACAACTCAATGATTAATTGCCTTGATTGTTCTGAAGTCATTTCCTGTTCTCCGCTGTTTTGCTTGATTTCCTTGCACGGCACCTAAATCAACTTCCCTTTTTATGCTGGCACAATAGAAAAAGACAAACAGCTGTGGCTGGTTATTGACTGTTATTCAGTAAAAGAGAAGTTGCTTCTAGTGTGTTGGATATATATGGATAACATTAAACTCACTGACCTTATTCACAGTTATCAAGCGGGAATAATAACAAAGTATGAATGGATGTTTGGACTCCCGGCTGATAATTTATTTTATTCCGTTGTCAGGTCAATCGACATATGCCAGTTTGATGGAAAATACAAAGTCCAGTTTACGTTACACATCAGCATTTTTAGTGGTTACTTTACCTATAATGATAAATTGCAAATATTCCTTTTTAGAATGAAACAAACAGGTTGCTGCCATAGATAAACCTCTTTTGCTTCTTTAAAGATCTTTTCAGCTGGTGCAACTAGTCACTTCTGCAAATGAATCAAAGTGTTCTATACCAGTAAAATGTTTTATTTCCATATGACCAAGCCAAGAGCAATTCAAAAAAGAACCACTTCTGGTGCCATACAGAATCTATCAATGGATGGACCTTTCAACATTACTTTCTAAATCACATGTTTAAGTATGAAGGACTTGTAATGTAAAATGTTCTAATGCATTTTAAGTTTGTTTCTTTTTCATAGAACCATAGTCAAAAAAACTTTATAGTATTCTAAATGTGTTTTGATGGTGTGAAGACCTCTTTTCATGTTATGCATAGGTTTGATATAAATTCAGTTTTTCCCCTACAACTTTATGCCCAAGCCAATAACTATTTAGGAGTCATTCATTCATTAAATCTATTTTACACACAATTCCTAAATAAAAGTTTACAAAATGAAACAAAAAGTGTTTTTTAACATGAACCTTTTTAAACTGACACGTCCAGAGCAAAAGAAAATAGTTGACTAACCAAATTGATTAGATTTTTTAAATGTCACAAATTTGGACTTTTATGAACAAAGCATTTACCATCATGTAACATCACCTTTCATTTTAATAACACTTTTTGATAGTTGTAGAACTGAGGATGTTGATTGTAGTACTTTTACAATTGGAAAGTTCATGTTCATACTTGGAATAGGCTTCAGATGCTCAACAGTCTGACTCTCCTGTTCACAAGGCTGCACACATTTCCAACAGAAAACTTATCTTGACTGGCAGCGGGCCATGTCCATGTCCATTAGATGGCTGTCCCAGGTTGAGGTGTCACCTTAATGCCAACAAATGTCTCTCTAAAATCCTAACGCATGCCTCAGAATAGAATAGAACCTTCACATACTGACATACTGTACATCTTCACCCATGCAATGGGCACTAATGCACCCTCATGCCACCAAAGATGCAAGCTTTTGCAAATTTCACTGATCTTTTCACTCATCTTGGCTCTCATCTTTGGCGTCTTTCACACATCATTGGCGCAGGGAATTTAACGTCTGTTTTTTTTTACAAAAACAAGCTGAAATGTGGACTCTTCTGACCACAGCACATGGTTCGACAGTCTCTTGGACCATCTGAAATGAGTTTGGGCCCAGGAAACTTGCTGGTGAATCTGTGTTGATGTATGGCTTTCTCCTTGCAATATAGAGTTTCAGGCTGAATTTCAGGAAGCAGTGACAGACTGTGTTGAGTGACAGTGGTTTCCAATGTGCTCCAGAACCCCTGTGCAAGTACATGTCAGAGCAATGTGATGGTTTTTTAGACAGTGCCACCTGAGGACTTGAAGATCACACACATTCAACAGTGGTTTCCAACCTTGCCCTTTTTACATTGAGATATCTAGAATCCTCTCAATTTTTCCACAATATAATGTAGTGTAGATGTTGACAGAGCTCAATTTTGTGCATTCTTGCCTTGAAATGAGACAAGACCCATCCTTGCTTGCAAAGACTAAACTTTTGATGGATGCTACTTTTCTACCAAATCATGAAACCTTATCTGCTATCAATTAACCTGCTTAATAGAAGTTGGCCAAACCACTGTTACAGTACTTGAATATTCTGTGCTGTTTTTAGTCTTACTTTAACTGTCCTGACCTTTGTTGAGTTTGTTGCATACATTTCTACATTTGTATACACTACTCAAAAAAAGTTACGTATATTTGTATTTCGGGTGGATGAACCTAAAATGCAATATAACCTTTACAGGTGAACTTTATGTGACCATTCCAAACCTTTGCATTCATATGCCCAACTGTTCAATGTTTCAATTATTTTTACACAACTTGCTGTTCTCTAACTAGAAGAACATGTGTTTGATCCATGAATTGACCAATACATTTCCTGGTTCAATCAGAATTAGTATTTAAACGGTCCTTCTCATCATGCTGTTCACATTTTGACATCATGAGACTAAGATGACACCTAACAATTGATCAACAGTACGTCGCCATCGCTTCAAAAAGGATGTTCTCAGATGGAAGTGGCCACTGAGTTTAGAGTATCAGAGAGTCATCAGCAGGTTACAACAGAGACACAGAGAGACTGGAAGAGTGACAGAAAGACATAGAAGTGAATGTCCTTTGGCCACATCCCACACTGATGACCGCTTCATTGTGAATAACGCCCTGTGGAATCGGGGATTAATGCAATTCAACTCCAGGCACATTTAAGGGATCTGAGAGGCTCCCAAGTGTCTCGTCAGAACATTCAAAGCCGTTTAGCACCCTAGCCAGTAGAGGACGCACAGGGTACAGGTTAGTCTTTTTAAAGACTAGTATCAGCAAGCAAATAAAACCTGGCCAACTTCCTTGTTGGTTCAAAGGGGCATAACTTGTGTGTGTGGTCATTTAGTGGTTCTCCATCCCAGAGAACCATTACAATATTTACTAAACACAATAAAATAAACAAAAACTTTTGAAGATTTTTTCTTTGCACTTTTTGGGGAGAAATAAAGTACATGTGAATTAACTTTTTTTTGTGGAAAAATATCCCAACCTTTCTGGAAATGGAATTTGTAGAAGTCTACTAACCTAATTACGAGCTACCACTCAAATAACCTTATCCAACCCCATATTGTGCTGTTGATCTAAATCCCTCCTCTGTACGCGCTCTTGGCCTAACTAATCAGAGGGGTGCATGCACATAGCAGCGCAATTAGAGTATCTCCAGCCGTCAGGCTCCTTAATTCTCTGGCTCCAGTCCTCTGTCTGTGCTGCGAATTACAGCTCGGTGCCTCCTTCTGCGCAGCCTGCCTTCATAACCCTGCCCATTCACACAGCCTGCAATCAATGAAAGCTTTACTCTTTACAATGCTGACTATGAAAGATGCTTGGTTTTAAAGGGTGAAATGGTTATCAGCATCAGGTTATAGTAGGCATCTGGAAATGTGATGGGAAAATGTCTTAAAATTTCCGTGATGTTTTAATTCAATACAAAAATTAAAAGCATTGGCTTTGGCTTGTTGGTACAATGTAAGGCAAGTATATAGTACATTAAACTATAAATGGTGGACCATAAGCTTCCATTATTTCTACATTTCATTTTCTTACAGGCTTCCAAACATGTCTTGGCTGTTCGTGTACACATGGTAAACCGTAAAAGGGCTGACCAGACAAATTGAGGTAAATGCTGTGATTCCTAATTGATTTCTCATGTTAAGTCCACTTCAATCAGTGTGTGTAAAGGAGAGGAGATGGATTAATTAAGGACATTTAAGACTTGAGACAGCTGAGACATGGACTGTGAATGTGAGGGAAAGCAGACTAGAAAATGCATTAAATTGCCTCTGAATGGAGGAATGATAATGGATGCCAGGCATGCTGGTTTGACAGTGGGAAGAACGGCAACACTGCTGGGGTTTGGAGTTGTTCAAACTCAAGTGTGTGCATCATGTTCACCAGCCACAAAAACAGCCAGTAAATAGCAGGCTGATTTTCAGAACATGTTTTGTTTGGACATTATTTGGACATTAACCAAAGCAATAAAGAAGCTTAAATCTTACAAAAGCCCTTAAAAGCACTTGGCATGTACTTAGTTGAACCAAGTCATAGCATGAGATATGCTGCAAAGATAAATGTTATGTATTAAACATAAAGGGAAAGTTCCTTGCATTTTAAAAATATTATTTTAAAGAGCACATTTCATGTTATTGCCATAATGTGAAAAGGATCCCTTATTTTATTTTGGAATATGTGAAAGATATTTAACATGATTTATTCAGATCAGACAAAAACTGCTGATTGTACACACAATGTATTCATATTCAAGATATTGTGTTGTATGATCCCGATAAGACAAACATAAGAATGTTCCCAGCACTGTCCTTGAGACAATGGAGGGTTATTCCTGTCTTTCTTGCCAGTCTCTGGGAAGGTACAATGTGATTTCAGCTTAGCAATGATCCCCAGAGGAGCTTATCTAGCTGTTGCTGTCTATAGGGGAGGAAAGAAAACTCTTCCGAGATCAGGTACAATGGTTTGGAAAAGATCTGCTTTCTGCTCTGTAGCCGAAGTCAGAAATGCAAACCTTTTATTTCCTTTAGCCATGTGGTTTTTGGCTTTAATTTGTTGAGAGCTGCTCCAAAATTATTCCCTTTTAAGGCCAGTTAAGAATATTAAAAATAATCATTTAATAATATTATTTTTATGTAATTCTGGAACATGTAATTTCATGTTTACAGAATGTAAAAAGCTTCTGGTGTTTTTGAATGGGCTGAAATCTGTAAATGCAAGGTTTTGATCTGATGTTATGCATCACAGCAAAAACACAATAAAAAATTAAATAATACATATAAAAGTAATAATAACATTTATTAAAGATTGTTATCAAGCACAAGCATCAGACTATTACTTGCAGTCATCACAAACATTCTAGTCAACTTTCTTGAGCTAGGCACTTTGCATAACAAAGCGGGCTAATGGAGTAGAAGGGGGCAGGTTTGTGGGCAGCCAAAAAAGAAGGAGCTCCTTACGAGAATTTTCATGGCTTTTAGGATTCCAAGTGTTACGCCCTTCATCATAAGGCTACTTAAACATTTATACAGTTGAGAAAAGCCTCTGTGTAGTGATTTTGTGGTAGTTCCTAATTCCCTAGTGCAGCTGAATCATATCCAAATCTGAATATTATCTATATACTTTTCTCTTTTTTATGTGATGCATTGTCACAAACCACATAAGCAAATCAATTTAATTCTACATATAAAGTCAATAAGGTTTGAGGCACAAATTAATACATTTTGGCTTTTGCTTAATAATTCTAAGAGCATTTGAGCAATATTCAATTTTACATACAAGCAACTGACCAATGCATCTTTGCAACAAATGAAAGTCTAATCTTTGTTTTCAGCACCTGTTATTTATAATGTGGTTAGATCCAGCAGAAAGATGGGATAGTTGTAACAACCATCATGTCAAAAAATGATCAAAACCTGAATACTTACTCTTTTTTTTGGAAAACTGATAATATCTGTGGAAATTTAAAATGTCAGTGCAATAAAATTAATTTAATGATGCATAAAAACCTAAAGAAATACAGTTTTAGTCGTATAAAACCTGTTCAACTTTCAATGTGTATGATGTAGCATAATAATGGTGCTGTATTAAACAAAAAATAATATATGTAGGTTAAAATACTATTGTGCAAAACTGCTGCTCAGGGACTGATTCCATTTGTAGAAAGTGGACAATTGTTTAAATCTGTTTTCGTCAGCAAATGATAGCGTGAGCTGGTGAAACGGAAGAACTCTAGCCTTTAACAGTGCATCTGAGGTCATAAAGGTAATGAACTTCTAATTGAACTCCTAATGAAAAGGGGGAAAACAAAAAACATGTTTGGGTCTTTACATATCCTTGTGTGAAGAAACACATTGAGTGGTAGAAGTTCTGTCCTTCACAGTGCAGCAAATAAGGTTCCACAGCGTGTGAGATATGGGTCAGTGTTGTTGTTGCATGGCCAGGGAGCTCTGACGTTGTGAATGGATGAAAGCAGAGTAGGGCAACACTGCTGAGGAAGGAAACTCAAGGCCCAAACACAAACACACGCGCACATGCACGTAAACCAGCACGCTCTACGGTTGTTTTGCAGCAATACGAGGTGTTGTTGTCCATTCTCTGCCACCCACGTGGCACTGAGAAGTTTGTGGCCTGGGTTCAGGTAACCACCATGTGTTCCTGATTAATACGAAACACAGCAGAGGTGTGATGGGAACAGCATCTAATACACTCATTAATACCTACATGGACCTTTATGGGATTTATAGAACTGGCAGTGAAGCTTTCAGACAGACCTTGTTCTGCAGAAGAACAACTAAAAATGTATGGAAATTGTAACATTACTTTAAAAATATGGAAAAAAGCTAATCTTATCAAGATTCATAGCAATTATAAATATAAATAAATACGTAAATACATTAAAAAAAACTTTTTTGTACTGTAAAGACTAATTGTGACAAATCTTGAGATTTTTTTCCTCCTTTTTTGAGATTTATTAAGCTGTTGAACTGTGATGTATTGTTTGGTGCTCACTGATCGCTGTGTTTTCTGCTTTTGCTGTCATCCTGTTTCTCTTAATGCAATGATTTCTTTTGATCCTGCTCCTTTCATTCTCATAAGCTGGGACTGTTCCAACATAACTGGACCCAAACACTACCCTCATGTTCCTTCAGTAGCTCCAAAACTCTATAATAGTCCTCTGGAGAATATTAGGGTTGCAGGTTTAGTGGGTGTTTTTAAGTACAGGATAAAAACACTTTTATTTATACTAGTGTAGTTTATAGCTGCACTGTCATTTCATTTAGACTGTGTGTTACTTCTGTTTCTGTGTTAAGCACTTTAAAAGATGAGGATGATTACAACTGCTAATCCTACGTTATCTTTAGTTCATCATTAGTTACTAGTGTTTAATAGTTTTTGAGTAAAGGGGAAGCTGTTTTCCCTTGAAACCATTACTGGGTTATAGTGCAGTCCCCAGTTTATCAATAGGGACCATTCTATAATCAAATTACTATGTAACTTTGTAGTTAAATAAGACATTTCTGCAGCCTATTGCATAGAAAATTGTACTTTTGCATTAAAAACGAATGTTTATTCCAGTGAATAGCAGTGTTTGCTAAGTGACATGTTATGTGCTGAATCTGTGAATATGATTTTATTAACTAAAACTGAAGTAACTATCAAAAATGTTGCCGTGATGGATCTGGTTATGACATTTTTGTGACTTTATGTGCCAGAAACTGCTGTATTATTTGTAAGTGTGCATTTAAGACTGGTATATTTAAATGAGCTCTGTTGTGATAGGCTGCTTGCATTGTGCTGCATTGTGTATCAATGTAAAATCAGGTCAGAATAAAACAGCCTTTTAATATGCAGTGCCTTATAGCATATATTGGAGATGGCTAAATATGCAGATATATGCAAATGCATTCACTTTGTGGCAGCACTAGAACAACACATTGAAAATGGGCAGCTTCAATGTATGGACTGTATGGACAGTTAAACAAACAGCATAAAGTAAAGCTTTAATAACATTTACACACCTGGGCCTGTTGTCATGACATGGGATCTTTAACAGTGACCATACCAGAAGTGGTAATGAAATGAATGCAGGCTTCAAATCTCTCTGTTACTGAGGGAAATGGGCAGCGCTTGTGCTTTGTGCTCAAAAATAGTGGAGAATGCACTAACAGGACTCGTGCTGGGCACCAGCACGACACCACCCATGAGCGCGAGCGTCGCTTTGCCCAATCCCCCACGCCTTCGCGTATAATCATCATAGCCCGCTGATCAGTCATCGCCACTCAGGCAGAACACACTTCCTCCTCAGTCTCCTAATTGTGTGCAGCTTGCTGTCAGGCTTATGTTAAAGCCCCATCCCGAAGTGACAATTACTGTTGGAGCTTTGCAGGAAGAAACGGGGCTCTGAGAAGTTGGAAATTGTTTTAATTTGTTTGTTCAGACTTGTATGGTGCGTGCGTCTGTGGGCATGTGCGTGTATATGGGTCATAATCTTAAGTCTTGCTCTCTTGCTCATGTGCACACACACTCACTGCAAAAGTATTTTGTCCACTGAGTTGGTCGATGGTGCCGTTCTGTGCAAAAGATCTTTGAAAAACACTGTTCTCCCTCCTGCATGTAGATCCAGATGGTGCTGTCATATGATATTGGGCCTGTAAAGCGTAAATGGAATTAGGAAAAGATGAGGACTTTCACTTCCCCTCTGTAAACTTCATGACCTATTTCTGAAGCAGCTTCTCACCTCCATAATGGAACATTGCTTTGCTGGTTACTAAAGAATGGTAAAACACCACAATCGCACACAACTCTGTCATATCCCAGAGTTCTAACAGGGCTTTCAAGGGAAATTCCAGCAATTCTCCAAAACATCTGAACAATCAGAATGTCATCATGTAAACAATGTAAAGTTATCCAGACGGGGCAGCTGTGAAACACTTTTCAAGAGAAACGTTCAAATTGTTCACAGTGGTGGTATTAGGAACCAGATGTTTTTAATGCCTTTACAATCTCCCTCACAGAAAGTCAGAACTTTAAATGGTTATGAAATGCCAGAAACAATGTTTTAGTATTGATGAGATTGTGGTCTAAAGCAGAGATGGGCGATTCTGGTTCTGGAGGGCCAGTGTCCTGCACAGTTTGGTAGTTCCCTTCCTCAAACACAATCACTAAACCTGGCAATTATTAGGGAGATCACCCATGTGTGCTGGACACTGGCCCTCCAGGCCCGGAGTTGCCCACCTCTGGTGTAAAGTGTTTTGGTTTTTTTTCGTATTGACATGCAGAGAGAAGTGTAACGCACAATAGTCTGCAATGAAAATGATTTATCCTTTACTACTATCAATATTCAAATATAAAACCCATTTACAGAAAAGATTTTTTAAAATAAAATGCAACAAAAAGTTCCTTTTAACAGTTTTGGACGTTTATTAAACTATAAAAGTTAACTAATAAAATCTTTTTACTGATCAACTTAAATGTATTTTGTATTTTATATTCTGCAGCACACGCAAAAAAGTTGGAACAGAGCTAAATAAAGAGTGAAAAGTTAACGCTCAAGGTGAGGTGATCATAATTGGGTATAAGAAGATGAAGGCTCAGTCTCTGCAAACGAAGCTGTGTCGTGGCTCAGCACTTTGTGACAAACATCATGAAAGAATTGTCAGTCCGTTCAAAAAGAACATTTCTCACACAACTTTACAGAGAACTGGGTTCTTTCATCGTCTACAGGACATACTATTGTAAAAAGATTCTGAAAATCCAGAGAAATCTCAGTCCCTAAAGGACAAGGTCAGAAACCTTTGAGCCCTTAGGTAGCACTAAATGAGAATCCTTTATGCCACGGTAATAAATGCAGTCACATGGGCTCAGCAGGACATGGAAAGCCATTCTCACTTGACACAGTCTATCACTGCATCAAAAAATGCAACCTATAATTCTATTGCCCAAACATAAGGTCAAACATTAATTTTATATAGAAACACAACCAATGATGAGTCCAGTTTTCCACTTGTTATTGGGAAAATGGTCTTCAAGGTTTCTGTGACAAAGATGAAATATACACATATACAATATAGACTGTTCCCAACAAAAGCAAACATCTGTTATGGTATGGGGTGTTGCATCCGTGCTTACAACATGGGTGTGAAACAGAGGCTTATTTTGGCATTTTTGAGAGACATATCCTGCCATCAAAGTGAAGTCCATGCTTATTTCAACAGACAAGGCCCTTTTACATCCGCTATAAGAGTGTGGCTTTGCAGACTCAGAATATGTGTGCTTGACTGGATTGCTAGTAGTTCTGATGCCATTGTGAACATTTTTGGAGCTTCATGAATAATAGAATCAGACAATGGTCACCGTGGATTAGTAAGCAGTTGAAGTTTTGTAACAGAGTGGTAAACATGTCATTAATGCTTAAGTGTCAATATTTTGTGTAGCCATCATTATTTTCCAACATCTGGGTTCACTAGAGCTTCACTGGTTTCCACTGGAATCCTCTTCCACTCCTCCATGATGACATCACAGAGCTGGTAGATGTTAGAGACCTTGCGCTCCTCCACCTTCCATTTGAGGATGCCCCACAGATGCTCCGTAGGGTTTAGGTCTGGAGACATGCCTGACCAGTCCAGCACCTTTACCCTCAGTTTCTTTAGCAAGGCAGTGATCATGTTGGAATCTCGTCCTGCGGCCCAGTTTCCAAAGGGAGCTCTGCTTCAGTGTGTAACAGTACATGTTGGCATTCATGATTCCCTCAATGAACTGTAGCGCCTCAGTGCTGGCAGCTCTCATTCAGCCCCAAACCATGACATTCCCACTACCATGCTTGACTGTAGGAAAGACACACTTATGTTTGGACTCCTCATCTGGTTGCCTCTGCACACGCTTGACACCATTTGAAACAAATAATTTATCTTGGTCTCATCAGACCACAGGACTTGGTTCCAGTAATCCATATCCTTAGTCTGCTTGTCTTCAGCAAACTGTTTGCAGGCTTTTTAGTGCATCATCTGAGGCTTCCTTCTGGGACGACGGCCATGCAAACCAACTTGATGCAGTGTGCAGCGTATGGTCTGAGCACTGACAGACTGACCCCCCACCCCTACAACCTCTGCAGCAATGCTGACAGCACTCATACATCTATTTTCAACAGACAACCTCTGGATATGACGCTGAGCATGTGCTCTTAACTTCTTTGTTCGACCATGGTGAGGCCTGTTCTGAGTGGGACCTGTCCTGTTAAACTGTTGTATGGTCTTGGCCACTGTGCTTAAGCTCAGTTTCAGGGTGTTGTGTCTTCTTATAGCCTAGGCCATTTTTATGTAAACCAACAATTCTTTTTTCAGATCTTCAGAGAGTTATATGCCATGAGGTGTCATGTTGAGTAAGTATGAGAGTGTGAAAGCCATAACACCAAATTTAACACACCTGCTTCTCATTTACACATGAGACCTTGTCACATGACACAGGGAAGGAAAAATGGCAAACTGGACACATATTTACACTTAGGGATGTACTCACTTTTATTGTCAGTGGTTTAGACATTAATGGCTGTGTGTTGAGTTATTTTGAGCAAATTTACACTGTTATACAAGTTGTACACTGACTACTTTACATTGTATCAAAGTGTCATATCTTTAGTGTTGTCCAATGAAAATATATAATAAAATATTTAACAAAAATATGAGGGGTGTACTCACTTTCGAGATACTGTATTTTCTTTCAAATTTTATTAGTTCAAGTAGTTCAATAGAGTTAACAAATTCTTGTTGTTGTTTTTTTTTGAGGATTTGTAAAAACCTTTTCACTAATAATTTTAGATAAATTTTCTATAAAAAAATACAGGAAGTCCTTTGAATTTCAAATTGGACAACTAACACCAGCCTGTATTACCCACCAATTTTCCCACACAATGCAATGCTCCACATGAAACACGCCAAATCCCACAACAGTGTGGAAGTTCAAATGCCATATATATATTTTTTCATTTAAAGATGTAGCGACATAACCATCATCAAATGTCGAGTGCAACTTCACTCAAGGACCCCCTGTATATAGAGTTAAATTGTAGACATTGTAAGCATTTGTTCCTTCCAAAAAGAAATAGGTAAGTTTCTCTCATTTCAAAATACATTGACTGCCTTGGATTACAGTTTTTCCAACAATTAAATTATTTTAAAAATGCCTCATAAAAAGGGCATTTCATTTTTAGTTTACAGAATAAGTGTAAATCAATGGTAGCCTGTAGCAAAAACCTAAAAAGATGGTGCAAATCTTTTTTATTGCAGTGGAAGTTCTCAATACATCCTTCATCCATTTCATTCACAATTGAAATTTGGTGAAACTTAAAAACTTTCAAATTTAATGCAAAAAAGGGAATTAGGGACTTGACTGAAATGACTTATATAAAAATGAGTAAAATAAAGATTTCAAAATATAAAATCACCCAGACACTCTTTCAAATTATATGATCAACAGTATACGACACGTCTCAGCATCGAGACATGATCCTAATGTTGCCATTCCTACTGCCAATCTGCAGCTAGAGGAGTATAAAGCTTTTAATGTTTTATTGTTGTATGGAGTTCAGCATATGTAACTACTTGCTCTTCACTTCCAGCATGAAATAGGAAGTTGCAGTGAAGTATATTCAAATAAAGCATAACACATGTCATGATTCAGCATGAGACGCTATGGTTTCCTCATCATCTCACTGCCCACAGGGAAACATCATGCTCCACGTGCTCAGCCACAAACATCTTTAGGAAGTCACAATGTTGGCATTTTTAAGGCATAGAAATAATGTGATGTCTGATATTATGAAACAATGTTATACAGTATCTAAGATACCTTCGTCAGAAAAATAGTGACATCAATCACTAAATTTGCCAATGTTCATTTAGTCCAATATTCCTAGTACTAGAAAATGTCTATTTTGTTACAAGCCCCTGTAGAACACAAATAGAACCAAGGCTGGAACCATGCCGTCTACTAACCAAGTCAAAACAACTCAAAACAGTGTTTTTTTTCTGTTGTAGGAAGTTCTTATTTTGCACTGCAATCCTGGACTCCCATTACTGACACAGCAAAAATTGTAGTGTAGGAGATATGGAGAACAAACAGAACTACTGCATAATGTTTGATGGTGGTGAAGAAAGCACTTTAAAGACCAATCCTGATACCCTGGAACCCCACGGACAGATCCATGCTCCCCTCCTGAACTGTTCATGCCTCTTTAAACTGAAATTATTACTTTCATTTGTATTTATTTGTTAGTATTCTTTTGTCTGTTACTACTATCCTGTTTCAACCAGAGGAGGCTGGGTTCCCCTTTCTGAGCCTTGGTTCCTTCCAAAGTTTTTCTCTTTAGTTTAGGGAGTTTTTCCTTGCTTCAGACCCACATTCTGTAAACCTGCTTTGACAATGTTACTTGTAAAACTTGACTAAGTTGACTAAAGCACCCCCCACCATTTTCTCTCTTTTTTTCCACAAACCTCACAAATAGCTTGTTGACTTGGAGGTGCTGTACTATCATAGTTTTGGAAACTTGGTGACCCTAAGATGCAAATCCACATCTGCACATTCTCCAGCTGCAGTCCAGTTCTTGCCTCTTGACCCATCCACTTCACTGTGTGTTTGTGGCGTGGGTGGGATACACGTGTGTACCGTATTTCCCCAACGATAGGCCACCCCACATTATAGGCCGCCCCATTCTAAAAACCGCAGAAATTTTTTATTTGTGTTTTAAAACTCTGAGATAAGCCGCCCATGTTATTAGCTGCATCGTTACTGAATTTACCAATTTACCCAGTAAAAGCATCTAACTTGACACACCCCTGGAGACCTTTGCAGCTTTATACTGGTAGTGACATTATACCGTAGTTAAATTAAATTGAGAAAATTTGGAACTGAGTGAACACGTCGGATGTTAGTTTAATAACAATATTTTATATTCTGTGCGAAATTTGATCAGTGTAGATTAGATAAAATAAATAAGGGTGATGTGCTTGTATTTTCTGGTTCTAGTAAGAACTCTTGTTTCTACATTTTGGACTAACTGGAGCTTATTTATGGACCTACTAGTACAGCCAGAGAGTAAAGCATTACAATATTCTAACCTAGAGGTAAAGGGGGCATGAAGTAGTTTTTCTGAATCATGTGATGACATAATATTCCTTATCTTAGAAATGATGATGAAAGAAGGCGGTCCTAGTAATGTTTTCTACATGGGTTTCAAATGAAAGACTGGGGTTGATGATCACACCAAGGTCTTTCACTGCTGTAGAAGATGAAACAGAATGGCCTCCAGAGTTACTGTGCAATTGGACAGCTTGCTCTGAGCAAGTATTTCTATTAAGAGTACTTCTGTTTTGTTCAGAATTTAGTAGGAAGTTTAGAAACATTCGCTGTTTAATGCTTTACAACATGGCATGACTATTGGAACTATTTGGGTTTTTTTTTCTTTTGATATTTTAATTTTCATGGGGATCAAATGTTTGCATTTTACCTCCTCTGTTTAGTTCACATAGTAAGTGTTTATTGTATCATTTAAATTAAAAAAGTCACCATTTCCAGGGCATAGAAGAGACTCCATTTGCCTTCGAACTGAACAGCTTTCCCCAGGCTCTCAGCTCCACAGAAGTCATCTGAGGACAGCCATTTCTACGCCAGTCTGAACGTACCACTCCAACAGACTCTGAGTGCATCTGCTTCTGCTTTTCTATTTCTCTCTCTCTCTCTCTCCCTCCCTCTTGCTCTCTCTTTTTCTCTTTCTGTATGTAGGATGATGAATTTGCTGGTCGTGTTCAGCTTCAGAAATCTGAGGCCAGATTGCTACGTCTCCAAATGGTGAAGTAGAAATACCCTCCATCCTAGCCTCCAGACCTGTCAAATCTCTGAAGCAATAAATATTTTGAAGACATTTGAAGGTATTTTTTACCCATCATTTAAAATATGAATTGTTCACATTTATCCATGTTCTGAAGCTTTTCTATGTGCTCCTAGATGCTTAGAAGAACTTTCGTAACAGGAATGATTGAATAAATGAATAATGAATATACAAAGTGGGCCTTGGATTCTGGTCTTCTATGCCACTAAGTAACAGACAGAAATATCTATAAAAATTACTATTATTATTATTTTTGTTGTTGTTTTTATTATTATTGCTGTTGTTTGTTTAGCAGCTTTGTTTTTGTAATCCAGCAGTGTCAAACTCAGTTCTTGGTGGGCCACAGCTCTGCAGATCTCTGTCCCTCTTCATAAATGAGAAAACCTAGGCACTGACAGCTGTAGAAATTGCTAGGGGGCACCGGGAATATACCTGCAAAGCTGTGACAGCAAATCAATAATGCAGCAGTGTTTCCCTGTCTTTGCTCACCTTACGTAATGTATAACACAGTTTCAAAAAATTTGAGAAATGGACTGAATTAACAAATGTATTTCAAATGTTTGTGCTGAATTTATAAGGTTCAGTGTCATTGATGTCTAATTCAACACACAAATAAAAATAGGAATGTCAGACTAGCAACTGTGGCAACGTAGTGTTTTTCTGATGTAGGAGAACAGCAGGCTACAGTGGCTGGGAGCAGCGAGTCAAATTTGCACACACAGAACAGTGCAGAATATTTTTTCTGGTGTAATCATCCGTGCAGCTGTCATTGCTTAAAGTGCCTAATGATGGCTTGTTCAGACAGGCTGGTCAAATCAGATTTTTAAGCCTATCTGGCCTGAGCACCTCCAGTCTAAACAGCAAAATAACATAAAACTGGGATTTTTTTTCAAATCAGGCCACATCTATAGGTGGTTTTGATTGTCTCTAGGCTTGCGGCTCAGTCCGATCAGACAGATCAGATTTTATGTGGATTCTTGATGGACATTTTACAGTGATCCTGATTATCCTGTCTTCATGCTCTGGTGTCATGTTTTGTCCATGTTCCAGTTGCTAAAAAACACAAGACAGTTGTGAAATATTATAAAATTGTTCTGCTAGTTCTCTTCAGCATGGTTCGTGAACGTATCAGCCTGCTCATCCCTCACTAGTGTACGCACAGCACATCATATTTGCTCACTTGTAATTAAAATATACAAAGCTAGAGAAAGCAAGAAATGAGTCTAATTTGCCCTGAATGCCTTGCTAACTAACTGACGAGTGGAGTTGAAGCCTTTAATGAGGCAGAATGCTACACGCTACAGAACCGTGGCCCTCCAGGTACAGCATTAACCCTGTAAATATGTTTTAATGGAATATGTCAGTTCAGTTTCTGAAGGATAATAAATATGGGTGTTGCCATATACAAGGTGTTGCCGCATACATTATTCCCACACTGTGGTATCTGACAGATAGCATTACTTACAATAAAATAAACTCTTAAAGTCAAAGTATACACTAAAATGAATGTGATATATATCAAGTTTTGAATATGATAAAATTGGATTTTATATGCATCAGTTCAAACCATTACTTACAAATTGATGAATAATACGACTATTTGTACCAGTTAACACACTGTTCATGCTTGTTTTTGATTGAATTACTATTATATGATATTATTAATTATAATTTATTTTAATGGAATGTAGTGATTAACAAGCAATAAACCATTTACCATCCAGATAATTACTTATAAACACTTTTGCACAGTACAGTATATTACATAAAAGAGAAGCCCTCTATTGCTAACTGTGGCTTTTCCTATCTAAAGCCCAGACAGTTTCCTGGCAGATAGCATGAGCTCTTGAGTCCTCTGCTGTGTCCCATTGGGCCTTATTTACACCTGCATAGGTCCCAAAGGAGCCTGGGTGACAGAGATGAAGCTACTGTGGTAAGTAGAGATTGAGAATTGTATCCTCAGAGGTTGGGGTAAGGTGGGATACTGCTATTGGTGGGGGGTATTACTGTGAAACAGCAGTGAAGTGTATTTAATAGAGTTTAAGGGGTAAATAAGATTTAATGAAGATATTTTAAATCCAGTCCAGAACATGGTTCTAAGCATGAAGGGGGAACTTTCCCTCTTAGGAACAAAAGTTACAAAAAGAGTTTTTTAGAACATTTCCTGATGACCCTTAAAATATGGGGTTCTGTAAAGTGCTTTGAAAGTTCAAAGAACCTCTAAATAATATCTAGTCTAGAACCAAAATAATGTCAAAATGTGTCATTTTCATGGAAAACTGGTCATTCACTATTTAAGAATAATAAATATTATAAAGGTAGATGCAGTATGTTAACATTGTTTAAAAATGTTCTAACAAAACCAATATATACATTTGTCAATGTATTTAGTCAATGGCTCCACCCACTCACAACAAAGTTATAAAGACTGTTTCACACCAGAATGCTCATCACAAATAAGTGAATGTGTACTTAAGTTCCCTTAACAAAACCAATTCTGTTTTTGACATATATAGTTATGTAAAAAAAGGACCCCATTAAATATGCATTTATCAATATTCTTTATTAAGAAATGTTCACATATTGATCTCTAATCTTGTTTTTATTTATATTGGGAACAAAAAGTGATTTCATTGCAGGTAAACAACAACATTTAACCTTCATTTATTCATTAAACAAAAGATATCAACAGATATGTATATTCTAACTGAGAAAGAATTTAGGAGACCCTACATTCAAATAGTTAGTTTTACTGCAGTGAGATGCTTCATGTAGCATCTTCCAGTCTCTGACATCAGTCTAAGGAAAGTTTGTCACACTTCTCAATGCAGAATTCTTTAAGCTGTGAGATGTTTGAGGAGTTTCCTGCACATACAGCTCATTTCAAATCACCCCACAGCATCTCAATGGGACAGCAAGATCAAGGCTTTGAGCTCCAGGACTCTCCACATCTTAGTTTTCAGCCAGTTCTTGGTGGATTTTGGCCTAGTTCGACTTCAGCTTTAATGTTCTTACAGATGGTCTCACATGTTCCTAAAGTGCCCTCTGATACAAGGAATAATTCATGGTGGATTATATGATGGTCAGTTGACCAGATCCTGTTGCAGTAAAGCATCCCTGAATCATGACACTTCCACCGCCATGCTTCACAGTTTGTATGAGGTTCTTTTCATGGAATGCTGTATTTGGTTAACGCCAGACCTCTGTTCTGGTGTCGTATAATTACATTTTAGACTCATCTGTCCAAAGATCATTATTCCAGAAGTCCTGGTCTTTGTCTAGGTTCTCCCTAGCAAACTTCACTCTGGCCTTGCTGTTGCTAAGACAAGTTTTCTCCTTGTACACCTCACATGCAAGTTGTGTAGTCTCTCTCTGATTATAGAGTCATACACTTTCACATCAACAGTATCAAGAACCTGCTGTAGGTCCTGTGATGATAGTTTAGGGTTTTTGGAAACTTCTTTAAGCATCTTGCATTCTGCTCTTGGGGTGACCTTGGACATGTTGGCAGTTTTTTATAGAAGTCCTACACTTGTAGAGTATTTTCCAGACAGTGGAAATGCAAATTCTTTTGAGATCTTCTAAAATCCCTTACTAGACTTATAAGCTGCTACAATCTTCTTTCTGAAGGCCTCAGGCAGCTCTTTTGATGTCACCATGGTCTTCACTCTCGCCTCAACAGTCAGGAGGGCAAGCCTCCTTCAAAAGTCTGAGTAACTATATTCTAATTATGTGCACCTGATGTGCTACACCTGTTTGTGATATGAGCCATTTTATTTGGGAACAAAGGTGGGGGTGTCCTCATTTATTCCTATACCAGAAATCACATTTTTTAGAATTACATTTTACAGATTTTGTTTTTCATCCGTTTTAATTGTTTAGTTGTATTACATGAATCTCCTAATGTTCAAATTGAGATTAAATATCCATATGTACTAGATGTGTTACAAAAATACAAAAGCTTTTATAGGGTGTCCAAATTTTTTTCACATGACTGTAAACCCTCATAGAAGTAATTTGAAAAAATGCTTATTACCAGCTTAAAGGCCGAGTTGGAGTTCAAGTCTTTTCAGCAATCGTACCCCCTCATCCAGGCCGGTCGCCTTGGTTTGCTTATCAAAGATCAAGGGGAGAAAATAAAAGATCATTGGTGAAAATGCAGTGTTGCTTTGGCTCTAAAGCCAGTATATGTCCTAATACAGCCTTTTGTCCCTGGGATAATCCTTATGCTTTTGACTGCTGTCTATGCAAGCTTTAAACACACACACACACACACACACACACACACACACACACACACACACACACACACAACAATGAATTCCTCAGGAGTCTGCTCATAAGCAGCTTCCCTCTCTTTCGTTTGCTCACTTTGCCTCCTCCCTGCACTCTCCCTTCTGTCAACACACACTGTTTAAGGGGAACATCAGACCACACTGCTGCATAAAGAGAAAAAAAGAAAAAGAAAAATAAAGCTCAGGAGAGCAGCAATGAGGAGAAATTAATGCCAGCTCTCAAGCTGAGCTGAGCTTTCCCACCTGTCCTCCCCCAGCTGCAGCCGAGACCTCGCATGAACCGCTTTGAGGTCCGAGCCACTTCTGGGCCATTTTCAGCTTCATCTGAAGCATCTTAAGGGATGAGAAGTTATTAGGTAGCTAGCTGGTGGGCCAAGAACTCCTGGCTTGCAAGATTGAGAGGCAGGAAGGCAGTGGGTTCCAGGCTGGGATCGTTCCAGCCATGAGGCCTCAGCTGGAAGCCAGAGCCATAACAGAAACTCTACACCCAGACCTGGAGGAGAGGGCGAGAGGAGAAAGCACATATTTTCTCCCTGCTGGCTTTCTATACTATCAAAAGTGAGGTGTTTCAGATCCCCACAGCTTTTCTCACGGCCCGCTCCCCCCGGTGCCATCTGGCTTTGAAGCCCATGGCTGATCATATCTCCTCATCAGGACAGAGTTAGAATCGAGTTCAAAAGGACGCAGATCTATCCCGGGGTGAATGGGTTCTCTGTGAATAGATACATCAGATCCTTCAAATATGTCTTCTCTAACTGAGCCCTTTGCCATGTAATAAAAAGTATAAAGTGAGATTAGAATATTTCCTTAAAGGGTCTATGTTATAGAAAACAAACGTTCACTTTTTAAAATAAGTTTCATGTAGTGTAACATTCACAGTGTAAACACTGTGAAACAGTTCATTCCACAGTCTGTACAGTCCATATATAGAAATATGGAAATGAATAATGTCCATTTTTAAATTATTGTTTTTGTGATACTAATTTTTTAAACAAAGGTTTTTGAACATACTGTGCCTACAGATAAAATTATATACTTGAACAAAAACACAAGGATATGTATCTTTTTCAATCATTTATTCAACAAATATATATATATATATATATTTTTTAAGTTAATGAACCTTTGGGTTTAGAAGCTAATATATCCCCCTTTAACATAATTTTTGTCATTTGGTGATATTATTATTTAAAAACATTCCTTTATTCATTTTGTGTTATTCCTTGGTGGATTTGCTACTGTGCTTAGGATCATTCTCCTGTTGAAAGGTCCACGTCTTGTTCTTGTTCAGTTTCAGAAAGATTGCCCTAATATAATCTTAAGTAAGTAGTATTTTTTAAATATAAATTCATAGTCGAATCAATTACTACAAGCTGTCTGTTCCCTAAGACAGCAAAGCAACCATAAACCATTACATTTCCATTAATGTACTTCACGGTTGGCATGGGGTTCTTCTCCTGAAAAGTGGTCTAAACCGTTTGTGAACTGTTGCTGTGCCAAAACAATTCTGTCCAGAGCCCATTACTACAAAAGGCCTGGTCAGTACTTGTGTTTTTTGACAACCTGTAGTCCTGTAGCACTTTTAAAGAGCAAAATTCTTCTTTATGTGGTTCAATTTTGTCCAACCTCTATCTGATTGTAGGTTTATACATTTTCATGTCTGCAGTTACGCAAGTTTCATGCTGATCCCATGATGAAACCTAGAGTTCTTTGGGATTTTCTTTCTCAACAAACAATCTGCTCAATCTGTTGATTTTGCTGGCATTTATTTAAAATAGACAAGGTGAATTATTTATTTCAAATAATTTAAAGATGTTCTTAAATCCCTTGCCTGACTCAACCTTTTTCTGAAGTGGAGTTCTTTAGAAATAGCTTGGTGACATAATACTTTAATAGCCAAGACCTCAGACCCTAGAGGTTAGTTTTGAAAAACACAGGTTCTACCTGCAGGAGGTTCTATTTAATGGCAACTAATTTGGGACACCTGATTCTAATTTTATGGATATTAAGGTGTACACTTACTTGTCCATGCACTATATCATATAGTGTGAAAAAATCAACAATTTCCATGGGATGTACTTATTTTTAACTCTGTATTACTTTTAAAAGCAAAGTAACAAAAACTTTGTCTTTTCTAATACTGATGCCATTGCTTAAACCTTGAGTATTGATCAATAGTGAAAACAATATTTCATCTCTAAAAAATAGGTTTAGGAATGAGCTATTTTAACTGAAGCACTTTCATTGAAAATGATTTTCTCCCAGATATTATATCCAGCATTTTCTGCTGATATTGGAAAATACCAACAGATTACAAATAATGAACAATTTGCGAACTCTAGTTTAGTTTTTCTTCATGATGGGAATAGAGCATTTGAATCACTCAATCACAGTCTAAGTCGTTGTTTATTTACAACAGTGTAAATTCTGTAAAACTCTTGTGTATATAAAACCTCACAACTTTATTTTCCTACTTTTTAAAATAGCAGCTTCACTTTACATTGTAAAATCATAATGATCTGAAACCAACCTCTTTAATAAAAATGTAATGTAAATGTAAAAAAGAGAAAACTAGTACATGCATTGGGGGTGGGGAAGTGAATCCTATATTAAGAAATACATTTTATACATGAAATCAAGTCATACAACCCCCTTTGCCAACAGAACAGCACTTATCTTCTCCTATAACATTTTTGTGTAGATGTTGCCATATTTTTTATGGTCATTATCCTGCTGGAAGACCCAATAATGACCCATCTCCAGCATTATGGCAGAGGCCACCAGATTTTGATGCTATGCACCCAAACAAGATCCTCAGATCCTTTGGAAAAGAAACAGCCCCACAGATACTCCACCATACTTTACAGTGGGCATGAGGTGATTTTTCACATACTCATTCTTAAGATTTCCACCAGACCCTCTTAGAATGTTTGTTAAGAGCTCAAGTTTAGACTCATCTGACCAAAGCACCCGGTCCCAACTGAAGTCCCAGTATTCAGCATTACATTTGTGATTGTAAGGGAGATGGCTTTTTCCTTGCATGTCTCCCAAACAGCTTGTTTGCATGGAGATGTGTCTTATGGCTGTCTTTGTGACCCCCAAGATACTAGTCTTTGGTGCAGTTCTCTAAGTGAGCTTTGGAGAATTTTTTACTTCTCTTACCATCCTCCTCACTGTGTGTAGTGGCAAGATAAACTTGGGTCGTCGTCCAGCCTTGTTTGTCACTGTTCCAGTTGTTTTAAGCTTCTGTATTATTCTGCTGACTGTAGATACAGGCAGGTTTAGGCAAGTAGCTACTTTCTTGTAGCCATTACCTGCCTAATGAAGGTCAACACATCTGCTGTACTTGAACAGCATTTTCTCTGGTCTTTCCATTGTTGATGAGTGGAGCAACAGGACTCATATTATATTCTATTATCCTATTTACCCTATTTATCAACAAAAACTAAATTAGAAATGATAAAAAAGCTTCAATTACATTTCTTATTATAATAATTTAATTCACTTGAGTTAAATGTCTTTATGATTAAAAAAAAAAAAAAGAAAATCAGTGTGAGATTTTGCTCCTGCAATAAAAACATAATTAATTTTAAAGCTTTTAACAGACGTTAACCAGGTGTGCCAATAATTGTGGAGGGTGCGGTACGTTCAAGTACATAAGGCTCTTTCCTTCCCTTATAGTCATCAATATGGATATATTAGGGGTCTCAACACTAGCAAATAATCAGGATTTGTGTTTGCTCTATCTGGAGGATAAAAAAGATCTGTAAGACTGCCATTGTAAGACAGAATCCTTCAGCATCCGCATCGCATTTGCGAGTCCTCACAGAAGTGTCTTTCAGCCTTTGAGCTTAGCCGCATGGAGCGAAAACTCGTGACCTTAAACAACCCCAGGCTTCATTTACAGCAGAAATAGGGCAGCAGCTATTCCTGACAATGTCATTAACTGGAGGCAACACGAAGGAATGGCACACATCTAAGACATCAGTGATTAAAAAAACCCTCCTCTGTCATTACTTATTTCAACTACCACCCCATAATATTCAGAGGCAGCTTTAAAAATAAGACACAAGAGAGAGAGGCACACTAGATTCTTCTTTATGTAAGATCATTTATGTACACATATGGCTTCATACAGCAGCAACATAGTCATGGTTGTTTTATGAAGAATACAAGCACATCAGGCAACTGCATCAAGAACTAAATCAGAGAACTATGGCCTCACATTATACAAACTGACTACGGCTGTTGTTTACTGCCAATAAGCTGAATGTAAAACAGAAAGATGTACTGGATCGCTTAGGGCATGTCAGCATAAGAATAACAATGATCTCTAAAGAATATTCTTTTAATTCTTATAAAGATTTATTATTTTCTACATAAGCTGATTGCACATATTATATATATATATATATATATATATGCACACACATATTGTGAATCAAATAATCCAATAATTTCTGTACATAAGTTAAGAAATGTAACAGTTTGCTTTAAAATAGGTCACATCTTCACTGCTTTGTCCCTCTATGAAAGTGCATTGTCTTAATTTATAGATTCTTTTTCTATAAAAAATTGGTCCAACCCCTCAATCTAAATAAACAGATTTTTTTTCTCCAAATTTGATTTAGATTATATATTTTTTGCATTTTTATATTTTTCTACATTTCTATTTAATTTAAAAACTGCTGCTAAATACAAGAATAACAGAGTCAGTTTACAAAAAAGCTTTACATGTAAAATGTCATCTATGGTCTAAATACTTCATATTCTTTTCCATAACATCAAAACGTCTCCACAACTCCATTTTACACTAAATATATTGTCATCAGTAAAAACAAACCAAAGGTAACAAAAATAATAAACGACATACAATATGCATAGGTGTGAATTAACAAAGCAAATACAATACAGATCAGGTTTTGTCCACATGTGAAACATTTATACAGATTAATATTAGTAAAAGAGATCTGTTTCCATGAAACAGTCTGTCTGTCTCTGCTTTAAAATGAGTGGCCTGCACAAAAAGTAGAATTCATAGGTTAATCAATAATTTTAGAACAGACTTGTGCCAGCTTTCAAGCTACTACCTGTGTGTGTCACACACGAACCTCTGGTAAAGAAATAAAATGCCTTTTTTGAAGAGAAAGCACTTCTGTGACAACTTCAAGGGCCTGACATTTAAAGAGCAGCCACTGCACAGCACTTCAGACTGCAGGTGCTTTCAGATAATGCTAAACTTGTTATAGAAGTCAGTTTTAAAAAGTCTTTAAATGAGTAGCTTAGCCTGCAGAATAAATTCAAGTTTAACAATTATGCACTGCCTAATCATTTCCAAAACCATGTTCACTCAGCCTGATTGGGTAAAGCCTTGAGGCTTCTACATTATTGGGCCAGGTCGTTTTTTGATACTGGGAGGTAAAAAGTAAGAAAAAGGATCCCAAAAAAGTGCTTAAACATAAAAAAAACCTTGTCCTTGGATGTTCTTGTACATCTATATGCAACTTACAAACTTTTATTATGTTTTACTCTACCCTGATTTATTATTAAGAATTATGATGGGAGAAGACTTGGGGCCAAAACCAGGGAGATGTAAGTGGGGGGAGGGGGGGAGGGGGGGGGGGGGAGGGAGAGTGGGAAGGGGAGGGAGGAAGGGAGAGTGGGCAGGGGAGGGAGGAAGGGAGAGTGTGCAGGGGAGGGAGGAAGGGAGATT
>JBBIGC010000001.1:26190662-26205131 GCA_037576955.1 Lepidarchus adonis
CCAAATGACCCCCCCCCCCCCCCCCAACCCCCAAGCAAAGAAATTAATTACGAAGTGTAACTATGGAAACCCATACATTTTTCCATACCTACATTGGCCATATCTGATAACTTATATGGATTTTCTTTTTTAATTCCATGAACTATCCATACCAAAGAACCTTTTCAGGCCTTTCCTTCTTGTTCCTGCTCTAATGGAGTGTGCACAACTGTACTTTCCCATTCTTTATTTCTTGTAATTTCAACTCCTCTCTACATTTTAGCCAAACCAATCTGTTTTGAAGACACTAACATTTTGCTTATTTTAACAGCATAACTGCTTTACAATAACTAGTTACCATCTGCTTTGACAGATCATCTTCTCCCAGCTGGACTCTCCTGAAGGCTGATCCAGTGATTCAGAAATAATTTTATAAACTGCTCTCTGGCAGTGACAATATGTACAAATGTTAGGGGTGTCAGAGTGAATAAAACAAAATGAAAGCTCCTAAGTTTCATAATGGTGGTACAAGGATAGTAAGAGATTCAATACTAATCTCATTGTCTCTAAGGACATACTCAAACAACAGTGAACAGATTTTTTAAAAAGTCAGAAAGAAGGCAGTGGGGCTACTCTGGTAAATCTTAAGTAAGGCATCTTTTCTTGATTTCATGAAATTTAAAGGCAATATAAACTCAGAACATCCCAAACATATTGACATGTACATCACAGTGCCTGCATTTTGAGAGAAAGAGAAAAAGAAATACGCACATTTGTGATAATCTGTGATGTGATTCAATCACACCTCTTCTCCTTCACTCTAATAAATAAACAAAAGTAAATAAATCTCCCTACACTTTCATAAAGGCAGAGGACTGTAGCTTTTCTGCCAGCACAGAGGGAGGCCCGTTCTGTGCTGTGACACAGGCAAGAGCCTACCTGCACTGTAGTTTTTAACTACGCAATTAGCCATGGTCACAAGACTTGTGTTTGGGACCCCCGCAAGAAATGTTAAAAGACGTCCAGCAGTTTGTCAAAATTTCTATGGTCTTTCCCACCTTGAGAGCAGCCAACCCTATAAAGTTTTGAGGGGTTTTTTTATATTTGAGATGAGTTTCGAAGAGAACAATGGACTGTGAGGTGAAAATTCTGGTCTATTTTAAAGACGGATGTGTATTCCTTACATTGTGGGATAGATCCCCCATATACCAAAATATATTTCACTCCAGAAGCACGCTTTCAGGGTAAAAACACAAAGAAACTTTGAAAAAAAGTGGACTTGTCCCTTAAGGACCCCAAAACACTGCTGAAATATGCATGCATTATACACAGCTTAATCTAACCTCAGCTAAAGCCAACCATACACAATAATAACAGTTACAAAACCTCAAAACAAAATCTCAAATATATCACTTTTATGCTTCTGCCATATGTATTTACCATGTATTTACAAAGAAATGTGGAACCATGTACACAGTCTGAATGAGAAGCACCCTTACGAGTGAGAATGAGCCAACAGAAATGTCAAGTGTCAGATCCAGTTTCTCTCAGATTTACAAAAACCTGTTAAATCTGCTGCCCTGATTGCTGAATTCTTTGTGTAAACGCTCTGTACAAGACATAATCGCAATATACTCTTTTAAAAATGTAGTACATCTGCTCTGATTTGAAAACACAGAGGAGAGAACAGAAAGTGTTATAATGTAACATAGTCCAAGTAGGCCAAGAGTTTTCCTAACTGCTTCCAGGTCCTGCCGTGGAGGACCCTGTCAAGATATGACTATATACACACTGATCATCTGGATCCAGTTCTACCTCCCAATAAGGCCAGCTGTGGAATTTCCAGGGCATTTAGCATTGCATTCAAACACTAGGATGCCAATGGGGAAGCCAAGCTCTAACAGCACTAGCTCTGACAGGTGAGGAAAAGAGGATTACCACTGAATGGTGAATTTAAAGGGATGTGAAAGATAAAGGGTAGTCTGATTAAAAAATTAGGAAATGTTATCTGATCACAGTTTGAATTTAATAGAGAACTTTTAGAGATTGCACTGATAATCATGGTAATTGTGATGCATGTTTGCATATGTAAGTTGGTATGTGCAGGTATGAATGTGTATGCGGCTGATATGTGGGCAATGGTATTGACCTTGCCGTTTTTGCCCTGATGTGACCACTGGCTCTCTGCGAGGAAAAGGCAGCAAAATAAAGCACATGTGATTTGGCTAAGGAGTAGAGGCACCTGGTTTGGCACTTGGTTTGAAGGTGCGTTATAGCAACAGAGCAGAAGCATTCTGCTCTTCACTGAGCTAACGTCCTTGGCAGTATGCGGTCGTATCACAGCCACAGCTGAGCAGAGGGAGAGCTTGGGAGCGTCCTTGATGAGAAGCAAGAAAAGAGAGCATTGCTTGAATGAGTGGGGATGACCTCTTTGGGCTCTCCAGTCTGAAAGGCAGAAAACTTCTACCTGTAAGAAAAGAGTAGGGACTTAATGCAATGCAAATTGAAAAAACAAAACATGTTAAAAACTGCTGTTTGGAAAGACTTCTAAGCCAAAAATCTAATTTACCCCTTTCCCCAACACCCTGTTGGATTATTTTATCATGGGAATGTCTGATAAAATGGCAAAAAATTACTTGCAGAAACTTTGTTTCTAGGGGGTTGTATTTTCTGGGTTGCATTTTGTATTTGGTCATCAGCTTATTGATTCACCTAAAGTCAATCAGTGCCAGATTTTGGTACTTGGGAGCAAGTCCAACACACTGTCAGGGCAATGGCAAGTGGTCCCAAGTGCGGTTACATTTTTCAAAATTTGACGCATATAGTTCTCTCTGCATTATCTGTTATGCCAATCTGACTCTGAATCCGGATAAAACACAAACACATCCAAACCTAAAGGGTGTAACATATTTTGTACATTGTATAACTTGAAAGCCGAGGCCCAGATAGCAGCTGCAGCTAACAAAGAAGCTGAACCCTCCATTAACACCAAATCTGAAGGGCGATATCAACTTCATTTACATATTTAGGTACTTAATTACATAGTTGATGTTGGGATATTACATGCTTCCTTTGAGACACACAACAGCATGCTCATGCTATGCCCAGGTGATATAATGGCGATTGTAGTAATGGTTTTGGGAGGGGAAAGGAAGTGAGAGAGGGAATTTATTTTGTATGGTGTGTAAAATGTTCTAAACATATAACAAATAATTCAAAGGGAGAAGTGTGGACATATCTTTTACAAACAAATTATCTTTTTGTTATCCAAAGACAGTATGTACATCCCTGATACTAGTACTGAATACCCATTTTGGTTCAAATGTAATGGTTCCCAACCCTAATTTTTTTAATGAAGCTAATATTACCAGGCTACTGGAGTTTGGCCAAAAAAAGTTTTCCAAAGAAAGAAAAAAGCCTGGTTCATGTTGACAAAAAAAAAATTACAGAAAGCACCTGTAAGTGTACCTATGTAATTAAAATCCCATCCAAATCAAGCCGAACACTAATTGGTGTTTGGATACTTGGATTTGCAGTGAAACTATGTGGCTTCAGTAAAGTAATAGAAGCAGATTAGCTGTAAGTGAACTGGATGCCTAAATCATCACATAGTTACCTTAAACCATATTGAGCTAATGCTCAAACACTCACTTATGTGGATTCTGACTCTGAAATATACTGTTGAGAAGAGTATACTACATGCAAAACAGTATGAGCAGCCATCTTAATTGATTGGCTGATTGAGTAACTGATCGACTGATGATGCTATGTGCAAAACTAATGAACTTCAAACACCAAACATGATTTTGGCTACAAAGAAAAGTGTGTAGATTAGATTTTTGTCCTATAGCTTAACATGTCCTGAATATTGCAGGCATTAGCTTTGTGAGTGCACAAGTTTGTGTCTTTACCCTGACACCCAGCTGTGGGTGGTGGTCTTGACACCATGTGACGGAAAACCCTGCTGGCTTGCCATGGGGTCAAAGTTGAAGTCCAGCGAGTCTCCGTCCATCAGAGTATCATGCAGGATGGACTCCATGTCACACTCAAAGCGTTCCACGGGCATGCCATCCAGATCACTGGGCAGTTTCTCCATGTGCTGCTGGTGTTGCTGTTCAATGGCCAGACTGTGACCACGGCTGTACCCATTGCCATTGAGACTGCAGAAGGAAATTCCTGCTCCTCCACTCATGTGACCAGATGTTCCATACTGCATCTGCATGGTTGTTTTGATTGACCCAAGGCGCCCGCTTACACTTCCATGGCTCATGTTGGTCAGGGGGTGAAGTGTGCGTCCGTTAATGGCTGCTGAGGTGGGTGGAGCCTGACCATGCATTGTGTGGGGGTGAGATAGGGTGTGGCTGTGAGAAGCTCCACCTCCCATGAGCTCACTCCGGCTGCTGGTATAAGGGGGCAACAAGCGCCCTGCTGAGTTGGTAGATTGGGACACCACTGTATCTACAGAAGGCATCAGGTCTGCACCATGTGGCTCTGAATCTGAAGTCAGAAGCTCCTTCAGCAGTCCTGCTGTGCAGTTAAACTGGGACATGGTTCCATGAGCACCTCCAAAACTGGCCTTACTCTCTGGCAGCGGCTGCATGGACATGGAGGACAGACTGCTCATGCTTGCCTGACCGTACAGGCACTTGCGGTAGTCTGGCTGTGGTTGCTGGTTGACTGTGGCCAGACCGGGTGAGGTGTAAGGTGGGTATCCTGGGCTGCTCTGTAGGAGAGATGAGGGTGAGGATTGGTTAGACCCTGTCCCGGGACCTCCGGCAGGCCCCACTGCCGGGTTCTTAGGAGAGAGCAGGTTGAGGTTATCCAGGAGATTCTCCATCACGTTCTCCGAGTTGCTGTGGCCAAGGGAACCGGCCATCTCTGACAGGCTTGGGAGAGTGGAGGTCATCTTTGCGGCAGAGCTGGGGCCCGAGTAAACCATGTGCATGTCCGAGTCACCCAGGTCGTCCTGCTCTGACATGAAGGGTGAGAGACGCCCGCTGACTGTGCTAGCATTGGAGCTGGTGCGAGGGCGGTAGCCCGTCCAGGCATCAAAGTCATCATTGCTGTGGGAGTTAGGACTGCCAGGCCACTTGCTGTACTGAGAGCCCGGACTGTCCGCACCCCCATCGGGACCACCCTGAAGGGCCAGCTGTGGAGAACATGAGAGTCACCCACATACATTAGGCACTATGAAGTATTATAACTAAAGATGAAGGGGGTGGATAGGTTGAAGTTGACCGGCAATTTTGGCGCTCTTTACATTGAATGAACATTTCATGATATATAAATATAATATCATAAAAAAAAATTTTTTCAATTGCAACAATATCCTTATGAATCTGTGCTTCCTTGGTGTAAACATTAAGTTCATGACATCTAAAGGCTTTCTTGGTTCAAGCATTATTAAATATATGTCTCCAATGTGTTGAACTCACAGGATAACGGCATTAATAATAGCTGGCCAGAACGAGAGAAGGCGGAGGAGGACAGACTTTGGCAGTGTACCTTTTTCTTGGCTGCACGCCCTCTGCTCTTGGCGAACTTGCCGGTGTTGTCCATGGAGGCGGCGCGGCGGCGGGGCGATTTACCACTCTTACCACCTTCAGGGTTCAGCATCCACCATGAGCTCTTTCCTGTACCTTCATTCTGCACCCGCACAAAGCGGCTGTGCAGAGATAGGTTGTGCCGGATTGAGTTCTGGGAGAGAGAGAGAGAGAGAGAGAGAGAGAGAGAGAGAGAGAGAGCCTGTTATGACCAGCCTTTGCCCTTTTTCCCGTAGATTCTCCTCTGACGGTAGATCACCACAGTGCAAATCCTCATAGCAGCTGTTTTCTATTCAGCTCCTTCTTTTCTCTTGACCTTTTCTTTCATATCCCCCTCCTTCAACTTTACATCCCCTTGGCCATCCATTGGTAGTTAATAAGGTAACTGTCTTTAATGTATTGTAGTTACTCAGTTTTCATAAACAAATGCACACAAATGTTTCACAACATACATAAACTCACACGCCTACATGCAAATGCCTTTATGAGCAGCGAAAAAATTAAACTGCCAATTCAATTGCCATTGAATCTCCATGGGATCATACATTTTACTACACATTATAAAAAGTCATTAAAGCTAACAATTGCTATTTTAGGGAGGCACAATGTCCTTGCAGCAAGCTGTTTATTAATAAACAAGAAAAGACTATTGTTAATTACAACAATATTGTTAAAAATAATCATTCTCAGTGTCATGCAAAAATTCCATGATATAATTTTTAGTTTACATTGCCCTTGAATCTTACACTTCAAATAAATGTAGTATAACTTAGTAAACAACAGTTTTATTTACTAGGTGTCCTTTACTGCAGGATATCAAATTATGTTTAAGAGTTCATCTATATTCATGTGTGGGAATTATAGTGTTTTGCTTGGGCTTCCATGAAATAAGTCAAAACATTAATAACTGTCACTGAGTTTTTACTCTCACTGGAGGTAGTTCTCAATTAATAACAACCGAAAGGAGCTATATTGATCTACTTTTAATCTTACAGCTCACTAAATACTATAAATCACTTACTACTGTACTGTTACTACACTTACTACTAATATATTTAGCTATGAGAGTAATGTGTGCTCCTTCATAGTATGAGGTTAGTAAGGCATGGTTTTTAGTTCACCCAAAACTCATGGAGCTTCAAGAAAGTATGAATGCCAAAGCCAAGGTCATGTGGCCATATAAATATTGGTCCACATGTCGTTGCCAAGTGAAAGAAGGGAATCATTATTTTTTTCATCCAGTTCACCAGTTACACACAATAGCATTACAGATAAGACATTTCTATCCCACAAATAGATTTATTCCACCCTAGCAACAGAAACTATCAACAGGTAATACTTAATTTACAACCTATAAGAGAATTGCAACTGTGTTATTACTTTGGCCCAAAGATAAAACTTACTCTCCCAGTTCTCTCCATGCCATACTAGCAAGATCCCAGAGAAATGCTGAGCTACGTTGTGCAGGTAAACATTCAGGCGGTTGGTGACATAGTACTCGAGTTGTCATAGTAATCTTCTCCATTAGGGCTGCTTCTCAGAGAGTCGAATAAAACCAGGCATTTTTGAGGCTCTAGCCTAATGGGTTGTGTATCTAATTTAGAGTTGTTAATGGATGGGTCAGGACGTGATGGTTGTTTGTGGACTAAAAAGCTTCATGTTCAAGCCTTGCTACTAAGAGAAAGGGAGAGAGTATTTGTGTTTTGACATAGGCTGATATTCTGTAATAAGGAATACTCAGATATTCAACTAATGCAGTGTTGGTTTAGTGTGTTAATGGTGTGAGCACCATTGTAACCTAGCTAGCTAAAGCCTATATGGGTCATCTATGTCGTGACCCCCCCTGCCTCCCAAAAATCTAGAAACAAAAAATAAATCATACATTATGCCTATTAGTACTTAAATTTAAATACTTCTTACGTGAAGACTGCCATGATAGTATATAAAAAGCCTCTTTTTTTTCAGAATTGTTCTTTCCCAAACAGAAATTCCCAAAATGTATAACCATTAACACTACTGCTAATTAAAAATAACATTCTGAACAGCACATGTATGTGCATGTATTTATTCTGCCACATTTCCACGTGTCGTCACCATTTTATGCCTCATACAAAAACAGTTTGGACTGAAGCACATTATAACTTGCCATGAATGGGAGTAAATAAGAGTGCAAATGTAAATGTGGCAGTTTTTGTGACATCATAAAAATTCATAAAAACAAGTTAATAGTTCCATATGTATTCCATGTGGATAATTTAAAAACCTTGGCAGTGTATATAATAAGAGTTCCTTTGAAAGAACACTGAGATGTTATCATAAACAGAGAGAAATAGAGTCATAAATGAATATATCTGAAAATCCAACATTTATGAACCACAACCTGTGTGTGTGTGTGTGTGTGTGTGTGTGTGTGTGTGTGTGTGTGTGTGTGTGTGTGTGTGTGTGTGTGTGTGTGTCAGAGAATGACTGTGATTTCAGGGCAGAGACCGAAGCATCATATATCAGCAGAGTTGTAGAAAGGAGAAGAGCCTCAACACTTCAATGTCTATCCAGTTCAAGTGCCACACATTACCCAACACCTTATGACACACAGTGTTATTCAGCAGCCACAGTTTGGCTTTGACCAGTTACAGAGGGGTTTTAGCTGATTATGACACAAACATGCACAACTCAGCATAGCAGCACATTAAATAAGATCCTACTCTTACACGAAAGGCAAGTGTTCCATTATGAAACATCTCAACACCTGAGCCATGCAACTTTATAGCCGTTTTCTAGAAAGGACAAGTCTGTTGAAACATTCTTCACTCACATATTTTGTATGATTTTGAAAGTACATGGAAATATTGATCAGAAAATACTTTTTCTTTACAAAAGGACCTATATGTTCAGTTCACGAGAAATGCGTCACATCTTAGCTTCTCGACTGCTGTTGGGTTGAACTGGAGTTTGTCCAGTAAAAATGGCAGATTCTTGATCAGATGTGGGAAATTTGGAGGCACCACCCTGTTTTGCCATTGGTATATAAAGTAGCCATGAATGGAGTGTACAGTTGGTCTGCAGTAACGTTGAGAGAAGTGTCAAAGTAACATCAACATGAAGGAAAGATTTCCCAGTAGAACACTGCCAAATTGTTACACTGCCAGTTTTTCTTCTTCCTATAGTGCATCCTGATGGCAGCTCTTCCCCAGGTAAGCAATGCACATGCACCTGACCATCCACATGATGTAAAGTCTGATTCATCAGACTAGGCCACCATATTTCATCACTCTAAGGTCCAGTTCTGGGGTCCATGTGTTTATTGTAGGCACATTTGGCAGTATACAGGGGTCAAAATGTAGACTCTTGCCAGTTTGTGGCTACACAGTCCAATAGGCAGCGGTCATAGCTCTTTTTGGGACAGGACAAGATGGGGTAGCCTTACCATCACAATTTGGCTATTGTCAAATTGCTCAGATCCAAACATTTGCCCATTTTCCAGCTTCTATCACATGCAAGAACTGACTGTTCACTTGCTGGCTAATGCAGCTCACCCCTTGACAGGAGTATCAGTGTTATGTACTTACAGATGTACTTAGTGTTATTACGCCTGTCAGTGGTTTTATTGTTGTGGCTAATTGCATACAGTATAAGCCCAAATACTTATAACTTCTCAAAAAACATCTGTTCTGTATATTGTATATATAGGTACATTTATGTATATATATACACACAGCACACAATCGTGTACTATATGTTATATCTAAACTGTATACATGCAGTACATTGTGCTGTTGCATATTGTATTGCATTGTATCTGTCTGGACCACACATGTACATTGTCTACATACTAGTACTAAAGAGACACAATTGACTCAAAACAAATTCCTTCTGTATGTGAACTACTTGTATGGAGCTCGGTATGACACCGTGAAGTGTCAGGCAATAACCTGCCCCAATTTAAATTATTCCTACTGTAACCTGACACACCTTTACTGTGATCATTTGACCTCAGAAACACTCGAATGACTGGTATGTCACATGGCAGAGCAGGAAAAACCCTGCACACACACACTGAAGATACAGGAGGAAAGAACTGCTTAGATTCACCCCTTGTAAACAGTGAGTGTCAGCTCAAGACACATTTACAGCTAAATCACATTTACTTGAAGCTAATCTACTGCTGAATCATTATCGCAGTGTTTAAAACATTTGAACCATAAAGAGAGAAGAGGGGGTGGAGGAATGGGCTTGGCGATTTTTAGAGCCTGGCTGTGTTGTCGGGTTCTAAAGTTTGGGGCGGGAATGGGGGCGGGGTGTTGAATAAGGAGGAGACATGGGGGAAATACCACGACAGAACTCTGTGTGCTATGTGAGAAGAGTCTGGCAAACGAGTATGTCTGGATGTGACCAGACTCAAAGAAGCCCAGTTTCCCGCTTTAGGTCGTGTGTGTGTGTGCGTGTGTGTATGTGTGTGTATGTGTGTGTGTGTGTGTGTGAGAGAGAGAGAAACTCTTGCAAACTAAGCATGAACAAATGGAACACCAGGTCCTCACTCTGCCATTACCTAAGGGGAAAGGAGCACGCTGTGTGTGTCTATCCACACTGAATACTGCACTGTCTATAAGTCCAAACTGCAAAAGCAAAAGTTGGCCTGGTCGGCAGGACAGTCAATAAAGCAGTTTTCACACATGAACTCTGGACAAATGTCTGGATAATCGAATTGCCCTTTCACATGTGTAGCACACAGCTGGAGAGTTTGTGTGTGAGATACTTACTCACTCATCAGGAAATACTCTTTGTGGTTAGGCAGGGCCTGGGTAGGGCATGCAGGGGCACAGTCCCAGAGTGCTGTTTACATTCTTCATATTACTGACAGAAGCTCCCCAATTTCATCAATCCAGCTTGACATTTTCTTCACCTTGGATTGTTACAATCTCCCGGTTTCAAGCTGGCATAGAAACGTCATTACCATGCCCAATCACTCAATGTGAATTGTCCAGAAAATTTCTCTTATTTCACACAGACTATACATAAACTCGTGTAGTGTACAGGCAGTGTAAACCCGTTTATGTCTGGTCCAAATGACTTGGACATTTGGTGAGGTCTCACCCAGGAATCCATCAATTTTCTACCGCTTATCCGGAGTCGGGTCACAGGGGCAGCAGCCAAAGTAGAGAGGTCCAGACCTCCCTCTCTCCAGCCACCTCCTCCAGCTGGGGAGACCCCGAGGCGTTCCCAGGCCAGCCGAGAGCTATCCCTTTAGCGTGTCCTGGGTCTACACTGTGGCCTTCTCCCAGTGGGACATGCCCGGGTGGCATCCTGACCAGGTGCCCGGACCACCTCAAATGTCTGCTGTACTCATTTCGGCCGTTTGTATCCGTGATCTTGCTCTTTCGGTCACTACCCACAGCTTTTGGCCATAGGTGAGGACAACAATGTAGACTGACTGGTAAATCGATAGCTTCGTCTCAGCTCTCTCTTCACGCTGCTACAAAACGCCTAGGTCGACTGACAAACGACTGCTTTTCTTCCTTCCTCCTTCCTCTTCCTAAAAGGATTTTCCACTCTCCCCTCTCTATGTAAGGCAACCTTGATTTTTAGAAAGGCACTATATAAGTGTGCCTTTATAATAAAAATAAGAATAAAGATAATAACAACAACAACTTAATCTCCTAGAATCTCCTATGAAGGTTAACTAATCTTGTTCCAATTTTGACACCATTTTATTGGGATCTCACTTCCTGTTTTGACAATAGTTTATTTATTAGCTGTGAACACAGGAACCTCAGCATTCCAGCTAATCACTGTGTTCAAAGTTCAAACACAATCACGAACAGTCCGCCAGGGTGCAATCTCTTAGGAAATGAAGAACGTGAGATCCTATGCTGTCCCAATCCGCATTCCTGAGCATGGTTACCAAACCCAGCCACCGTCCCTCTGCTGTGGAGACACTCTAATCTCGGGTTTGCAACAATCCCACCATTCCAAAAATACCACAACAATACAGTGACACAACCCAAATGGAGCAGTTTCAACAGAATGTTATAGTCTACTTACAACACAATGCATCAGTTGGTAGAGATATCGCAGACATATCTGTATCTATGGAATAAACGAACACACTTTTCTTATCAGCACAGTGTATGCAGTAGATTTCCTTCACTCTGTCACATTGTCTTTTATCTGTCATCACAGTCTTACTGCAAAATATACTGTAAATGCACAAGCTTATGGTGAACTTGCATAACTTTTTATTATTGGGTTTTCAGTCTTTATGCTATGCATATTGAATTAGTAATTTATGTGTACTTTATAATCGTTCCACTGCCCTTTTAATTCATTTTACACTCAAATTTGTAACAATTCTACAAACAAACGGTCAAGCATGAATTGTAAAGGGTCAGAAGCAATGTGTGTAAAGCTGAGGGTGGCAGGAACAACTCCAAACAAAGTCAACAGCAATGGCCAAACACCAGGAAGTGACCACATGAAAGAGGACTGTCACAGGAAGCCGGCCTCACTTCCTGTCTTTCAGGAAACAGTGGTTGCAGGTCAGAGTGTGGATGTGTGTGAGTAGAAAGGGCTGGAATGCCAGCCTGCTGCAATCGGAGCCAAGTTCCAGGCTGTGTGTGTGTATGCGTGTGTGTATGACTACACCTCCACCCCTTCAGCCTTCTGTTTTGGCTCTAGCGCCAGCGGCGGCTACACATACTGGAGAGAATGAGAGAATGCACAATGGGCTGGAGTCCATCACAAGCCAACACAACTACAGCATTAAAGGCAGCACCAAGTCCCACTGTACCCTCTTTTTGGAGGTGGCAAGGCACTGGACATGCATCCTTTTATGTTATTTCAACGCAAAAGCCTTCATAGACCATCAAAACAGCCCACCCTAATTTATGCCAAAAATGATGTGACCAGACCATGCAATAGCACAATATTTGCACTACCCTTCAGTTATTCCAGATGTTTAGATGGGTTAGATTAGGTTCCATAATTTCATGAATATTTTTCCTATAGAAATGACATTATCTACATTAATACTGCCACACTATATAGTCATAGTGGGAGCCTATAGCTAGCTTCATGTTGGTGTATATGAGACTATGAGTGCACTCAATAAGCAGCTGGGGTCATGTGTTTAAGGCAGTCCACAGCCAAGGACATAGTGTGCCGTTCTCCCTCATGCTCTCTCTCTCTCTCTCTCTCGCTCCCCCTGTCTCGCTCTCTCTCTCCTCCAATCCCTCCTTCTCTCCAAGGAGCCTGAAAGGCCATACTGTTCTCTCCTTCTCTTTCTCTGGGGTCTAGAGAAGCCTCCAAACTAGAACTTGGCTGAGCAAAATCACCAGACTTCTTCAGAAGATCTCAAATACCACATCACTCACTTTCGGAAAAAAATAACTCCTCAGAGTATGGAGAAGAAGAGCAGGGACTGGTTTGAGTCAGCCAAGGCCACATAAGAGCTTCTAAGTACAGAATTAGATGAAAGCAGGGGGCGACTTGCACTTGATGTTTAGGCGTCAGGATAAACTGAGGAAAAAAGAAAGCATTCAATTACAGGAGAGGATTTCAAAGCCATTTTCACGCCCTCGCAAGGGAGGTTACAGTCAAATCGTGAGGCACATATGCAGGCAAGAGAGGCCTGGCGAAAAGGCAAAATACCCCCACCCCCCCAATATAGGCCCTTCTCAAGAACTTTCATCAAGTAGACAGTGGGTAACTGACATTAGGCCTTGTACGCAGTCTGTGGGCTCGTGTTGGGTCATGTCTGGTTGAAGAGACATCTGTTGACAGATCTGTGTGCGTGTGTGTGTGTATGTGTGTGTGTGGTTTTCAGGAGACTGAGAGACAGCCTAGACCTGTCATTACCCCATCACTAGCACAGCAGGTTTCTAGCATCTTAACACCCTAAGTGTAGCTTGCAGCTCTTACAGAAGGTAAAGTCAGGTAAGAAAACAAAAGAAAAAAGGCCTAACCTGACTAGAAGAGTGCACTTTACATAAAAAGAACCTCCCTTGTACTAACCAATACACTACAAGTGCTGGCTTTCTTTTCACTTCTGTACTAAAACCATATATTGTGGTGGAAAACATTTACCACTACATTTAGTACTTTACATATGGGACATATGAGGTCTGGAGCTCCTTGAAATGTATTGCTGGCTGAGATAGCCGGAGACTTTTGGTTAAATTTTAAAATAGAAAGGACTGTCATTATAGAAGATTAGACTGCAAATTTCATGAGGTGTCATGGCTTCTCATGACCACTAATGTAATACATGTCACTTGTTATGACACATGCACTAGCTTGATGACAGCATAGTGCTGCAGCTGTCTGGGTGTTAGTGTATTGTAATTCAGATTGGAATATAACATAAACACAGAATTTGACAGTCGTTTTGACACATAACTGATTTGCACCTCTGGTACATTTCTAACATAAATGTTTGAAATGTTTTACTTTTAAAATCACTCGTTATGAGAATATATTTTCACTAGCATCAGATTTAATGTTCTGTACAGCTGACAGAATACACATTATAGAACTTTAGGATAAACTAATATTTTGGGAATTTACAGGAGCATATTTCCTACACAAAACATATAATTCTGAAACAACACTTGATTATTTGCTAAAACTATATTTGATCATTAAAAACACATGCATGGTGCTTCTATTATCAAGTTTTACCTTTGATTCTGGCTAAAAAGTGTGATAAGCAGCAGTGGTTGGCTTGTATCACAGCCTCTTTAATATTTTCTCATTAATATTACTTTTGCAGGGCTTTTTATTATCATTGTAATGACTATTATTCTAACAGGGTGTAATGTGCCACCACAGAGCTAAACATGCAAACAAATCCACAATTCATTTGCAGCTTATCATTTTTATATATACAGTACAGGCCAAAAGTTTGGACACACCTTCTCATTCAATGTGTTTTCTTTATTTTCATGACCATTTA
>JBBIGC010000001.1:26237829-26254362 GCA_037576955.1 Lepidarchus adonis
AGAGAGAGAGAGAGAGAGAGAGAGAGAGAGAGAGAGAGAGTTCCTATAACCAATGTTCTGCCTCTGCAGATATTGACTCAGCACTAGTCTGCAGTAGTGAAGGGAGTGGATGTATGCAGTGAATGCAGTCTGTATGGAAGGAGACACCCTGACTATCCAGACAGCTACACACAAACCAAAACCTAATGCTCTATTACACAGGAATGAGAACCTCTAGGTACAGAACAGCAAACACAATCATGATTTTGATTCAAGGTGTTGATGAGAGTTTTAAAAAAATCTAAAATATATTGACTTTTTGTCTATGAAATACATTGTGATTTCTATTAATATGATTATTCATGTTCCCAGGCAGCATTAATGAATTCACTTTGTCATTGAATTCAGGTATTTAAGCCACAACCATTGACCCACAGGTGCATAAAATCAAGAAGCTAGCCATGCAGTCAGACTTGCACACATTAGTGAAAGAGCTGGTCATTCTAAAGAGCTCAGTGAATTCAGCAGTGGTACTGTCCTACCATGCCACTCTTACAATAAGTCAGTTCAGCCTGGTAGATACTCCATGGTCAACTGTAAGCAGTATTACTGCTACCGAAACTAGTAAAAGACTAGATAAAGTAACAGAGTGGCATCACTGAGAGCTGAGGTGTACAGGTGTACTCAGTAACTGCAGAGATCTAACTTACTCTGGCACTAACCTCAGCACTGAAACTGTGTCCTGGGAGCTTCATGGAATCAGTTTCCCTGGGTAAACAGCGCCATGCAAGCCAAGTGCAATGCCATGTGTTGAATGGAGTGGTGTAAAGTACAACACCTCTGGACTTTGGAGTAGTGAAAACATTATGTGGCGTAAAGAATCACGCTTCTCTTTATAGGCATCGGATTAATGAGTCTGGGGTTGGCAGATGACAGAATAATGATGCCTGCCTGACTGAACTGAACCAGTTATTAGGTTTGGTAGAGAAGGAATAATGGTATGGCGTTAGGCTGGTACGTTAGTTCCAGTAAAGGGAGGTGGCATTATATATTTATATTGGACAATTCTATGCTTCCAACTCTGTGGGAACCATTTGAGAAAGGCCCTTATCTGTTCCAACATGACTGTTTCAGCCACACTCATGCAATATCCATTGACAAACAGTGGCAGTAGGGCCATTTTAAAGAGCTAAATGATGTTAAACAGTGTCCTGTCATAGGATGGCGCATATTTGCCATTCCTTGGAATTTCTTTCCTGTATATAATATAATGGCACGATTTACTGTTCTATAAATATCTATTATATATACATTCTTTAAACTTAATTATAAAAACAAGAATTTCAATGTTTTACACTCTTACATTTCATTTAAAAATAAGGAGTCCAAAGTTGTCTTATATGGCATTGCTCTAAAGAACCCACTGGAAACTTTCTTTCTAAGAGGTTTTGTCAGTGAATCTGATACGTAGTCACTTGTGATGAGGATGTACATGGGAATCCACACACACAACTGTTTCATTCTTTCATTTCTCTCTCGTTTCTACAAATGAGCTTGCATTACTACAGCACAGTATTTGGAAACACTAAAGTGCAATGGCTCAATGACAGAGTTCTTTCAGATCAGATCAAGGAACCTCTGTTCTCCAGTGTGACTGTGCTTGCCTTTGGAGTAATAGGAACAGACAGTATAAGCTGCTTTGAAGTTCTTCGGCTTTTGCCTGTGGGGCCAAAAAACCCTTCATTTGCTGAGGGAGGAAAAAACACCCAAACTACAAAATATTGAAAGATTAATGATAAGCATACTTCCCTAGCAACAGTGGTATCAAAGAAGGAATGAGGAGGCACGGGTGGGATTAAATTCCACTCAATATCAGACACAGATCTAATTCTTGTCTTCTTAAAGAAGAAAAGCTCAGATGAGAAACTTCACATCATCTTGTGTCATGATCACAATTTCCCATGGCTGTGACTCCCTCCCCCATACCCTGAATGACAAAGTAATTAATAAAATTCATTTTTAGTTCTGGCTAATGTTTAAAATGCTTCAGTAAAGATTGTAATAGCAGTACAGGACACATCAATACTGAAAAATGAATGACATTTATGACCCACCAGAAGTGGGTGTGGCTTAACCCTGAAATAAATGCAATGCATAAAATGGGTTTATTTGCCAGACTAAATTAGAAGCACTGATGACTGATTCATTCAGACAGCAATAGGTTCAAGTGAACATGTGTATAACTGATGATCTTCCAGAATGATACTACTTTATTTACCCAACTTTCACAGGAGACACAAACTCAATCACTGATGATGCCATTGGCCAGCAGATGTGCTCTAGCAAATAGAAACTTCACAAACATCAAGGATCAGTGTTCCCTATGCTATATTATGGATGGTCGAAGCATCCAAGAGCTGTTCAAACTGGACTATGAATCTCTCATTAGGTCTCATCAGAATATGTAGTGGTGAAACCCTCCAAGCTCCATTCAACCCAAACTCAGTGCACTTGTGTAATGACAATAAAGATGTTCTATTCTTCTATTAACTTTTCCTACCCCAGGGTCATTTTGCATATTTTTGCACTTAAAGACATTCTGTAGATGTTATAGTGCATAATACAGTGAAATAAAACAACTCCATTGCATCCAGTGAATTGATGCAAAAAAAGTATTTCACATTTTCATGTTGTTTATTATAAAGATTCAGTGTGTACAAGCCTTAACCAGTCTAGTCTGAAGTGACAAAGCATTCAAATTCCAAAACCCAGCCCTAGTCCAAATTATAAGTAGTCCAGTCCAATCTAAGCTAAAATATCCACATAATTTAGCATTCTGGAGGACATGACATATACTATTTTTCACACGTTGAGCAGTCAGAGGGTAAACCCAGTAGGGGGCGATGTTTTCTCTGCTGGTGCTGTAACAGGAGGAGCTTTAACATAAAGATGTCAACGCTCTAATAAAAAAACTGATCAATATTTTATCAATCCAATGAAACATTGTGCTCACTATGATGACATTAAAATAACTTGCATATTTTTGAACAATTTGTTTGTGAGTTGTTGTGCACATTACATTGAAATAAAACAACTCCATTGCATCCAGTGTATTGATGCAAAAAAGATTTGTTCACGTTTTTTATTCTGGTCAGGTTGTGTGTCAGTCTGAAGCTAGAAAAGCATTGACATTTCAAAACCCAGCCCTAGTCCAGAATACAAATAGTCCAGTCCCAACATGCTTGTTCTGTCTGTTTGAATATTTTGGTATTGGTTTAGTTTTTCTATGTAGATTTTATTCTTAGAATTGAATAAGTTCTTTCTAGACTCTTTATTGGGGTTCAGTCATCTGTCTTCATCCCCCCACCAACAAATTTTGTGAATATTTTTAGGACCTGGGGGTAGCTGTGGACTAATGGTTGGAGAAGTGGGTTGTTGTTTCAGTTCCTGGGACTGGCATCTCAGTGTACACTGTGCGAGTGCCACATTAACTTCACTTTCACTTCAGACTCACTAAATATTCAGCTGATTAAGGTGAGTATGTTCAGAAAGGATGTCAAAAAGAATCGTATTGCTTCCTGCTTCTAAAGAATATAGTTCGCTTTAAAACCAACGTGATGACGGGACTGCTCTGATACACTCCTATCCATTTCTCCCTCTAATGGGAATACACATGAGACTTTAACTCCCACCTGGCTAGATTAAAAAAAGAGCAGTTGTGTAACTCAATGGCTGTGCTGCCCTGGCAACATGGCATGTGCCGATTGAAGTACTTCACTATAATTTGTGCTGTTATGTGTATTGCTGTAAAGGCTCATTATGTTTGCAATAAGAGGTGTGAATAATAGCCCATATCTCTGTTTAATGGAGTTGTTTTGGACTTCATATTCTGCAGACAGGCAAAGGCAATCTACCTTTTTGCCTTCTCAAAAATCTCTAAAAAAAAAAACACATTACTGCTGTTTAAATAAACCTTAAGGGACCAGCACTGCAAAACATAAAATGCCATGGGTAGTGGGAATGATATATAACTGTTTATGTCTGCATATTGTTTCTAGTTCTTTAGGCCTTGTCCACATGGAAGCCTGAATTGGAAGTCTTATGTGGGGTCAGGTGAGTGTGTTTCAAAAACTGATCGTCAAAAATCGTGCTTGCTGTTTTGTCTTGGCATCAAGTTCTGTTGAAATCCCAGTCGAGCACAGATAAAATAAATGTCTTTACTGCATATACATGATGTTAATTTAGCAGTCTGGAGGACATGAAATATGCTATTCTGGACACGTTGAGCAGTCAGGGGATGAACCCAGTAGGGGGCGATGTATTCTCTGTCTACGTCGATGTATCAGGAGGTTCTTTACCATAAGAACGTCAAGGTTTAGCTCTAATAAAGAAAACTGATCAATATTTTATCATCCAATAAAGCATGAACCTCAAAGCCACATAGAAACACTCTGGACTGAATCATTACTGCCCCCACAGGTCAACACACAGCATTACAGTCAGGGCAGCAGGTGAGCATTAAGAGGCAAAGAAACACAAATATAGCATCATACTGAAGTCAATGAACTATCACTAAAAAATGCACAGGTCGCTCAGAGCACATTCATGAATCAGAGATTTAAACATCTGCATGGACAAGGCCTTGGTCAAAAGTCTGCTTATGATACAGCAACATAAAAATACATTTGATGGGATATACACACCCAAAGGTCAGCTAAGCTAATTCACTCACTCAGAAATTCTGCACCTAATACTTAATTTCAGGTGATCATTAACAGCTACTTTTATTTTTCTCTAAATATTAGAAATGGCAGTAAGAGCGCTTACGTCGGCTGGGTCGGCAGGGGTCACTGTGATTGCTGTCATTGGATTGATTACTGGACACAGAGGACACACTGGCACTGCGGACAAAGCCAAATGCAGCGAGGCGGGCAGTGGGCAGGTGGGAGAAGCCAGGAAGCCGCAGGCCGGATTGACCCGGTTTAGGGAGGAGAAATTTTGGAGCTACTTCTAATAGAGGATTCTTCTTAACATCACCTGCTGAAGTAATACAAAAATTTGGATTACCATTAATACCCATATCATTTGAGATAACAGAAAGACAGTAAAAATGAGCATGCAAACATATGACTTTCTCATCCAACCCTGCTTAAGTTAAAGTTGTACAGAAAATCCCCAGTCAAATGTAGGTTTTGACATCATTCTTACATTGACTTACAATAAAATATAACAGGGATTTCCTTGTCTTGTATTATTACTTTAGGTTTTGTTCTGATGGCAACATTAAATTAAACACAAAATAAACAAATTAAGCTGCCTTGCTCATTTTTTACCATATGCAACTTTAATGATGAATAAACATGTCTAAAGGAAGGAGCGAATTTTTGAAATTAGATATGGCTGCTGTTCTTTTTCCTTTTTTATTTTACATAAAACATCACTATAATGGATAATATGCATGGACTTTTTTAGGCACAAAGAACATTTTAAATGAAATGTATTTTAGAAATTTTATTTAATGTCATGACACATTTCAGAATCTCAAAAACTCAAAATGCAGTGTACAGCTCCCCTATGGTCCTCAAAGTAAATAAATCTACACTTAATTGTAATTATGTAGTAAATTACCCATTATATGTGGAAGAAAACAATTACAAAAGGTAACATTACATAACAGTAGTGCATACATTTTGAGATTGTACACAATTGCTTAAGAAAACTGTTCATATCAATTACATGCTGATTGTCTATTACTCATTAAGTGATATTTCATCCATACTTCTGTACATTTCAGTTATTACATATTAAGAAATTAATGTATTAATGCCATTGTTTTCATGGATTACATTATTGTGTATTATTATTGTAAATCAACAAATAAAATTATCTAAAAATATAACAAAAAAACAAAAACAATGGTAAACCCCAAAACAATTCTGTTTTTAATAGGCTTTTAACAGAAAGTTGTCAGTCAAAATGACCAAAAAGAAATAAAAGATTAGGCAGTACCTCATTTAATGCTGGTATTTTAGCTTAAAGAATATAGACAGTAGCAAATACCACATGAAGCAAAATCATCTCATATTAAATATCTTTATGCTTACATAAAGATAAATGCTTCATAATACAGAAAGCTTAAGATAGGAAGGTGTCATTAGCATTCAGTGCGCATTCATAAATTATGTTCATGGTTAATTTCCACTTATGTTTGAGGGCATGGGGACACAAACAGAACTTCACTACATCTCAGAGAGAAGATCAGACAGAAGCGCTTTTTCTTTCCCTTGATTTGCCTAATGAATGCAGTTCATCAGTTATTCCTTAAAAATGTAAACATGACAATAATGTTAATTTATAATGTAATGGAAATAAATATTGGCATAAAGGAATAAAGTTGATATTAGGCCAAATAGGATTTTATCGTTTAGAATACAATCAATCTATATAATACTCCTGAAAATATTGAGAATTTTAGAAAATACAATAAATGGAAAGCTTTGACTGTAAAACGCAGGAGATTACTGCTCTAAACGCACAATAAATAGATGTAGTAAATGCAGTGGGTGGAAACTTTTGGAAAATTTGACTGCGATCATGAGTTTTACACTTCAAAGGGAAAGGGTGTCAGGCTTCATGCATATCCACCACTTGAAATGATTATAGTCCAAAGCTTCACAGCTGGAGAGAAGTCTTTTTGCATTAGGCTGCATAATTAAAGAGAGAACAGGTTGGCAACTAATATCTTTAAGTTTTTGACAACACTGCAGTACAACTAGTCAGTCAATGACAATTCATCTGTTTGGCTTAACGTATATCTTCTAATAATAGCACGTCTCTTATTGAAGCCCGTTTCCAATAAAAGCCAGGTTTGAGATTTTGCAACAAACAGACGCCGGCCTCCAATAGTAAAAGCCTGTCTCTATTAAACACTGGGCCGTCTGAATAATTTTAAAGAAACGCCCAGGCTTCTATTGGAAGATATACAGTAACAAAAAAAACAACCTAAGGTCAATGCTTTCTTTAACTCCACCATACATTCTTTAGAAATCCTGACAATTAGAACACACTAGTTGCCTCAATTGAATACTAAATGCTGCAAAGTACTCCTCTTTAAATTCCAGTTTTGTGGCAAAGCTTTGGGAAGAACCGTTCTTCTTCTAGCATGACTGTGGTCATGTAAATCCCATTAAAACATGAATGGGTCCTGACCTCAGCCCAGCTGGACAGCTTTGGTGTGATTTGGAGTATCATTTGTTGGGGGGTTGTTTGGGTGCCCAGAAACGTTTGTCCATTTTGTCTATCTCAGGTTTAATATTATCCTAGATTGTACTTATGTACATAGGTTATATTAAGTGAAAATGTAAATATTAACCAAATTTTTGTCAATTACAGGAAAATTGGCAAGAACACCTAAAATAATAAAATAACCAACGTTAAAAACGGTTAGCTTAAAACACTACAATCAGTACAGTTCAAGCAGTTTAACATGAGTCAACAAAACAAAGTTCAAACTCGCCTGTGGGATCCTGGTAGCAGTAGGTGGGAAGACCAGCAGGAGCTGCATAGCTGAGGGGTGAAGCTGACCTTTGGCTTGGTACCATCACCCTAGTTTTGGTCATAGGTTGCCTAGTTACAGCTCCAAGACCCAGCTGAGGCCTGAGGGCTCTGGGTGAGCTATAGACACCAGCTACTTCATTCACACTGTGCTGAACACCTCTGCAAACCTGAAGATATATCAGATAAAGTCAAACGAAAAGCCAAACAAGTAGACTGACAAGGTCACTTCTAACATTCTTACCTCATGCATATATCTGTCTGGGAGCTCTCCATGGAAACTTTCTGACTTTCCCACCATTTTGTGAGGCACAGTGTGACTGGGGGGTCTAATTCCAGACACCATTAGGCCAGGTGGAGAGTAGCATCCTGCTTTCTGGACCTCCTGACGATATTGAAGAGTACTGGAGGAATTGCGCACCGGTGAGCCTTTAGGCCCACCAACCTTCTGCTCTTTAGTGGCTGCTGAGCTAGTGTATGCTGTAAGCCTTGAGGGCAGAGTAGATGTTTCATATGGACCCTCTGCAGAATGTAGGTTTGTCTGAGGGCTCTTACGGACATAGGTGATGATTTTTGGACGGACATTTTTAGTCTTCTGAGGAGGGGATGACTTCTGGGGAGATTCTGTCTTAGTTGGCTGTTGAGGAGGAACGGGTTTAGGGATGCCTGTGGTGAAAAAGCTTTTACTAGGAATCCTCAGAGCTCTCTGTGGAGAGCCAGTAGGTTCATGACTTGCAGGTCTTGAGGTAACTGCCTTAGCTGGTGAAGATGGTGGTCGTCTTCTAGGAGAGCCATTATTTTTTGGAGATGATGGAGCAGCAGGGCTATTTGGGCTGCACCATGGCTTTCGCCTTTCTAGACTGGATGGGCTAGAACTGCGAGTTCTCTCAAAAGACGCTTGCTTCTGGTACGGCTTGGGTTCGGACACCGCACACTGCCCTGAGCCTGATTTTGAGGATTTACGATTCATGTCTAAAGGTTCCTCACCTTGAGAGGGTTTATGTTGTAGTTCATGACTGAAATCACCAGAAATCTTGGTCGATGGTAGAGCCTGTGTGTCCTCTGATCCAAATGGTTGGCAAGATTTTTGCTGCACCACCACGTTTTTTGCATCAGGATGGTTGCATTCTTCCTTAATTATGACCTGTTGTTCTTCAACAGAATGTCTAATGTTTGACACAGGATAAGATTTGTCTTCACTGGCTTGCTTTGAATCGTTGTGCTCATTTTCATTTGAAATTCTTGGACTACATTCATTAATGTCTTTGTTCATCTGAGAAGAGGTTCCCTTGTACGTGACTACTGGTTGTTTTTCTTGTGCTTCTAAAAGAAACTCCTCAAGTAAAGCAGTAGTGTTAAGATTAAGATCAGTTCCATCAGTGTGTAAAGAACCTCTGCTCTTGTCTGAGACAGTTATACATGAGTGTGAGGCAATGGTGAGGTCCTCTGAGAGAGTCCTGTAAGGTCCTGTCTGTTTAGGCCAAGACTCTGTTTGGGTTGGGCCAGTATTGTTCATAGCACATGTAAGACTTCCTCCAAGACTGGACATTGTAGAGTAACAAGATACAAATACATCATTATCAGAGCTGACCTCAGCTCTAGCTAGGCATGTCTCAGCTCCTCTGCTGATAGAACTCTGGGAAACATTCTCAAGCTCCATTGTATTAGGTTGGATATCCTCGTTCCTAATAGAGGTTTTTGGGTCTTCAGTTTGAGAGTTGTTGGAAATGGTCCCTGGTATGGCTATAGCATCATTAACACTAATATCCTCCGATTCCACAAGGTAAGCTTCCAGTTCTTGGCATTCCAACATCTCAAACTCTGCCAGTTCTGGATCATCATATTGAGAGTCTGTGCCCCAGATGATGATTTTGTCCTGTCCCTCACCATGAGATACAAAAGAGGATTCAGTGCCAACCTCCTCCAAAATTGTACCATCTCTGCTTTGGATCTGATTGGCATTGGCATCTCCATTCAGGGAAACTTCAGAACATCTGTTATTGTTCCCGAGCTCCCCATGGCTTTCTTGAAAACTCGATCCAACAGGTTCAACAAGTTTGTCACTCATGCTCATGTTCCTTTTAGATTCTTTAAGATGTCATATTCATTTCAGCACCGTTTCCCAGAGTTTTTACATTATTACAAGTTCTAGCCAAGAATGCATACTTGTATCCTTCATAAAAAGGAAAGCATCGCTTCTCTTTGGCAAACATCAGGGACTGTTACTCTCAACCTGCTGGTGAAACAGAAAAACGTGCATTAAGTAAAGGGAAGCTTGATACCAGATTACAGTTACATCTATGTAAACACAATGCACAAAGGCACAAGTAACACATTTTTTAAAATAATCAATTTACTTTCATGCTACAAGCTGAGTTGAAGTTGGGGTGCCGTTCATTGAACACCAGTGTGGAGAAGCATGGCTTGCATTTGCTGGCTAACAGGCAGGCACTCTTTCCCCTGGGTGTGGGAGCAGTGAGCTGCAGGAGTAATCAGGTACTTTATATGGCCTGGTTGCTCCTGGCTGCTTCACAGGCTCCTTCAAGTTGCTATGGTGCGCACGAATACTCAGTCATGTCTAGAAGCCTGTCTGTAATTTGGTATGGTCCTTGGATCTACCCGTGGACTGCTATCCACTGTTTCAGCAAACTGGCATCTGCTGTTGTATCCAGCAAGTAAACCACACTGACGCTCCCCTGAGCCCGGACTCGGTTGTCCTGAAGAGAGAGGAAGCGTGTGCCTGAAGAGGCAGGCAGTGTCGCCCTTCGTGTTTTCCATCCCACCCTACCACTACGGAGTCACTCTATGCGCGCCCTAAGTGTTTTGTTTTATAAGTCTTTTTGACAGAGGGCAGCAAAGTTGTATCCCTGCGCGAGGCGCGCTAGGAACCTGCTTTGACCGGCACTACTTTTGGCGCCAGTGTGTTTCTCTACGTTCCTACTTGCACCCGTCATTCTGCAACATAGGACATTTTCAGCTGGTGAACCACACAACTATAACTTCTTTGCAAAATTACAAAATGCATGACAGGAAGAGAGTGTGTAAAATGTCTAGTATAACAGCTTCCTCTATTGAAAATAATCATATCAATATTATCATACTGTTGAATTGTAATCAAAGTATTATAGATGTTTTATATTTATATTTAAGAATGATGAAATTTACAGTGATTGCAAGCTTAACTTCCTATTTTCCCCAGCAACAAGAACCCTGCCAACAGAAGGACATTCCCTAAGGTAAAGTCACACAAATGTCCTGCTTAGTTACAGAAAAACAGGTGTGCAAACCAGCTGGATTAATAGATTCTGCTGTAAGTAAGACAATATTTTTGGGTGATTTATAAAGCAAGCCAATGTTCAGTCAAATTGCACTGGTCCGAATTGAAGGTATCTCAACAATATGCTTTACCATGAGTTATAACTGACTAAATCAGTCTATATTTTGGTGTGCTTCATGCAAACCCCTATTGATAATGAATGTGCTGAATATATTTAATGCTGCAGAGAGCATTCCCACAGACAACTTCCCACTTGACCTACTTTTAAGACAAGGGTTCATGGTCTTAGTGTTAAAATGCTAAAAGCCTCCACAGCTTCAACCTAAAAAAATGACTAGCATTCCAAAATGAATCATGTTGCTGATAGAATGAGAATCTGGAGCCAACACAATATGATTTCCAATCTGACCTAATATGGAGCTAACAAATGATAATCTTCCTGTTGTTGTTCAGTGTTGGGCATGACCATGGATCTGAAGTATAGCTGTCCAATATTAGTACTGCAATTATACAGCTACATATTGCAAATGTGTTATTGTTAAATATATTACAGGGATCATATCATGTTTCTCAAATTAAAAAGTTTTAAAGTATATAAATATCACAAAAGCATTGCAATATAGATTCACCCCCCCCCCCCCAACCATCCATACAGTCCAAATAAAGTAGCTCACTGGTTGGTTAAATGCTAATTTAAATAATTTGCATATTGCCTTCTGCGATATCAGCATTATAGAAACTGATATTGCAATAAGGATGTACAGAAAACATACTGTGCATCCCTAATCTGAAGGCTACTCCAAAAGGTGACTAAAGCAATATACAAAACTAATAAACGGGGGTCCTCGACTTATATCTGAGTTCCGTTCCTCTGAATGTGAAGTCAAAACTCATTCAAAGCACCAAGGTGTAATGCAATGGGGCCATTCATCTGTCAGTCAACCTGAGGCTCTGCTATGCCTTTTTCTGAGCGTTTTGTGCTCTCTACTTTCACTTTTACACTGTACATTTTTTAACAAGTCAGGGGTGGGGGGCAGCAATGTAACCACAAAATTGAGTACATTGAGCACAACGTAAGTTGAGGACCCCCTATACACCACCATACACCAAATTTAATACCTCTTCCAACAAAATATACTTTATAAGGATCAATTAATTGCCTAATGTCTGATTTGTAACTGTGCAAGAAGATATGTGTCTGAACTACAATGCAGGGAAAGGTGTGAGCAAGCAGTGTGTAAAGAAAAAATTGAAAAATGAGGACAGCATATTTCAAAGGTCAAGAGGAAGATGATTATTCCTGACAAGCTAGTCAAAATACCAAACTGCCTAAAAAGAAACTGAACATAAAATGTCCTGATCCTGACTGAACAATGGGGTAATGACTACAGCACTGAGACCAAAGCAGTGGAAGAAAGTAATATGGATGTAAAGGGGCTTTGAAGATAAAAGGCAGACAATTCCTCTATTAGTGACATACATGTCTGTTTGATTACACAATGCATGTCAGGAAGAGCGGAAAACTATAAAAACAAAACAAAAAAAATAGATGACAGGACATTTTCAACAAGCCTGTAACAGTAATAGACAAATGACTAATGGATCAAGTAGATGGTTCTATCAACATGACAAAATAATCTCAGCATAAACAGTAATGAATAAGTGCAGTTTAAAATTATTAAATTATAAGCAAAGACATGACCCATAAAACCCACTCAGGTGACTAACAGTGATATTTCAGAAGGCTACAATATGCAAATCACAATCACAGAAGATCTCAGAACTTCCACCTGAAGTGGCAGGATTAATGGGTTGGTTTTGTGACATCACAACAACTATGATTTTAATACAGGCTTTTAAAACAAAGTCTCATATACAGACTGTGAGAAATTTGATGATATGGAACCTTATATATATAAAAGGCATTGCAATTGCAATATATTCCTCTAGAATTGCAATACTGAAGCTTTGCCCATGTTGTGCATAACCATATAGGGCCATGTAGGTTTGGATGATTTTTCTCCCTTACTAATAAAATGTTGATGCTAATGGGTTTAAAGTTTTGTATTAGTCTTTTTTGTAAAAAATGCAGTTAATGCATATGATATTTATATATGCTGATACATATATCTCATTAAGCACAGTAACAAAATAGCAATACTCAACACCCCTTCCTTTTCGCAGAAATGCTGCTATACATTTCTACAGGTAAACAGCTATGACACATCTCAGCAACCATCAACAAATCCAGCAGCAAAAACCATTTATATATTTTCAGCCACATACCTGAAGGGCTGTTGGTGGTTCTGCTAGATCTTCAGTGCCATATATAACTACTTTTACATTTGCTACAGGCAGCGCAAGAGTCATAAGTTATAAATGGAGCGCGTCACCGCCAGAGCTGGACAGCACCTCGATGCCTCAATCAGGGAAGAAAATAGCCGCTGTTGGCAGCAGAAAAAAAGAGGGTGGCGACGTGGCTTGAAACTATTTGCTATGAGATCCTTTCAGACTCAGGATTTCTGACACAACAGTTCCATGGTTACAAAAAGAAGCATCTTTGATATTTACAACAAAATGACACCAAATTGTTCCTTAAATGAAAATGACCTGACCTCATTTATGCTGGACGTGTCCCTGCAGTCAGTCTATTTTTTCATTGACCATCTGTCTCAAAATGTGTGTGTATTATATATTTCTCCCGTTAAAACACACGCAGGATCCATGGATCCTAGTGAAGCTTAAATAATATATCTTACATGGAATCCTTGACTTTTTTAATCAAAATATTTCAGTCTATAGTGGTCTGTGATGGTCTGTGCTCACATTGAGCAATGTGATGTTAACCCTAACAGAAATACTGAAAAGCTAACAAGAAATTTTGGGAAACAGACAAGTCAAGTCAAGTCAATTTTATTTATACAGCGCTTTTTATAACTGACATTGTCCCAAAGCAGCTTTACAGAGTTTATAGAATCCGAGCCCCCAATGAGCCAAAGCCACAGTGGCAAGGAGGAACCAAGGCTCAGAAGGTTGTCTTGATTTCATATGATGTCATTTGTGCAACTGGTCACATGACCAGAGACATTTACTTGAAGCATAAACCCAGCAAAAGAAAATAAATAAAACATGCTACAATACAAGTGCAACCACCATATTTGGTTCACGCAACCATAAAAAAGTCAAGATTTTATATCATGATCACACTTGTAAGAGAACATGTCAATCAACACAGTTGTGGCTGATGGGACAACAAAGGGAAAAATCTTAAATTTGCTGTTGATATTTACTACAGGCCATTCTCTTCCATAAGGCATATGTTTTGGACATAATAAAATATATTGATCTAGATGGAAGTATATACAACTTTTCCATTATATTAGGATCTTGTAAAAAAAAATAATATATGGGTCAATACTAGTGCAGAATCCCTAGATTTTCATAAATATTGTAAATATATCTAATTCAAACTATGAATGATTTTAAGAACTGCTTTATGATCAGCTTCATGAAAATGTATTTTGCTTCTATGAGAAAACAGAAATAATGACCTAGATACCAAGAATTTGGACCCTGTGTGGCTAAAATTATTTGCCATTATAAGTATTATAAGTACTAAGTATTTCAGTGCAGGTAAAACAACTAAAGCAATGCTTTCCACTCAGTCACCATAGGAAAACCCAGCATCACTCATGCCTTGAAATCAATACAACCCTGAAGGGACCAATGGGACATTCCTCAATTTCTCATTTACAGAACTACAGAAGATTTCCAAGCAAAAAGCATGTGTGTAGATGAAGAATTGAGCAAAAGTTTAATATTCTGTTTAGTGCTTGAAAATGTGGACAAAATACAAATATATAAACACGTGATGTGTTTAAAGATCAGATTGTGTAATTTCTGAAGAAAAAATGTTGTTGTCTGTTGGATCACCTTGTTGCCAAGATTCATCACATCCCCATAATACTCTTAAACATACAGTGAGTATGTATCAGTAATATAAACATAGATGTTGCAAAATAGAATGAATAGGCAGCTCTATAATGTAGCCGTCATAGAGCAGCTGTGGTAACATAATGTAATATCAAATGACCAGGGCTGAAATTAATATTTTTATAATTATTTTATATATTCTTTTATATCATAAATATTTTATAATTGCATTATATCATTAATCTGTCAGATAATTTTAACTTAAATGATCAACGATGTAGTTAGGTACAGCAAAACATGGAGCTTGTGAACTACATGTAGATAAGCTAGGCTAGGCTAGGAGTTTTCCACCTGTGGGTAAAACTACCAGGGGACAATTTTAAAATCATAGATCTTAAAACACATAATCGTTTAACCAAACATTGACTAAAAAATGGCAGATATTACTGTTGTAGCTACTTGCAAAACATTTTATTTAGACTGAGTGTGTTGACTGGTCTGGCAATTAGCATGAACAACATAGCTAGCAAGTTACAGTTCAATTCTGAGTAAACATTTCTCTTTTTAATTACATTGTGGATTAACAGGCATATATGAAATGCAAATATTTTATGTACGTTATTTTATGTCTTGAATATACAGTGAAAGTGTATAAGTGAAATTGGATGGGTTACATTAAGGACATTAAATGTAACCTAACCTTAAACCTAGAGTCTTTAAAATTTTGTGGACTGCGCTAGTTTTTTTAAATGGTTGTCTGTGCCGCATAAGTACATAAGTGACCACCTATGCACCAAAGTACAATACAACTCAACTGTTTGGTACTTTACATTCAGTGTTGAATGTTCTGGTCTGGGCCATAATAAAAGGCATGTGCCCTAGTTTACAGAAAATTATCAGTTTGAATCATAGTCAATATTGGCAAAATGACCAGTTGGGCATGTGGGATCTATAGTACCTTCCTTCTTTCTGCAAACTGACTCTCCTCATTCTGACTGTATCAGTCTCAGGGTGCTTTCACACCTATAATTTAATTGGTTTGCAGCAGAGAATAATTTTTTTTACATAATGTTTTGTTACATAAAGTTCAGTTTCACATGCAATTATCATCTAAATGAACCCAAATTTGTCAATGAAGAGCAGAATGCTCCATCACTAGTCACTTTATTGAAACTGGATTAACACGTTCCAAAATCACAGGCAGTGGTGGCCTAGTGTTGCTGTTATGATAAGAGGGTGTTCGAGTCCTTGTCCAGGTGTAACAGTCTTATTGGGACAACACCCATGAGGTATGCCCACATTTGTCAACACAGTTTAGCACTGAAATGGACATAGAGCACAAGCATAAAGTTGAAGGTTGTAATTTCAGTCATTGTGTCGAATCCTTTCAGGAAGGTCAGATCACCAACCATTTTAAAAGATTTTATTAGACAGAGAAAACATTACATTTTACAAGTTAAGTTTTGTGGAAATGCATGAAATTGTCTGTTGGACAAAATGGGATCCCACAGAGATATTACAGAGAAGTTTGAGCGAGATAGAGAGCGTGACTCAGACTGTCCCAAAGAGCAGTGTATTTCCTGAAACGAGATTAAATGGGCGTGTCAGTGGGTGTGTTATGGGCATGTTAATGGGTGTGTTCAGAGTGACGCACACTGACGCATGTAGACGTGTTTAAGTGACGCATTGTACTTTATTAGATTTGAGTGTTCTGCTGTGTGTGTGTGTGTGTGTGTGAGAGAGAGAGAGAGAGAGAGAGAGAGAGAGAGAGAGAGAGAGAGAGAGAGAGA
>JBBIGC010000001.1:26263877-26278699 GCA_037576955.1 Lepidarchus adonis
CAGATCCGATCTGTGTCACATATGAGCAAAAAATCGGAATTGGGTCACATTTAGCTGGCAGTGTAAATGAGGCCTTAGAGGCACACGTTCACTCAGGTTCAAGCACAATCTGAACTGTCATGTTTTTAAATTCAGATTTGCCTTGAATTCAGCTTCATCAAACAACAACCCATAGAGATTAAATGGAGCATTGTTCCTGTACTGCAGGCTAAAATGTTTGCATATTTTCAGTTTAAGGATGAGTTTGAGCGCACCTTACAGTGTCTGGTTCAATAGCCGAGGTAGCTTACACATCAGTCTCCATTTTTACAATTGGCTGCCAGCATTACATATTATATACCAATGTTTAGTTTAGTTAAAGTCCTTATAGAGAAGTCCATTCACTTAGTAGCCATCTTGTCAATGCTCCAATGCATTAATATTAAATGGTCTCTGGTTTACCTTTAAATATAGCTTACAGCTATTGTAAGTTCAGTATAATACAATTAGCAAATATAAATCAAGAACTGATCATATATTACAAAGTTACATTAGCCTTAATAGCTTATTTCACTCATATTATCTTAGTACACTGGCAATGAACAAGAACAGTTTTGTTGTTTAAACTGTGTTGCCGCCATCCTGTCGCATCAGTATAATGGGGAGGAATGGCTAAGGGCAATCTTATAAATTTGTCTTATATTAAAGACAGTGTATAATGTTGACTTTTAGAAAGCACATGACTATATTTTTAGCAGCAAACGAGAACATGGATTTTAAAAACTATACTGAATAAAAAAAATCTACCATTTCAAGAAGTGATGAGTACATGTCCTCAGCTTAAGTTCTACCAGAAAAGTACTCAACGCTGCTGTAATTTAATATTAATTATCATTCAATTGAGGAGTCAGTCAGATATAGTAAAATGACATCAGGTGTCATGGTGTAAAATTGAAGATACTCTGAGCCCATGCAACTTGAACCTGGTTTCCATGGTAGCACTATAACCCACATGGGATACTATTGTCCTATAGGTCCTATACAGTCCTATACAGTCTACTTTGTTTCACTCACCTGATTCAACTCATCAGATAATAAGCAAGGCTTCGAGTTTAATCTCATGTGTTAAAAAAATAAGCTGTGCTCTCCATCAGTAGGGTTTGTATGATAGCTACACAAAGTGAGGCTTACCTATAATCATCCAGATTAGGAACCGCCACCACGTGCCTTTGTCCAGCTGCATCATCAGGTAGACATTAATGAACATGCTAATCACAGGTAAAAATGGGAGGAGGGGAACCTGAAACAACACACACACACACACACACACACATTACTCTGCCACTGGTTTAAACAATTAATAATAAAAATATTGCACGCACGTGTTGTTCACACTTACTTTGAAGGAAAGCTTGGTCTTGCTCTCAGGCTGCCGCCAGATTAACAGAGTAATGACTAAACACACTCCCAAGAGGACACTTAGAACACTGAGAGACCACACCTCAAATCCACCTTGCACAGCTACTACACAGAAAATACACACCAACACACCTGGAGAAGGGAAGCACAGGGAAGAGGCATATGGGAGAGGGGAGAGACAGACAGGGTGAGAATAAAATGCTTTCCATCTTTATTCATGCGTTTTCAATTGATATGCATATCAGTAAATGAAAATGACACATAAGAACCTTCCCCTTAGGAATCTCATAACAAAACATCAACCCTATAATAAAAACCACATTATTCAATATCTTAAGAGAGTGTGGGGAACGTCTCATTCAAAAAGCAATCCTATTTGTGAATTTTTTGTCTGAATTAGTTGAAGTAACTTTTTTTTCTAATTTTATGGTATAGTAAATTTGATTGTTTTCTGAAAAAAAAAAAATCCCATAACAGTAAAACCCTTTAAATTGTATTTGTCTTACCTATCACACTGGTGCAGATGTTGACCGTAAAGCCAGAGAGACGGGAAGGTTCAGTGTTTTTAGGGAAGAGCAGGTTGCTGAGGGTGCAGGTGTCCGGAGCTCCAGACAGGAAGCGTGAACTACCTTCACTAATGGAGTCTGGTTCAGTGTCTTCCTGTGAGCATGCAATCTGATACTGCACGTTCACACTGGGCTGCTCTGGCTGGTACCTGAGGATGAGGAGAAAATACATTTTTAGTCAGAATATAATTTTTTATTTTTTTTTAATTAAGGTATATATAGATATACCTTAAAACCAAGACACAAGCAGCCACCAGGGTGTATGCAAGTAGGGTCCCAATAGACATAAGATCCACCAAATCTTTCAGATCAAACAGGAACGCCATCACAGCTGCACAGAAACAAAAAAAACTCCATATCAGATCATTATCAAACCATACAGATTATCAGTTAGCATTAGTATTATCACTTGACAAATTGTTCAAAATGACCACAGATGATATCAAAGAGTAAACATGAGCATCTGAGTTGCAACCATAATGGAAAAATCATGAATAAAAAGAAGACATTCATTATAAACCTAATTAAAAAAAACACACCAATTCAAAGTGTGTGTGTCTGACAGGACTCTGAACCAGAACAGAAGCATTACTATTATGTCGATATGATAAATAATACATTATTTCATACAGTGTTCACATTTTTCTGCACTTCTGCACATGCTAGCTGGCAACTTTTCCCCCCTTTATTCCCCGTCTCCAACAGTCTGATGTTTACTATCAGTCGCCTGTTTGGGTGACTGCCTACTTATTGGGAGAGGAGACAAAATGAACCCCAAGTCCACATCTAAAACTCAAGCTGCTACTCCTCTCTGCGCTTACCAGACAAAAGCCCAGCCACCATTGTGGAGAAAACGGGAACCTTCCTCTCACTGAGGCGAGACAGGAAGGAGAAGAGCAGACCGTCGTGTGCCATGGCAAAGATAATGCGCGGCAGGGGAAACATGGAGCCCAGCAGACTAAGGCGCACAAAGGAATGAGTGACAAAATGGTGGGTGGTTGGATACACCATCTATCATCATTTATCATCCACCTAACTAGAAGGGTTAGTTCTTTGGAGAACTGCAGGCATTTAAAGACCCTTCAGAAGTTGGAAATGGCTGGACTCTTTCGACTGCTTGTGAATTAGTCAATATTCTTGTTCGGTTAGACTGTTACAGCTGTCAGAAGTTACTGTAACAAGGAGTCATCTCATTTGTGAGGAGGTTTGGTGGCAAAGGGAGGTAGAAAGTGCATATTTCAGACTTCAGGGAACCATTCAAATGGGATCTATGGAAGTGTGATCTACGAAAGGAGTTTGTTAGTGGTTTAATTCATTATTCTCACCTGCTACAATGCCTGAAGCTAGGGTGGCAAGTACAGGGGTTTTGGACTTGGTGCTGATTTTGGCCAAGAACTTGAAGAGAAGCCCATCCTCAGCCATGGCCCATATAATTCTGGGCATTGGAAACATGGAGCCTAGTAGACTAGATTAGGAAGGAGACAAAGAGAGAGCCATGCAGTGCAGTAAGGTGCAGTTATAACACACAAGCAAGTACTTCAAACATGACCTCATGCATCATTTTGTAGACAGCAGCATGCCCAAACAAGGACCTCTGGGTCTAAGCCAGGTTTGGCTGCTGACCTAGCACACCCTAAGGTAAATAAAAATAAATAAAACAAAACCATTCCAAATCAGATTTAATTTGTCCATATATATTTGAAATGTTCCAGAACAAGCATTCAGGCCCTTTATTTTGGTCAGGGGTGTGATTGCAAGAAAGTGCAAAAGAGCCCAACCACTTGCCTAATATTACAAATCACCAAATAAAAAGGGACCATGCACATAATCTCACTCTTTAGATTAAAAAGCATACTAGAACTAAGGCAATTAAATTTTAAACACTTTTTGCTCATAGAACTATTTAAACTTCCCTAAAATATCTCATTAGATAGATTTCCTTTGTATGTCCGACTACATTTATTAAAACAAAGTAGAAAGTGACCATACATCAATATTTTTCTAGCCTCACTACACTACGGCTACAGGACAATGGTTAAGGCCCTACCTAGTGGAGAGGGCACACAGAGATCCAACTGCCACAGCGTATGTTGCTCCATCCCAGCCTACATATTTAAAGGCCACAGGCAGAGGGCTGTTCTTATCAAGCATGTAGTAGGGCATCATCAGGGTGAGTGCTGCCGATACACCAAAGTAGGCCACGAAGCAGATGAGGAGTGAGGCCACTATCCCAATGGGAATGGCCCTCTGTGGATTCTTTACTTCTTCTCCTACAGTACAGACATCAAAACTCTGAGGCAGCCACTTAGACAACGTTACTGTCTACAGAACTTTATCAGTAACATAAAACATTTAGAAGATTATCAGGAATATATGGGGTAAAATTTCAGTATTTTACTGTATAATACACTGTAAATGGCAACAAAACAAAATACTTTGGATTAAAATATCTGAAATTTACTTGTTACTTGTCTTCACATGTGATGTATTTGTCAGGTTACTACTTAAAACAGCAACAAGTGTGTGTATACCTAGTGTGAGCCACTCACCAGTAGTAGCGATACAGTCAAACCCAACAAATGCATAAAAGCAGGTAGCAGCACCAGAGAGAACTCCAGAGAATCCAAAGGGCATAAAGCCTCCCTGACCCAGACTCTCTGCTGGAGTCAAAGGCTGGGATTCACTGCAACAAGACAACCAAAAACGTGCTCAAAACAAATGGCTGAGATGACAGTACCACAGTGTAATGAGTATGTATATGAGTATAGAGCCCCAAACTCACTTTAGACCAGAGCTGCCGTTAAGTATCTCATCTGGGACTATGTTCCAGTTTTTGAGGGTTCCTTTGATCAGGCCAGAGACCACCACGAACATCAGCACCAGCACATTAACGCAGGTGAAGACCTTATTCACCATCGCGGACTCTTTCACGCCGAAGGCCAACAACCCTAAAAGCACATTATTTTGTATTATACTAATACTGGAACTATTCACCTGATTCACATAATTTTTTTGTTTGTACTGTGCATCATCCTTACCTGTAAGAATCAGTATTATAAGAACAGCAAACATGTCAGGGTATTCGGCTAAGATGCCAGGAGCATTCATGCTCATATGCATTGTGCAGAACATCTCGATTTGTTTCCCTATAAGCTCATCAAACGTGGCACTCCAGGCTCGAGCTACACTTGAGGTCCCTAAAAGAAGAATGGACAAACTTTTTTCAGTTTTCAAAAACACGTTTCACTTTTATACCCTGTCCACACTTTGCCGGGGCATTACTGTTTCTGCAAGGCGGATGTAAATAAAAATGGTGCACAGTGATCAAAAGGATGCAGTGTTTGCATTGTTTATTTTTTCTCATCCACACAAACCCAAAAAGTGTTTTCAGAAATCCAAAAATGCAGTGTGTGTGGAGGGTAGGCCAAAATAAACAACAACAACAATTTAAAGAAGAATGAAGCATGAAAATAGGGCACAAAGATAGAAGGGATTAATATCGTTTTGAACAATGAAGTGCCAATATTAATTATGGCTATAAAATGAGGGAAGACCATCACCGTACCATTGAGTTACTGAAGGCCTTAATAAAATACCTGTTGTATTGAATTTGATACATTTTAAGTAATTAATTTGCTTAATAAAAATATTGATTCAGAACACAAATATGAATGGTAAAAAAGAACAGGTAATTAATTTAGTGGACACGAAACACAGCCTGGTGTCCGCGCCATTTTATAACACCATATGACCCAACAAGCTGGTCACAATAGCTTCTTTGCTAACTTGAAACCTGGATTTTAGTTGTAGGCCAAAATAACTAATCCTAGCGGCATGATCCCCACTTTAAATAGCACAGGGCATAGTAAAGGTTGTAAATTATTGCTATAGTGTTTTCTTACCTATGATATAGGAAAGGATGAGGTTCCAGCCAGTGATGAAGGCCCACAGCTCTCCCACAGTAACATAGCTATACAGGTATGCTGAGCCTGTCTTAGGAACCCGTGCTCCAAACTCTGCATAGCACAGTCCGGCCATGACGGAAGCCAGTGCAGCAATGAGGAAGGAAAGGACGATGGCTGGCCCGGCATTTTCCCGTGCCACGGCTCCTGCTAGCACATACACACCAGCTCCAAGTGTGCTGCCCACACCAAGAGCAACCAGATCAAATGTGTTTAAGCAGCGTGACAGCCTGGAATCCTCTGTGCTGCAGTCCACTGCCTTCACTCTCAGCAGCTGCTTCCCAAAGTTCGTCAGACTGGCTAGCACCATGATGAGTCCACACACAGCTCACAAGCACATAAACACACACACGGAAGGTCAATGACCTGGAGAGAAAAATAAATACAATAAATGTTAGTGGTAAAAGTCAAGAGATACATCTAATATATCTTACAAATGTCTGAACATATCTGTTTGGTCATATTTATAACATACTTGCATCATGGAAGAAATTCAAGACAGTTATTAGGCTAACAATAACTTTCCCATACAGTCATTACAATTTACAATAATACTGTGAAATAAACAGCAAGGTGTATTCTTAAGGATGACAAATTTATATATAAAAAAAGACTATCAAACGAAATATTAAAATAACCTGACGTAGAGCTGTTTAGACAACAGTGCTGTGTCATTTTTGTTAGCTAAACAGCTAATGCTAATCTTAGCATGTGTGAATGCAATGCAAAAAAATATACAACGTCGAGAAAAATAAGCTTTAGTAAAATGACCAGGACATATACACAACAATAGTGTAATTTTATGTTATTACAAATTAGCTACAAAGGACCAGAATGAAATTAGATAGCAAACAAGTCAAATTAGCCAGGTTTTACAAGCTGCACAAAGTTTATAACTGGCATAAAATCTACACTTAGAGAATAAAATTCTAAATCAATGCCAATTATTTATATGAAAAATGTCAAGACAGGCCTTCTTTCTTGGTTTTGGAGGCATTTGTAACCAGGCATTAGCCATTTTACTCAAGTACTACCATTTAAACTTAAATAGTGAAAATGATTGAACTGGCTTATTTAAATAGTAGTACTTGAGTAAAAAATGGCTAATGCCTGGTTACAAATTCCTCCAAAACCAAGATAGAAGGCCTGTCCTGACATTTTTCATATAAGTAGCTTAGAATTTAGAATTAGAGCTTTATGCTCATTAAGTGTAGATTTTATGCCAATAAGCCAGTTCAATCATTTTCACTATTTATGTTTTACTGTTGCACTTGCTTCTGCAGACAACAAGAATTAAATAAGTATTATAAAATAAAATTTTACACAAATCTACATTTCCATGAATTCACACATCCAAACAAATTATAATCTGAACAGGTCAATTATAGCAGCATAGACATAAGCAAAAACAACTTCAGTACAGTAATGCACAGAATAATGAAGTAAAATTAGTTTTGGGATAATACCTAATAAAATTAGGAATAAACAACAATTTTTGTGTGTCACATCAAAACAGCATATCATGCTCTATAATGGTTGATGCAGTGAGGCATACTGATTGTTACACTCTATTCTATACTCAATTCTATAGAATTAGCTACAAACAACCATTGGGAAAAAATATAGCAAACAAGCCCAAATGTCCACTTCAGGTTTGTGCTTTACTAGTTGCAGAAGATCAAATAAAAATTAAATTAACAAAGTGAAAAACTATAATTAATTTGTATGATCAAAACAGGCCTATGACTTATTTGGCTTTAGAGGAAGTTGCTACTAAACCATTTTCACCTCAACTACTAATATAGTCATTGTTTGAAGACACTGTTGCAAAAACTTATTCCATTCCAGTTTACATTTAGTTAAAGCTGTACCACATTTTGTACCACCTTCTGTTCTTGACAATGAAATTTTTATCAAAGAACAACTGCCTTATTCCATATCACTGAAATATGGAGGAATCCAAATGTACATAAGAATTAATGCATGTATTGTAAGGGATATGAGGTTGGGTAATCTTTGTTTTTTGAACATGTATATATTCTTACTCCATTTTTGATGCAGAAATGTCTGTGCTGGCTCCTTTTTTGGATTTAAGAGATCCTTTTAGACAATTTCCAAGTGTAGTTGTGCTCTGAGTCTAGCTCTACAGCCAAAAGGTAGCTTGATTTATGGCTAATATAGAGATGTAGTAGAAACGGTCAGCTTGTATACCAGAGGAAAGTTTAGAGGCATCATCGAGACTTTACAGTAAGATCTTTTTATAGTAAACCTACTCACTCATTGAAACACATGAGTACAGTCCCTGCGTCACTCAGCTAAGGCGGTGTAGTGAAACCGGATCATGTTTGGATGATGCCACAGTAGAGGGTGATTGCATACTAGTCCTAAACTGTGGCACATTAAATATAGAGTAATGAGTTCTTCTTAAGCAGATAGTCCCCTTGGATTTAAAAGATTCAAATTGCATTGTGATCAGTTCTGAAGCATCAAGCTTTATATAGCAAATAGCAAAACTGATGCAAATCTTTTCATCTTTCTGTTTTCTATATTAAAGGTCTAAAATTGCATATGACTTAAAACAAACCCTCACATGATGATGATTTGACAGAAATGTCACATACAACCTTATAATTCCAAGGGGACAAATATAACTTAAAAATAATGGTCAACCTTTCCCACAGCACCTTCCAAAAAGTATAATATTGGAGAGATGTAATCAAGATGAAATGTCCTTTTTAAACAAGGAGCACTTCGAAGATGAATAAAAACTTTCACTTACCAAAAAAAAGTGAAGCACAAAACCACAACCGCACTCCCACTACAGAAAGCAGCAACCCCAATAAAGTGCAATCACTAACCAAACCCTCAAAGAAATGGGTTTCTCTCATTCGTGCGTGTAGAGGCTTTATAATGTGTGTTGGTCAGCGATCCAAGCAAAGTCAGATGTCTTTGTGGCTGTAACCCTTTCAGGCCTGTGGGCCACAAATAGCACACTGCTGGGTCACGTGGAGGGGTGACTTCAGCAGCTGTGGTGGCCACAACCACCAACACCACCACCTACTTGTCTGTCCATCACCTCCTTCCACTCAAATCCCTGTTTGGTGGCTTTGAGACACACACACACACACACACTTCACAGGTCAACAAAATAAGAGTACAAATGAATATCTCACCTATGAAATGCGAATATAAAAGATGTGGATTTCGTATATTAATTTTGTTAATTGGACATACATATGTGAATTCTGCACTGCTAACAAATAGAAAACCTAAATTCCTTTTGCCCATCACCGTGTTTCAGGGTCAGGAACATAATGTCCTACTTCCTAATTTAACAGAGAAGACAGTTGTAATTTGTGAGCTGCTATGAGAATGGGCTTTAAGTGAGTCCACTCATAGTTTTCTTACAAACGAAAGCAGTATGTCCATGTGTTTCTGCCAAGTATGAGTGCAACACCCTCTCCAGGTCAGTCATAACAGTGACCAGCAGAGCACACGTGTCCTTACTGAACCCAGACAACACAGCTCACATCTGCTACAAGTGCAAGCAGCAGCACAGAGGAGGCTGCTACTGCATCATGTGGAAACATCCATTTATGTATTAAGTCTATATACAGTGGCTTCGTCAATGGAAACTTTAAAGACAAACAGCCTGCGCTGTATGAGGGCAAGAGTTGAGCAACACTCAGTGGAACGTCAGGCATCGTCACGCCTAAAGGAGAAAGGACGAGAACAGCCTGTTAATCCAAACCTATAGCTACTGAGAGGAGTGGTGAACCGACAGTAACTCATTCCTATTTCAGACGTTGAACTGAAAGTGTGGGCAGGGACCGAGCCCAGCCCTATTCTCCACCAATCAAATCAAGGGGCACAACAGGAACAGGAGATCATTTTGGAATGGCAGGCAGTCATATGTAGAGCACTCAAAGGCAATAAACACATCAGATAGCGGCCTGATTTACCTAGACAACAGTTTTTCATTAAAAGACAGACCACCCAATTAAATTACCAATGCTTGAGCAATACCTTTTCAGTTCCTTTGTTATACAAAAAGAAAAAACTTACAATAAAATATGAATCTAGTGATTCCAGAAAAATCCAGCATTACTAGAGAAAACGGTATGACAGGTCTTCCTCTTGCTTTAATAAAGGACTACAGTTCACGGTGTCACACCCAGCAGCTTCATTGTAAATCTGTTTAGCATCGGGGTTCAGAGACACTGCTCTTTGTGCTTGTATCCAGGGCAGTAACCAGGTTTAATGTTTTAATGAGAATTAGAACAAGTCTTGTATTTGTTTTTTTAAAAAACAAACAAAAAAACCCCTCAATATTACTAGTTTATAACTCACGTCATTAACATGCCATCTCCATATTAAAAATTCAGATATGTATTAGGGGTATACCAATTATTTTATTTGTATCGATGTATCAACCAAAATAGTGCATCTTCTGTATCAATCAACTACTAAAAAATGGGTGAGTTGATAGAAATGTAACAGATTATGTGAAATTTCACCAATTTTCATATTGACCGCAGACTCTAGTGTTGAAGATTTTAAGGTAATGAAAAATATCAAATCGCAGGGGCAGTCTGCGACCCCTAATGTAAGGGAAAGTACGCATGTACCTAAGGGAGCACAAGCACATTTATGATGAATGGGGTCAAAGGCTTAACTAGTAGTAGTTTTCCACAGCAAAATGAGCAGTAGTAATGATTAAGGCAGCCGGAAAGTGCCCGGCTACTCTGATTAAAAATGATCTGAGAGTGTGCACTCCATCATGATGCTATTCTTAAACATAAAGGGTTCTTGCTACCTCTCTGAAGGGCACATTACTGTAAAACCAAAGGCCTCAAGCTCCACAAAGAGCTGAAAACAAGAGGGTCGTTTAAGGTAATTCAAGTTGAGCGCTGTGAATCACCACACACCTGTTATTTAGCTATGATGACCCATAGGTTATGTATGGAAAGGTCAGAGCTTGGTCATGATCGAAAAATGTCATGACACCCAAACAACACAACCCCATGTCATGAAAAACAAACAGTGGGCTATAAGCCAAAGACACATGAACATCAGAGCCACCTCCTCCCTGGAAGAGTGACATGCTCTGCATAGAAAGCCTTGAGTGCAAAGCCCTAAAGACTATTAAACACATTCTCTTTTAGAGGAGAAAGGTCAACAAAAACCTAAACAATGTACCCGTTCATACAGCTGTTTTTGGGCCTAGTAGTCCATTCAGGAGAATAGATTTTATTACTATTACTATTACTATTACTATAATACTATTTCAGTTTTGTTGTTTCCAGCAATGCACACAGGCCTAGCCACACACAATCAAGTCTGGACTGATAATACTGGTGAAGGTTATATTGCAATTTTGGAATAGTATCAAGATGAATTAATCAGCCTTTTCAATCAGTAGTTAAGCATAAGATGAGTAGGAGATGGAAAAGCTGTTGAATTTAGTCTCATGACCTTGAATACCATTCAGATATGCAAACTTGGATCATTAATTAAATAAATTAATGGCTGAGAATAATATACAAGTCATTTGCTTAAGTGGGCTCTTTATTTTAGGTCATAATTATGCAGAAAAAAACAGCTAAAGGGTTAATCTTTCAGGCACCACTGTAAATGTGTAAAAGTCATAACTATTGGTAAATAAAGGCAGAGTACCGAGTTACAATTAGGGATGTACAATGATATCTGAATCATACTGGTATCTGCAGATATTTATTTGAAAAACGTAGATATTAGATGTTTAGATTTTACTACTTTCAAAATTATATTTTATTTTGCATGTATTGCACTCTGAAAGTTCAAAATGTGTACTGTAAAAGTTAAATTACATGCTAATTGTTTTTCTAATCTAGAAAAAATGCTTAATATTCAGACATTCATTTTGGATGAATAACGAAATAAAGTAAATCAAACACACAAGTGGTCCTTTATCACATATTACATAGACTGGGGTCATAAATGCAGTTACAACCACAGATATCCTAACAGTGGTGTTATACTAAATAAAGCTCATTTATTGATCAATTATATAAAGGGGTTCCAATAAACTATCATAGACAATTTGTATTTCACGTTTTTGATTACAGGTCTGTTCCTGCTTGATGGTACCCACCATATGCTGATCTGGGATCGGTGTGCGCCTTTAATATTTGGCACTGAACGTAATGCTATAGACTGATGAGATCTGATCCTGGTTCAGCATTCACGCCGAAGAAACCGTATTATTAATAATATTGGTAAACAGAGGGGGTATATATATGACTATTCTTCTCTAGGCTAAACGACAACGCTATTGACACTCAGGGCAGAGGACACAACAAGGAAGCTATTCGGAAAGTTAAAGCGCGCGCGCGCCCGAAGCTGTGGCCACGTGTGACAGGCCTCATAATAACCGTGTATAAAAGAGAATCGTTTTTGTCCTATTCCACTTAATAGACTAAACCACGTGGTGCATTTATAGTCCAAGTATATATTCGTATGGGATGCTATCGTAAATCATGGAGCAGGCTGTAGCCTTCACACAACGCGTTAAAGTTTTATGTTTTCATTTAATACACTTAGTGTTAAGATGCTAATGCTAAGGCTAAACAAGACATAATACCTGCATCTGCTCAAGTGGTTGTTCATTGTGAAATCGCAAACCGTGCGTTGCATCAGCTTAATAAAAAATGGACTCTCGGGCCATGTGCGTGTGCATCTCCGGTTACAGGAATTAAACAGCAGAGCGGAGCTGTGACAAAAGACAGACGCGAGGGAACCACACTTACGGCCACGTTGTTTCTTCAACGGCTGGTGCTTAGGGTAGATCAAAAGTAACCCGAATATTCTACACTAGTTCTTACCTGGTGAGAGGACCGTCAGGAATTACACGAGAAAAACGTACTCAATCCAACCAAATTCCTACAACAGACCAAACCGGTTCTGTGGGTGGGGTTCCCACTATAAAGAAGTAGTGATGGCCTGGCTTCGCTCCAAACCCCGCCCCTCTTATCACATAATTCATGTCTGTGTTCGGGTAAGTCCCGCCTCCTATGTATGATTGGACAGTAGTGTATCGTGTACTGCTTTGTGATTGGCTAGCAGTAGTTATTTCCCTTCACTGGGATCACCCAGAACCTCAGCTCGAGTTACCATTAACCCATTGATCATCAAGCCTGATGCCATTCAGCGGCACGTTTTTTTGTGTATCCTTGGTGTAAATGCGTCATGGAAGGCTTGGATGTGTTCTGCACATCATCTGGGAGGCACTTTAGACCATTCCGCAATACATAACAGCTTCAACTCTTGGATGTTGGTGGGTTACCTTACATGAACCGCTTGCTTTAGGTCTTTCCACAACATTTCACTTGGATTAAGGTTAGAACTTTGAGTTGGACATGACCAACTGTCTCTTGAGATTCAGTTCACTGGCAGATGTCTTGACATTTTCCTTTCTCTGGTGTGGTTCTGAATACATAGCTCCATCAGCCATCCAGGCCCAGATGCAGAAAACGGGCCCAAAACAGAACACTCCCACCACCCTGTTTCACAGATGGAATAGGTGTCTTATGCTGTGTTTTTCTTTCACTCCTTATTTAAGAGTTCTATTTTGGCTTAATCCATCCACAAAATATGGACAGTATCCTTCCGGTTTGTCCATATGATCTATAGTAAACTGTAGTTGCTCAGATATGTTCTTTTTGGAGATCAGGTTCTTTCTCCTTTCAGCCACATGCATGTCCACCAGTGTTTTTTCTTTGTGATGGACTCATAAACATAAAATTTAACCAATATTAGAGAGGAATTTAGGTGCATAGAAGATTCCTTTGTAACCTCTCAGACTATTTGATGATCTGGGTATGGAAACAATGGTCCTGAATTTCTTTCATTAATAAACAGTCTGTCTGACTGTTGATTGGTAGAGTTCAAATTCTTTAGAGATGGTCTCGTAACCTTTTCCAGCTTTAAAGGCATCAACAGCTCTTTTTCTGAGGTCCTCAGGCACCTCCTTTGTTCAAGCCATGATACACGAATCACAATGTGTTGTATGTGTGATCAGGCTTTTCTGGATCCTGATTTCTGACTCACATCTGATTGTCATCCCATTGACTGAAAACACAGACTCTGATTTCATTTTCTAATTATACGACAATCTGAAAGGTTCACTTACTTTTGTCACACACAGAAATGTTATTGAATTTTTTTCAATAAATATATGACAAGATAACAATTTCAGTGTAATTTCTTTAACTAGGTTTTCTTCATCTACTTTGAGTACTTCAGACGATTAGATGATGTTTTAGGTCACATTAATGAAAAAATATTGAAAATTGTAATTTTCAAGCACCAATGCAAACCGTATTTCCCCAACGATAGGCTGCTCCACATTATAAGCCGTCCCATTCTTTAAGCAGCAGAAAATGCTCATTTATGTTTTAAAACTCTAAGATAAGCCGCCCATTGTAAATGGGAAATTACGTGTGCATTGTGTTCAAGTGCTTTTGTTGTGGTAGTGAAGTTAAACATGGCGGAGCAGGGGTTCAACCTGACGTGTTACATTGGTAAAATAGTTTTACATTTCCTTATTCATCTGCTACTGCAGGAAGATAATGTATTAATGCCACAACATGAATAGGCTACAAACTATCCACTAACAGCAGCAGGAAAAGTTTAATAGGATGCATTACTTAACATTCATGACTCTGTCGTTACTCTCCGCCATGTTGAAAGGTTATTTCATCTCGGCAGCTTGTGTATCAAAATGATCTCCCAGTTCTCCAGTGGAAATTACAACGTGAGGGGGGGGTTCTACAGTGGTCCTGAAGTGCAAACCACAACAACAAATTGAGAAACGCAAACACAAAAGCAGAAACACAATTACATTAAAGAAACCGGA
>JBBIGC010000001.1:26292140-26303696 GCA_037576955.1 Lepidarchus adonis
CAGAGAGAGAGAGAGAGAGAGAGAGAGAGAGGCAGGCAGGCAGACAGACAGATGGGATGAGATACAGAGAGAGAGAAAATAGAGAGTAAGGGACAGATGTTGAGAGAGAAAGAGAGATGGGGAAGGAAGGAGGGAGAGACAGAAGGGACAGAATACAGAGAGGAAGAAAAATAGAGAGAGAGAGAGAGATGGGGAAGAAAGGAGGGAGATAGAGGGAAAGTGGACGGAATACAGAGGAAAATAAATGAGAGTAAGGGAGAGAAAGAGAGAAGGGGAGAGAGAAAGAGAGATGGGAAGGAAGGAGGGAGAGATCTGACAGGGGATGGAATACAGAGTAAGAGAAATAAGAGCACAGGAGAGGGAGAGAGAGAGAGAGAGAGAGAGAGAGAGAGAGAGAAACAGAGGGGGTGAAATACAGAGAGGAAGAGAAATAGAGAGAAAGAGACAGGCAGACAGTCAGAAGGGGTGGGATACAGAGAGGGAGAGAAAGAGAGAGTAAGGGGCAGATGGAGAGAGAGAGAACTAAGGGAGAGAAGAAAATACAAACGTCTAAAGATCTAAAGAAAGACAAAGAGAAAGATAAAGTGAGATCGACAGAGAGAGAGAGCCAGAGAGAAAGAGCGAGAGAGTGTGTGAATGAATCACTGCACCTGGTGAGACAAAAGCTACCACTGTGCAGGAGCCGCTTTGTGTCAACAGCATTTATATTCCAAGGTAGAACAAAACAATGGTGACAAATAGCAAATTAATCGGTAAACAAAATAACAACAGGAATCCCTAATGTTATTACAGAAACATGCTGTACACATGCTGATGAATGCAGCAACTGCAGAGAGGCGTAAACCTCATCGTCAGACAGATGAGCTCTGGAAATGAGCCTTGACCATTGATGTATTAGAAATTCTGGAACTACGCGTGTGCTGCAGCTGGGACAATGTTGCAGGTAGTGTTCTGATAAAAACACAACTCGAACAGCGTAACAGCGTGTGAATACACAGTGGCCTGAACTTTGCTGGAGTTGAATGTCTCAATTTCCCCAGTTTGCATTAATTTCCAGATTTCCCCATAAATTTTGACACGAGGGGGGTGTCAACTGCCAATCAGGACCCAAATATTTAACCCGGCTGGGACAGCGACTGAACTAGACTGGATTTTACCTTCTGATGTAACAGTAAACCATGTTCAACCTATCACTTCCTGTAGAGCAATAGTCAGCGAGTACCTACCGCAGCTAACAATGCATCATCAGCTGCTCAACTTCTAATCACATTTCTTCAGTTTTTGACTCTTTCTAGGTGTGAAACAAGGAGGAAGTTGTAATGGCTGGGGTTGTTCACTCAGCAAGCCATGTCGAGCTCAAGGTCTCTTTGTAAGATATATCAAGCCTTGTAGAAGCTTGTAGGAAGAGGCGGGGATCATGCATAAGATGCTTGAAGGCCTTGCTGGGCTTTAGGGTTTATTTTGCAGAGTAAATATTCAGCACAAAACCCCCCCTGCTGTGATGTGTACTGCGCCAAGGATAGTCAAGCATCAGAGAGCCTCTTTACTGTCTTATTCTCAGCACATTAGAGGAGTTTGAAAAGTCTTTGAAAGCCACAGATTTAGCACCATGTTGCATAAACAAATCGAAAAAGAAGAGTGGGTAAAAGGGAAGAGAAACCCAGGGAGGAATTTTGGTTCACATCTCATGGCATCTCTTAAACTCTTTGATATTTCCTGCTCAATTTCTCTGGCTCTGAAGGTCTGTGAGGTGCAGATTCTTCTAGAAGAGAATCGGCTTTGTGTACCAACAGAGCTCAGACTCCTACCAATAAAAAAAAAGGATAGAATAATTTATATTCATAATTTTGCATAGTTCCAGTCAACACTTGACCACCTATCTCCTCATTCATTATCTCCAAAGCTGGGCCAGGCTATGACCAGCCTCTGGCTTAACGAACAGGGAGAATTTACTCTATTGGTCCGTTCTTTATGGAATATTTGGAAAAAAGCAAAGGACTGCTGACATTTTCAAATGGTGTAGAACTAAACATTGTCAGATGCCTATTTTGTATCTACACTTACATTTTATCAGCTTCACTGACCATAAAAAAATGCATTTTGTGGTTAATAATTCCCCATGTGCTTCTCTGCATCATTAGTTAACCTGTTCATCAGGACCACCAGTGAGCAGAAAGGAAATTGGGAGGTGGATTATACTCTGACATGGTAGTACACCATACACACATGCACATTTGAACACACCACTGCCATGCTGAAAATAATTCATTCATTCATTCATCTTTCAAACCACTCATTCAGTTTGCATCACAGAGAAGCTGGAGCTGATCCCAGTTGACGATGAACACAAGGAAGGGTTCACAGGAGTCAGACAACCATTCACACACAGTCACACCTATGGGCAGTTTAGAGTAGCCAGTCAACCTGAATCACAAGCCTTTGGACAATGGGAAGAAACCGGAGAACCCAGAGTAAACTCTGTTTTTACTCTGTATAGCTCTGTGTTTGAGGAACATGAACACTTCTGTTTCATTCCATAAAACTGACATTTCCTCAGAATTCCACATAAAAGTGATGCACTTCCAGCATTTAATGGTCAATAAAACTGGTCAATATACCAAAAAAACAAAAATCCAACTTTGATGCAATGTCCTTAAAACAAGTCAAAATGAGGCTCAGTTTTGTGCGTGGTCTCCATGTATCTGTATGAATTCCCTACAACTTCTGGACATGCTCCTGATGGATGGAGCGAGACATGATGTCCCAGATGTGCTCAATTGGATTCAGGTCTGGGGAACAGGCAGAACAGTCCATAGCATCAATGCCTTCGTCTTGCAGGAACTGCTGACACACTCAAGCCACATGAGGTCCAGCATTGTCTTGCATTAGGAGGAACCCAGGGCCAACCACACCAGCATATGGTCTCACAAAGGGCCTGAGGAGCTCACCTCGGTACCTAATGGCAGTCAGGCTTCCTCTGCCGAGCACATGGAGGGCTGTGCCGCCCCCCAAAGAAATGCCACCCCACACCATTACTGACCCACTGCCAAACCGGTCATGCTGGAGGATGTTGCAGGCAGCAGAATGTTCTCCATGGCGTCTCCAGACTCTGTCACATGTGCTCAGTGTGAACCTGCTTTCATCTGTGAAGAGCACAGGGCGCCAGTGGCGAATTTACCAATCTTGGTGTTTTCTCTGGCAAATGCCAAACACCCTGCACGGTGTTGGGCTGTAAGCACCGACAACGACCTGTGGACGTCGGGCCCTCATACCACCCTCATGACTCTGTTTCTGATCGTTTGAGCAGACACATGCACATTTGTGGCCCGCTGGAGGTCATCTTGCAGGGCTCTGGCAGTGCTAGGCCTAACCAATGGGAGAACTCACTTTTCTCCCTAGATATAATGTAGAAGAAAAATCCTGACAGGACACTTTTCTGACCGACATGGCAAAACAATTACATTTTGCACCAAAACTAAAGTAAGAGTAACAGTATAATATGTGTAGACTTTAAATGCAACAAACTATGACTATATTAAATAAAAATGAACAAAAAAAATCACTTTTTTAAAATTTCGCAGATATCATTAGGCTTTCTCTGAAGGTCTAAAAGGCCCCGAGGGTTCCTCGCTGATAATCACACAAACAAAAGTGCTGAGGTTTTCATTAGCAGCAAAGTTTATGAATAAGAATAATACTGCAGGTCATGGACACTGCGACCTGTACTTCTCACCACACAATGGCCTGAACAGCTGAAGCAATTAACACACTGTAGAAGGCTAGGACGTGCAGTTTTAAAGGATGATCAATGGGCAGCTCATGACAAATTACTTTCCCAGTTATTAGTAAACAAAGAACTTGTGTAAGTAAAGGTATAAGTGAGATTAAAGACCTACAGTATGTGGAATTAATGCCTAGAGTAAATTTAGGGCAGAAAATGTACTCCAAAGATTCTTCAAACAAAGCTTTGTTATTTTAAAAACTCAGTATAATTAGCCAAAAACTAGACACACAACTTATAGGCCTATGAGCCATAGCTAATAAACAGGAACGAGAATACTTGCAAAACATTAAAGCGGTCATGAGAGAGCAAGGAGTGAGTGAGAGAGAGAGAGAACCGGTGAAACATGCACATTTCCTGTGGGGCTTGCTGTTTAATTGGGCCATGATTAAAAAGATAGCTCTGTGATGTTTATAGGTACAGACTGTAAAAGAATATAAGGAGTCATATGCACCTGGGTTCAAAGCACATCACAGTTGTGACTAGAGATGGGTATGGTTAAGATTTTAAAAGTACTATTACTCTTACCGGTACTGCTTAGTGGTCCTGTACTTTAACAGTATTTTATCTATACTTTTTAAAGACAAAAATTAACAAAATAATTAACATTGCAAAAATAATCACTATTATTATAGTATTTACATTATGATTTAACAAATGGCACATAAAATAAAAGGCTGCAGATCTGCTCATCAGACAGGCTGCAATTGTAATATATTTTGTAATATATGTTTACTAATGGATATTAAGTGAAGTATTGCGTGATTATGTATGTATGCTTTTATACGTCTGAAAATGTATTAAAAGAGTAATTAAAAGTTTCCATTTGTGTGCATATTATTGTCGATCGAGTCCACCGGATGTCAGTACAGGGGGTCCTTGACTTACGAAGTACTCGACTTGTGTGGTTATGACATTGCCCCAAACCCCGTTGTTTGTTTTTTTATTGTGTGAAAAAAAGTACCTTTGGTAAAACGCTAAAAAAATGCAATACAGAGCCTCAGATGGGTGAATGTCTCCCTCTGGTGGACCGACAGAGAAATGGCCCCAGGGCTAAACACAGTAGAAGATCATGTAAATGGTTTCTATTTATGACACACATTAAGGAATAGACTAACAGAGCTTGTCAGATAAACTGTGAAAGATAACTTTAATGTCAAAGAAAAAACTTACTTTATTTCCAGAACTAAAAGCAACATCGTTAATGTCGGAACGTATCCATTTTTAGCTCTTTAGTACACCTGTCTAGTAAAGTAGTCCCTCATTTTTTGTGGGGGTTACGCTCAGAACCTCTCTGCAAATGGTAAAACTCCCAAAATGTATAAAAAAATAGTTTAAACACATTCTAGATATAAAAAAAGTTAATTTTGTGTAAAATTTGTAGAAATATCACACTTATAGCGAGTATTGTAATGTAATGTATACTAGCATAGCCTATGCTTACATTTTTAGGACTGTATATTATTACACTAGTCTAGCCTATGCCTGTACTTACTTTTTCAGTAGATTACAGTAGCTTAGTCTTTGCTTTTTCTTATACCATCCACACACGGATGCTGCAATATACCTGGGAAAAAATGTTGTATGATTCAAATAAAATTAGCAAATAGCCAGGGATGCGAAAAGTGAATTGCGATATAACGGGGGACTACCATACTGGAATTCAATGACTAAGGAGGTGCCAGTAATGTGATAAATACGGACATATCATACACATATACTGTAAATCAACCAGCCATAACATTAAGACTATTGGCAGGTAAATTGGGTAACTTTGACTTTCGAGTTATTTAATTACAAAGGCACCAGTCAGGGGATTGGGCAGCAAGAGAACATTCAGTTCTTGAAGCTGATGAGCTAAAAGCAGGAGCGTAAGGTTTTGAGGCACTTTGACAAGGGTTTTAAGTGTGCAGTAGTTAGTATCTACCAGAATGATCCGAGGAAGGACAACTGGTAAATTAATGACTGGTTCATGGGCACCCAAGGCTCATTAATGAATGTGAAGGCTCGTTCGAGCCCATAGTATAGTACTAGTACATAGTACTAATGCTGACTCTGATAGACAGTTTACCACAGTTCAGTATTAGTCAGGTGGTATCAATCTTGGCCAATCAGAGTATGTGTCATTGGTAATTATGTAACATCAAGTTGGAGGGCTGTTGTTGGCAGTAAAGGGTAACTGGGTGGTCTTTGTTACTTGATTCACTGTTTTTGAGTCATTTGAACCTTTTTAATGAACACATCTATCCAGCAGCTTGTGCATTTCTGCAGAATGCATCAGATGCTCAAACCTGACAGAAAAACAAAGAGCGCTATTTTCTGTGAAAGAGTTTTGCCGGCGTTTTCTGCCTTGCTCTGAATCTTTCATTCAGCTGAAATCCTTCAGCTTAAGCGTGAGCTCCATCGGCCTGCGCAACGCCTACAGACAGTAAATGAGAGTTTATTGTCACTCACTGAGAAGGGGGTGTGGGAGCTGATAGACCCATTAAATGAGAAAGAAAAAAAAAGCATGAGGTAAGAAAAAAGTTGACGCAGACTCGTGCCGACTTTGAAGCTGTGGTCCTTAAATAAATCATGGTGAAAAATTGCAGGGATATAAGAGGGACCTGCCAACAGACACAGTGATTAATTTCCATCATATTGAGGCATACAAGCGACATGTTGAGGGAAGACTGCAATATCTGACAGGAATCTGGAAGAGCCTCACTCTGAACCTGCACCGGCTCCAGCTGGCCCCTCTTGGGATTGACATTAGCTAGACTTGTTTAACTACGCTTTGCATTTAGCCGAAAATGGGGCGGGAGCGAGATTGTGGTGTTTGAATTAATAAAAAGTCATGAAGAAAGAAAAAAGAGAATGCATAATTCGGTTTGGGGGGGGGTGTTAACTGATGAAAGCTGTCTTAATACAGTTGAGAATTGCAGCAGAGATAAAAGAAGGCCTGCAGTCTGAGCAGAATGAGTCTTGGCCTAATGCACTTTGCGTGAACGCGGTCAAATATTTACCAAGCAGATTCTCGCCAGATAAATTCAGTGTTAGGAAGGAAACATCAGATTTCTCCAGCTTTAAATAATTTGGCAATTAAAGAGCTTTAATCTTTGTAAGGCCCATACAAGTTGTGGTTTAGAAACATCAGCAAATTAAACACCCAGTTTGCATATGTAGCAGCTACAGCTTTTAATTAAGAAACCGCCTGAAAATGTACCGTCCTATTACACCAGTCAGACTTGTTGCTTAATATTGGTCCCCTTCATGCAGCCCAAAGTGTGGTGCACTGTGTGTTCTGACCCTTAACACTTTTTGCAACAGGAGGTGACTACACACATGCATCAATGAGCCTTGGGCACCCATGACCCTGTCTCCAATTCCAATTGAATCACTTTTTTATATGTACTAACTAGTGCATACCTGGAGACCTGCAGTTCTGTAAATGCTCCCTGCTTCCAGCACATCAATTTCCAGGGCTGACTGTTAAGTGAAAGTGTAGTGAAAGTTACAACACTCAATTACACACAAAGTGCACCACAATGAAATGTGACCTCGTTTTACGTTACGTTTAACCCATCACACATGCACACGTGGAGGAGCAGTGAGTACGTCAGTGGTGCCTGGGCTGGGACTTGAACCTGCAACCTTCTGATCCCAGAGGCAAGTTCCTAATCAACAGGTCACCACTGCCTGTATAAATCTGCCAGGTGCGGATCTTGATACCAACGCCTTACTTACGGTTTCTGGGAATTCAGAGCTAATTGAGGCACTGTTGGAACAAAAATAAACCAGAGATTATAAAATACTTTTGTACATTAGTGGCAAGGGCATCTGAAGGAGCGTTATATCTACACTACATTGTAGATCAATATGTATTGATCATCCTAGGATAAGGTGGCACTATCAGTTTCAAGGATAAATGCTATTACTATAATTACTCTGAATTTGAGTAGAGAGATATTTCTGTACAATAACATTATAGACTTTCTAGCAACTTCATTACATGTTGATGTATATCAGAAATATTACTGATAGTTTCTGAAATCTTTTTCAGCTGGCTAGATCAAGCGCACAACCAGGAACCAAGTAATATTAATAAACAGATTGAAGGCAAAACTAGGGGCAAAAAGCATGAGCTTCAACAGGCTGTAATCACCTGAGAGGAAATCTAGCATCTGCTGATGTTTCTGGGGTAGAAATTTCAGGCAGTTGGAAAATTAATAATAAATAAAAGATGGGGAGCAATGTTCTGAAGGTGACAACTTTATTCATGATTTTGTTCAATTTTACTGTTAAGTATAGTCCCATTAATGAAAGAACTGTACACAATATATAATACATGTGCACACTTTTTGGTTTTCTACGTGAAAGTAAGTACACATCCTTTACAGAGAACACACTTCTGCCTATTGAAATGCACACTTCCTCTTGCTATAGAGTTAACAGTGTTTATCACACTACTATGCAAAATCACTAACTTTCATTACATTTATATGCTGTATACTTACACTTGCATTCTATAGCAGAGCCAATATTGTTCTGCTGTTTGCAGTGGTCAGCGCTGTCGGCTCACAGCAAGAAGGTCCTGGGTTCAGCCACAAGTATCTTTCTATGTGTGGCTTGTGGTTAAGGTTGACCGGCGACTCTAAATTGCCCATAGTTGTGAGTGTGTGAATGATTCTTACACCCATTCTGCTGGGATTGACTCCAGCTTCCACCAATGACCTGAACTGGAAAAGTTTTTCGGAAAATGAATGAATGAATGTACTGCTGTTAATAATATGGTCTGTTTAGAAGACTTCCATTATAATCAGTACACTGTCCTCTTTACATAGGGCAAGAAAACGATGAATCCTTGAATCCATGATTGATACATACTGGTTAAAAAAATGTTGCCAGAGCAAAAGTTTAATATTTTATACTTATATTTTTCCAATATGCTAAATTTAGTAAATAAAAAAGTACCTTACGTACGTCCCCTGCAGAAGATGTATAAATTAGCAAAAGATATACATTGCTAAGAGTGTCTTTCGCATATGACTGTGCATATAAGTGAAAACCCTTCCGTTAAAGCTGACATCCTCCACATATAGCCATTTCATTTAAATGCACTGTGCTGGAGCGCAGATCTACAAAAACAATCAAATAGTTGTTCAACCACTCACAAAGTGAACCGCATACTAACTTGGAGAGGTTTTTTTTCGTCGAAGACCTTGAGCTCTCTTCTTGGTTGAGCCCAAGAGGTCTTCTTTGTCTGCTTTGTTCACTATAAAGTTTCAGAAGTTTAATAGCATGAAAATAATACATTACTAAATAATGCAGGCTTTCAGAGTAACTCAGGCATCAGTTGTTTCTACTATAAAACTGAATCTGAATCTAAATCTGAAAACAAATGATTTGAGAGTTAAGTTTGAGTCTTGGGCACCGTACATGCCTAAAGGACTTTCTGTTCAACTACCTTAACAGGTGTTGTGCAACTGTGCCCATAAGCTTTGTGTTTTCCTCTCATGCTCACAACCCTATTCGTTACTTATGAGCTCCATTTGTTTTTGAGACACAATTTCAAAAAGCAATACATCCTCAAGATATTTCACACTGCAAGATGATGAGAAAGAAAATCACCAAAGAAAATGCATACACCAACTAGCCATAACATTAATACCACCTGCCTAATCTTGTGTAGGTCCTCCTCATGCAGCCAAGGCAGCTCGGACTGTGGTGCGTTGTGTCGACATCTTTCTAACAGAGACATCTTCAGTGGGATCGGACCAGCTTCACATCCAAACTCATCAGTTCCATCACATTTAGTAGGTACAGTCCTGATCAAAGTTTAAGACCTCTTGACAAATGGGGAAAAAATCGTATGTTACATGGTTGGATCTTAATGTACCAAGTAGAGCTTCAACAGCTACAAGAAGGAATGGGAGTGAGACAAAACATATTTGAGCAATTTACAGCTGATCCAAGTTTAGGACCACACCTCCAAAAAAACCAAAAAACAAACAAAAAAAAAAACAAAACACAAATCAAAGTTCCAAACATGGACTCAGTAATGAGAAGCTCCACCGTTGTTGATCACTTCATGCTTGATGCAAGCGTTTCCATGCGGTGAGTGGGAACATTTCTCCAAGCCGCACTGTCTGGAACTGTTGTCCATTTTTGTAAACCATCCATCCCCAAAGGTTCTCAATTGGATTTAGATCAGGGGAACATGCAGGATGGTTCAGAAAAATGATGTTATTCTCCTGGAAGAAGTCCCTTGTCCTGTGGGCTTTGTGTACTATAACATTGTCCTGTTGAAAAATTTAGTCGTTACCACACAGATGAGGGCCCTCAGTCATGACGGATGTTCTCTGCAACATCTGGACATAGCAGACGGCCGTTTGACGCTCCTGCACCTCCTGAAGCTCCATTGTTCCACTGAAGGAAAAAGCACCCAGACCATTCTCCACTGTGGAGCGTAGAAAACATCTCAGGTTGGATCTGCTGGTCATGCCAGTAATGTTGGAAACCATCAGGACCATCAATGTTACATTTTTTGTCATCAGAGAATAAAACTTTCTTCCACCTTTCAATGTCCCACGTTTGGTTGTCGTGACCAGTTACAGCCTTAATTTGGGTGGAGGATCATCCAGTGTCTTGAAGAACAGCCAATTGGATCCTCTGGCTCAGTGCTGGTGACATTTTTTGGGGTCTTCCACTTGACTTTTTTGTTCCATAATCCTCAGGATCATTTTAGAAATTCCAAATTACTGTTTTACTGCGTCCCATCTCAGCAGTGTTGGCACTGAGAGACCTGCTTATGCAATTTAACAACCTGACCACCTTCAAAAATGGAACGTTTTTTTGCCTTTGCCATCAGAACATCATGACAGTGTGAACCTGACAGAAAATGGCAATAAATCCACTTTCTTTGCACGTATTTGGCCTTTTAAAGACATGAAGTCTTAAGATTTTGATCAGCTGTGAAACAGCTTGTTTCAGTTGTCAATAAATTTCAGGCTCAAATAAATACATTTCATTTGTCTCACTCCCATTTCTTTTTGTAGCATAACATATGATTTTTTTTGGCATTTGTCAAGTGGTCTTAAACTTTTGAATGAAACTGTATTAACTACTGCAGACCTGGAACACTCAAAAAGCTGGAGATGTTTTGACCCAGTCATCTTGCCCTCACAATACGGCTCTGGTCAAAGTGGCTCAGATTCTCAAGCTCGGCCATTTTTCCTGCCTTCAGCATATCAACTTCAAGAACTGACTGTTCAGTTGTTTCCTAATATGCAGGTAGCGAATGTGGCATTAAATGTTATGGCTGGTCCATGTAGCGGTCCTGCCAATCACAGCATCAACACATCCAACATTTTTCCTTTACTCCCACACTGCACTTCTGACTCAAACAAACACGTTTCTCTCCTCTACAGAGAAAAGCCATTTACTGCTTGGGAAAGTGGAATAGTTCCTTCACTCTTTTTATACCTCTATCTAAAGCTTTTGCAGGCCCCAAGGTTAAAAAAGGAGAACAGAAAAGAAGAGAGGTGGTAGGAAAAAAAGCAGAAGGCCATGCGGATGGGTAGAGACAGAGGGGCTGTGTGTCAAAAGCCGCAGACTGGAAATGAGGGGTTTAAATTTCACACTATGCACTTAATTTCAATCAGGCCCCTGGAAATAAAACACACAATATAAAAGCTTCAAACCTGGAGAGGGAGAGTTGGGGAGAGAGGGAGAGAGAGAGAGAGAGAGAGAGAGAGAGAGAGAGAGAGAGAGAGAGAGAGAGAGAGAGAGAGAGA
>JBBIGC010000001.1:26303796-26319905 GCA_037576955.1 Lepidarchus adonis
GAGAGAGAGAGAGAGAGAGAGGGAGAGGAGAGAGAGAGAGAGAGAGAGAGAGAGAGAGAGAGAGAGAGAGAGAGAGATATGTTATCTGATATATGAATATGACTAAGATTAGATGAGCTATGACTTTCCCCAGACAGTGTTAGACTTGATTCCCATACAGTGCTGCTGTGACAAGGGCTTTATTACAGACAAGGTGGTTGTAATAAAATACAAATTTTATTTCCTGTCTACTTGATAGTGGTGGTTTTACAGCCTAATGTTGGGCCAATATGTATATTCGACAAGGTACCCAACTTAATGTTACACACTAAACAACAGGAAATTCTTAAGAGACATATCTATTTTTAAAATAATTTTCTATCCTGAAGTAAAGGACAATAATGATTTTCTCTTATGAAATGTTGTGCTGATGTTAAGTGTGTTAACCAAAGAGAGCTGAGTGCAGTGCCAAGTTGAATGAAAGGATATAAATCATTTTATTGTAATTAATTCTTAAAATCCTTCACCTACATGCAGATATAACTAGCACAGAAATCACCGTAATTAATTTACATTAAAACCCTAAAAGAGCTCAGCTTTTGTCGTTTTCCAAACCTTGTAGCATGGAGACTCTGATAGCCCAAGACAGAAATATTTTTTAGAATTTTCTACACCAGGTAGAATTTTAAAATGTTAAAGCTGAACACATGGATGCTTTGGCAAGCGTCATACCAAGAATTAAATGTCAGTTTCCTGACAATGGGCCAGTGCTTGGACAATTGGACACCTGGACGCCTCATTTATTCCCAGCTAGCATGTTTCTGCTATGTAGCATTCTGGCATTGCAGCTATAATGTAAGGCAGATATAATTTGACATGATAAGACTTTATGAGAGCAGCAGATGTGGGATGTTTTTGTGCATACCTGCATAGAATTGGGCAGATCATTAAAAGGCACAGGCTCAGTGAAGAAATCTGTGTTGTGGTCCAGTCTACCGTGGCCTCCATAGAGGGTCTCATCAGAATCCAACTTTATTTTGTATCTGGAGCAGAGCTGGGTTAAGGAACTCAAAAAGAAGAGCTGAGAAGAAGAACGCAAGAAGTGAGGCATTCAGATACATGCATTTTCCACGATAATGTGCTGAAACATTAATATAATGGTATTAACAATTATTGGTTAGAAAAGATAAACACATTTTGGTGCAGTAGCTTCATCTTACAGTGAAAGAAATAAAAAATCCAACCTTTAACTGAAATAAATTTATTTGGAGATTTTTTTATTACTGGCAGCCCTGGAATTTTTTGTTAACACAATACACCTGAATCATATTTCACTTAAAATTTTATGGATTATATTTTAAACTATAAACCACAACGTCTTGATTACCTGGGGTATAAATATAAGCAGACACACAGGCCAAATTCCCTGAGTGATCCAACATGGGAAACACACAAATCAAATGAAGGTGCAGTATCTTGAATGGTTATTTAAATATTTAATTTAATATATTTAAATTAAAATAGCTTCTCTGCTAAAAATGCACATTTTCTACTGCTAGGCCAACAAGAAAAAAATAAAATGTCAACTGGAGCGGTTTCATAGCCTCCATTTATTTTGCCCTCACAAACAGTAGGGATGAGAAGAGAGACTAAAAAAATCCCCAATGATCACTGTTAAATAAAAAGAAAAAGTTCAATCTTGGGGTTACCAAGTTTTCAGAACTATTACACACCTTTCAGACACCACCTGCATGCCAACAGATTGGAAGACATGCCAGAAAAAACTGTCAGATAATGTAGGAATCTGCGAGTTTATGAAATGCTACTATAAACTTTGACAGGAACCATTATTTAAAAACAACAACACTCAAGGTGGGTTTGATGTAACTGTAAAACATGGTGGAGGTTCTGTGATGTGGGGCTGTTCATCTTTCAGGACCAGGAGATCTTTTTAGGTTGCACAGCATCATGGACTCCATGAACTACCAGGAAGCCTTTACACCATTTGTAACTTGCCTTGAAGAAGGCCATCATGGCCGAAACATGTAGGCATGCTTTTATTCATACCCAAGACTATTAATTCATGATCTTCTTGAGTGCTTCATAAAAATGTCTTACTTTTGATATGTTTTTGAATCTCCGATGTGAGGAGCACCAGAGGAACACATTTTCTACACCCAAGCAGCACTCCCAGAAATCTGTTTGTGAACTACCAGGGTGTTTTAAATCAATCAGGTTGTATCTCCCAGAAAAGTAAAACTATGCCACTGGATCCTTCAGCAGAACAACTGATCTGATGTACATTTATGTCCATGTATCAACACAAAAATAGTTAATTGGCCACAAAATGAAGCTTCAACCATGACCGTCTCAGTTCCTTGATTTGAAACCCATTTAAAACCCCTTCTAAACGGACACCTTCAACTCCAAAACACTGTAGCAATATCATGTTCAAGGTTACACAGTAAGGGGGATGACAAATCAATGATTAAATAAACAACATTTACAAACTAAAGAAACTATTAAAAAGAAAGATTTTAAATTCTGATCATTTACTTCCTACAAGTGTGCTAATTGTTCTTTCTTATAAGAAGTCATCATTCTGTTTAGAATGCAGCAATGTACAGTACATCAGTGGCAGTGATTGCCACAGAGCTCCTGGGAGGCAACGACACACACACTGCACATAAACATGCACGCCAAAACCGATGAGACACCACAGCCAATTCCAGGCAGAATTATTTATCCATTTCAATATATTAATAATGCATTCCATCAGAAACTGTTTCAAACAACACCCAACACACGCGCACGCACACAATCTGTCTGTGCTGTACAGACTAAATTAAATATTAAAAAAAGTAATTGCCCAGATTCATGACCGAAATAAAAAAAAAATACTGCAGGCACAGAAAAATAAGACTATCAAAGAATAACACAGAGATGCTGTGGAGAAAACTGGAAATAAGTTTCTCTGGGAAATTTCTTGATGTTCTGTCAAACCTTCTGTTATTGTACATGAAACAGTTTCCCATGTCAAAGCTGGCAACAAACAGTCCTAGGTTCAAAGCCAGGCTGAGATAATGCTGAATAAAGCTGACATGCTGCATATTAAATTAGGAATCATAGAGCTAATTATTATGAAAAATAGTTGATATGCTTGAAAACATGATGCAGCTCTTATCCGTTTCTTTCCTGTATTTATATTACCACAAGCTGCTGACACAGTTTAATGTAATTTGATGTCATCAATGTTTAAGATCATGTCATATTTAATGAGCCCATGTCCTAACATAACATAAGCTAATAAACAAGAACATTAAAGAAGAGGTGCAATGACTGGCAGTCTGGTGCAAAGCCAATAATATGTCTCTTCACACTGACAAGACTAAAGTGCTGGTTTATTGACCAAGGTTGACCATTCCTTGGGGTCTACATCACAGAGGACCTCTGCTGGACCAGCAACACTGCTTCCCTCACCAAGCAGACTGAAGATGGTGCATTTCTCCAAACCCATCCTCACCACCTTCTACAGATGCTCAATCGAGAGCATTCTATCCAGCTGTATCACAGCCTGGTATGGAAACTGCCACGCCTCCGACCGCATAGCCCTTCAGAGGATTGTGTAGACTGCTGAGCACATCATCTGTAGCTTTCTCCCCAGCCAGAAGAACATTTCCACTTCCCGCTGCATCCGCAAGGCCACCAGCATTGTGTCTGACCGATACCACCCCTCCCACAAACTGTTTATCCCTCTTCCATCTAGAATACGACTCCACAGCATCAGGAGCGAGTCTGCTCGATGTTCAAAAGCAGCCAGGCTCCTGAACAGCACGCTACCACAAACATGATGCAGCTCTTATCTGTTTCTTTCCTCTAAAAATATGTTTACATCTATGCATACCTGGACTTATCTGCACATTTAGTCCTGGAAAACGATATTTTGTCTGACTATGTACAAGTCTCTATTAAAACCATCTGCCTAATATTATCATTCCACCAAAACTGTGCTGCAATGTGTGTTCTAACATCATCAAAATCCAACATTCACTCTTATGGTACAATAGCTCTTCTGAGGACCTTGGGTGCCCATGACAACATAACTAGAGAACCAGTTATTCTTTATTGGGACATTTTTGATACAAACCACTGCAACCCTAAAGGCCTGTTGGAGATGTTCAGACCGAATCATTGCGCCATTACACTTCAGACACTCAGATCCTTATACCTGCCCATTTTTTTCTGCTTCCAACAAATCAACTTCAAGAACTAGCGGTTCACTTGCTGCCATTTAAAAGAAATGTTATTCACCATCTGATAGTGGTTTTAATGTTGTGGCTGATTGGTATATCTAGGCTGGATGCATGGCTGTGAATGGTACATTTTGAAACTTGTTTAAATATTACCAAAAAAAGAGTTTCCACCATCTGGGCCCTTTATTTTAAAAAGCCAATTGTTCGCTCATGACTAGATCAGCTTGATTTGCGTATGTCATGAGTAAACAACTCCACTCCTGTGACTTGTGGAAGAAAAAGAGTGGCACTGGTGCAATGATGAGTCTCTCTCTCGCTTTATTTCTCCCCCTGTTTACCTCTGTCTCTCAGAGGTTTAAACAGTTGTGCATTGTCTAATTGGCTGCTTGAATAATCACCTCCTTTCCCTACAGGCGAGCGCAGGGGTCTTGGTGTGATCCTCAAAAAGACTCTCTCCCACTCTGCCCCGGAGCTGGAGAGTGCTCGCCTTTTACTGCCTGCTTGTCGGCTTTGATAGCGATGATTAAAAGCGAAGTGTTGCTCTGTGCATTGTTTCAGCGAAGGAGGACAAGAGGAAAAAAAAGAAAAGAAAAATATTCTTCCTCTCCATTCCCATCAAGCTCCTGTTTGCACTGAATTCTCTTACTGACAGAGCACACGTCCTTTGTTTGGATATTTTGGGCATATTGTCAGAGAGAGAGAGAGAGAGAGAGAGATGCTTGACTGTTCTTTTTGTGGAATAAATAATTTGGTACTTCATTTAATTTCTTCACTCAAATATCACCATAAATACCAATATGGCACAAAGCATGTGCCAGTACTTCTGCAAGCTGTTACATCTCATACAGTACCAGCAAATTTCAGGCTTTGCAATTCCAGCCATATTTAATTTGATTCCCTATTAACTCCTTAAACCCTACACTTACTATTCCATCTTTATCCCATCATCATCATCATGATACTACAATAATTATTCAGCAAAAAACCTGCACGTTTAGCAGTGAATAAGTTCCCATTTCAGAACTTTCCATTTATTTATTTCTATTCTTCAAAAATGGCAGCTGCCATGATGAACATGGTGTAAAGTAAATGACAAAGATGAAGAATGACCAATAATAAAGGCCCAGAATTGAGAAAGGGTCTTCACATTAACCAACATTAAACATTCCAAAGGTTTATAAAAGTTTATTAAGTACTTTACTCATGTAATACTTGCACAGGGTTTAGTGTGGGCTGGCTAAGCCCTTCAAATGCAGCTTTGTGGTTATTCACATTAGGATATCATGCATTTTGACTGGAATACTTCTTAAGAACAAATTATTCAGAGCCTCCTTACTCTTATCTTTGTGTTTTCCTCTCTAGCTGCTGGTTGGGGTTCTTCATAATTTCACCCTTCTTGGCAATTTAGAGAATTTAGTGCTGAAGTTGGTGCTTGCAGCCTTCAAAATCCCAGATTATGCATCATCATCCTTAAATCCCTCATAGACACACCCCTAACATACCCCTGACCATGATAGTGCCAGCGATGGTGCCACGGGGACTTGAACTTGGAATCGTTTCTGTGCCACGCTCTGCTGCGCAGCTAAGAAGTGCTTTAACTCACTCTGTCCTAAAAGAGTAGAATTGATTTTGTCATGTGCCAAGGGCTTATTGTGTGTCAATATGCATGTTATACACCATTCAGCCATAAAATTAACCCCACCTGCCTAATACTGAGTAGGTCTCCTCATGCTGCTGAAACAGCCCTGACTGACCCCTTTCTATCAGAGCAGGAGCTCCTCTTTGGAATCTGACTACACGAGCTAGCTTTCATCCCAGCATACATCAATGAGCCTTGAGGTCCCCTGACACTGGTGCCGATTCACCGGTTGTCCTTCCTCTGATAATATTTGGTTAAACCAGGGGTCGGCAACCTTTACTATCAAAAGAGCCATTTTGCCCCCTCTAGATTTGGAGCCGCAAAACATAACACAGCTTATAAACTTATAAACATTCAGGAGTCCTCAACCAGCGGCTGTACCAAAAATTACAACTTTTAAAAAAACAAAAAACAATCTCAATCCATAGCATCTAAGTGTGTTAGAGACTCAGCTTAACCAGTTTTCTGGATGAAAGTCATGGCAAAAAACCCTGAGATCACCACAACAGCTCTAAAAACTTGTTCTGAAAGGAACGTTTACCCGTTACCATAGCAACCAGAGCGCGTTATGGGGCGCTACTAAAAATGTTGGCGCATTTCACTTTATTTACACTGCTAATAAAGTTACATAATTACACAAATGTTAAAGTATCACCTCAAACTCCAACATAATTAACAAACAAAAAAATATATATAAAATTAAAAGTTTAATTAATAAATTTTTTTTTTGTCAAGGCCAAACAGGGCCACAGCAAGGTGGCTGAAGAGCCTCATGCGGCCCTGGAGCCGCGGGTTGCCGACCACTGGGTTAGACTAACTACTGCAGACCTGGAATGTTCCAGAAGATCTGCAGTTTTGGAGATGCTCTGACCCAGTCGGCTATACGTCACAATAAGGCCTTATTTCCTGCTTTAAGAACTGACTGTTCACTTGCTGCCCAATCCAGACAGGTGCCATTATAATGAAATAACTAGACAGTTGTTATTCACTTCGCCTGTCAGGGGTATTAATGTTACACTACAGGCATCAGGGAGACTTTTACTATTGTGACAAATCTCTGCAAATGTTTAATACCAAGAGGAACTGCAGTGTTCCAAGCTAAAATTTCATGTAAATAATAAAAAAAAATAATGCAAGTTTAATCAGAACCCAATAGAAATGTTGTAGAAGCACCTGAAGCAAGCAGCTCAAGTGAGAACCACCAGATTCAGATAGCAGAAGCTTGTGAAAAATGAGCTAAAATTCCTCACAGCCAACGTGCAGAACTGATCAATAGAAACATTTTGTTGCAGTTAGTGCTGTACAACAAGGTCACACCAGATACTAAAGGCAATAATTCATTTACTTTTGTCACAAACACATAAATAAACATCAAGAAATAATGGCCAGAGACAATATTTGTCTCGTTTCCTTTTATCTACAATTAGAATCTGATGTTTTTTGTTACATTTCTGCAGAAAGATTCATTCAATTCTAAAAGGTTCACAAAATGTCAAGCCCCATTCAATAATTATGCTACATTTACAAGCCATGTACAAGAACATGCTGACCACAAGAAGTGGATAATGTCTTTGCTTCATTTTTAACAGCGTCAAGAAATAACAGACAGGCAACATTAGCTTCCTCAGACTGATAAGAGCATTAGTGATGGCTGTTAGTACCATTTGATGTAGCAGCTATAGAGGAGAGAGCCAGACTTGAAGTGGGAAATGCTGGCTTGCAGAACATCAGCTTTGCTCCCAGTGGATTCATGCAGACATGCCAGCTGAGACCCATAAAAACATTGCTGAGTGCTCGTGAGAGAGAGAGAGAGAGAGAGAGAGAGAGAGAGAGAGAGAGAAGCATCTTGCATTGATCAATTTCACCTATTCCCATTAGCTCAGCTGCATCATCTAGGACCAAAACACCTGCAATAGTGTGTGTGCCAGTGTGAGCAAGTGCATGTTGAGTTGAAAAAGAAGAAATAATAAAATAAATGGACAAAAAATGTTCCAGTCAGTGCTTACTGGCGAACACATCTGCGCTACAGCAGTGCTGTTCCAGGCCAGAATTGGCAGTTCAAGGCTTTTAGCAATTATATTTTTGTTAGTACTTACAGATGCAGGAGACTGCAGCCAGGCAGGCCAGACACCACCACCTGTGAAACACTACAATCAATGGGGGACTTACTCAGGAAAGGGAGGACCTTGGGAATATAGTCTATTTGTTCCGGGGAGCAGGGGCAAACGCATGGAGGAGGTGGCAAGCACAGCCATTATAACGTATTGCAACAGTGTGTGTGTGTGTGTGTGTGTGTGTGTGTGTGTGTGAGAGAGAGAGAGAGCTTCTTATGATGGTGACTGCAGGTTGCCGTCATGCTGTCCAGAGTAATGGCAGCCTAAGTGAGGAGGCAACAACAGGCCTCGAGTTTCAGCCAACTCGAATCCCACAAAGATGCTATTTTGCCGTTGCCGAACGACACGGCCGGGAAGTTGGATGGTGATGATTACTATCGTTGTGCAACCACATCTGAAAAGCCACTAAAATCCTCCTCATCTTTGGCTCTGCTCAGTTATAGTCATCCTTCAAATGATGACCTTAACCTATGCCATCAGCAAAACAGTCCGACTCGGCCAGGCTGGCTGTATTCTGCCATAGAGAATATTTGTATGAAATGTTATTGTCAGTCAGTCAGTTATTAAAGCACCTTCTACACTGTGTGAATTACGTTGCCTGACATTGGGACTAAGTAATGGAACATTCAATATAGCACTACAAGCATACACTCCGATTGTCTCTACAGAAAAGCAATACACATATTCACATAAACAACCGACAGCCTCTCCAATATGGCCAACGAACTGAGGCGATGTCTCGATCCTGTTGCTTCTTGACGTACATAGCGGTGGATGTTCATCAATTTGACGACATCGTTATTCTTAAAACAACTGTTTGCTCAGACGTGTTGCTGATTTCTTTACCCGAGGGTCTGGTTGTTATATATTCAGGGAGGAGCGGCTGAATGGCTGAATTACTCGGAGTGGCGTGCAAGTAAATGTACCCGACAGATAATAAGAGAGGGATGACCTGACACTGCCGCAGCAGCCTGCTGCCATGCTGTCCTATCAAAAGCACATCAGTCTTGACAGCTAGCGCTTTCATGCTGAAACCCAACTGGGAATTACAAGTCTCCAATCAGCTGGATGTATTGAAGCACCTGAAGAAAGCACCCATTGACGAGGGAAGAGAGAGAAATAACGAAAAATAATACAAAAAAAGGTCTGAGCACCTGTCAAAATCTGATGTCAACAGAATTTTAATGGCAGCTCTTTATAGTGGCGCACTTAACTCAGGGGAAACACTAGTATTCTTTCATTCTCAAGCTTCTTTTATCTGAATGGAGGGAGGAAGCTTGAAATGCAAGAATTGTGTTTGGATCACCTGAATGGTACTGGAGAAGTTATATGAGGCCTTGTTAACGCTGCGGGGAACAAAACACTGCTCATAAAATTCATAAAAGATTAAAAAAAAGATGAAATTAAACCAAGCTATTAACGCAATGAAATTGTCTAAAAAAATGAAAAAGAAATAACGAATAATAATAATAAAAACTTTTCTTTTTTACATACCTGCTATGCTGCATTGCATATTGTTCTAGCTGTACTGAACAAATGAACAGTCAATGTCATTGGTGGTACAGGTATGTGAACCTCTTTCAAAGGGGGTAATTAGAGTCACTCCAATCAATTTGGGTATGGATTTGATTTGCCCTGCATTATATAAAAAAAAACCCAAACAAACAATTCTGTTCAAGAGCAATAATAAGTAATCGAAGGAGATCTCAGGGAGCGAAGTTCAGAAGATTGGAAACAGTTACTAAAGGAGTGCAGGCAGCTTACAATCAGCGTTTGCCTCCTAGGAGCATGTACTCCGTAGCAGAGCATATTGCAGAATCCAGAACCAAGTAACAGGGTGACAGCTGCAGGCATCTCTTGCACTTGATAACGTCTATGTAAATGAAGCTTAGCAAACTGCTGATGAAGCAGGTCATCAATAACGAACCAGGAACATCATAAGCCAGATCCTAACAGCTGCAAGAAGTTCTTCTGTGAGGTAAATAAATGTTTCAAAAATTGACAAAAAATATATTTTAGAATAATTTCTGTTATATTAACCCTAACCTAACACAGCTGAATCAAAGTAGTAACAATACCACTTTATGGCATGATTTTAGATTTTAGAACACTTCTCATCTGCAACATCTGAAAGCCATACCAGTGACGAACCCGTGTCCGACATCAGTCACAGTATAGCAGCAGGTGGCAGTTGAGTTGTTCATCAATGACGGCGATGTTTATGCATATGATTTTGCAGAATTTGAAGAAAGCTAAGCCGATTGAAGAATGTACATGTAGACCGATGATTGACATCGCTGTTCTGCAGTACATCCACCCTCCAGTCTCATCTTTTTCAAGAAACTTTTATTCCTTTTATTTCAGTTAAACTGAGTTTTTTTCCACTTGTATTATACACTAGAATGTAATGTAATGTAGCAAAGGGCTGAAAAAGTTTAAGAGAGTTTAAGAGAGGCTGTATGCGGCAGCGCTAATTACGTGACAGAACATCGTTACTGATCTGTCTTTGCGTTGCTTTTCGTTTTTTTGCTGCAGTAAACAGCACATTCAAATTCAACTAATCATTTGGGGATGTCATCTTTATATAATTAATTATACTTTTAGCGAATGTGTTGTCATGTTTTTAGACCGCACCCAATACCAGGTTTGTAAAATCGATCTATAAGTCATGGCTTATCGTTGGTGACAAAAAAAGGATACAATTAATAAATAGATTTATTATTGTCACTTATCACTTACAGACCCCCTGTATATCCAACCCCTCTGTCAAGTGTCGTTGTGATAAAATATCTAGAATATATGACTAGTTAATGACTAGTAACTGACTTTACCATAAAGTCAGTTATGGTGACCATAGAGTCAGCGTAACTGACTTTACGGTCAGTGATGCAAATGGCTGACCGGTGTATACTGTAGTCAGTTAATGCAGCTGCAGTCTACAGAATGATGCTGAGTAACAGGCTACATATACAAGGAGCAATCCAGTTTAATTTAACCTAATTTTACTTGTAGGTAGTTGATATTTGCCTTAAAATGCAGCTCTGCAATGGTTTCTCAAACTCTTGTATGCTTTAACCATGGTCAGGAGTTTAAATGTTTTTCTGCATGTAAATGTAGGACCGCAGAAATGAACGTAAAGCGTGTCATAAAGAGTTTGTGTACGAGGCTCAATGTTTTATTCCATACTGTTTTAAACCTGGAGAACTGATACTCTAATATGATACGTATCAAGGGTGTAACAATCAATTGATCAAAATATTGTATTGATGATGTATCGATCTGACACACAAAAATCAATGTGGGTTAATTCCACAATTAATTTCCCTTCTTTTTTCTTTACTGTTTATTTTACTGAGAAGTTGCTTTTGCTTAAGATCTTCCCACTATAATTTGTTTGTATGTAGGAGTTCATGGAATTATTTGGTTTTGACTGCAGACCCCAGTAACAATCAGATTCTCATCGTTACAAATTTTAAATGTACAAAAATGATTGGATCATTAGCTAAAACAATAGATATAGAATATAATCGTGAAGACGCTTGTGGTTTACATCCCCAGAAGATACCCCATACTGATTTTATATAATTGATATTCAGACACTGATTATGAAGCCACTTTAAAAGTTATTAATTACATTTTTATGTTTTCCAAAGCATGGTGGAGGTAGTGTGTGACTAATTCAACGAAGGCCTGGGCAAACTACAGAGATTAAAGTGCTAACCCAGGAAAATTTGACTTGAATCTCAAATATTGTTGGCTTATACAACAGTACAGTGATACAAAATACATAAGAAATTAAAGGGGGCTTAAATCTAATTAGTATAGAATTTAGAAAAGTGTCGATTGGAGCCTAAATTGTCCGTAAGCGGATATATACATACACACACACACACACACACACACATATATACACATACTTCAGGACAATATAGGTAGAGGTAACTGAGTACCTTTATAGTACCTCTAACCACTTCTCAGAACTGACTACTGTCTAATATATGGTTGAGGTAATACCATTAAATGAGGTTCCACTGGTTCTTACATAAAAATGGTTATGTTCCATAAGATTAATTGTTTAATAAAGACATGGAAATGAAAATCCAGAGGTTTATGTAACTGTATGACCATGTTGTAGATGTAGATCAAATCCCATTAAAGGAGAGGAAAATTCCAAAGTATCTTCAATTCATAAGACAACACTTCTTAAAAATGTACCATCTTGTGCAGAAAGCAAAGTCTAAAACTCTCCAGCTATAAATCATTAGTAAAACTACAAAATTGAACAAGGTGTGATGTCAATGCTAAATCCAACACATGCAAGCAACTACATTCTTTGGAAAGTTATAATATTCTACATTCAAAGGATGAAATGGATTTGATATTGACTCAAAAGTCTATAATTTCAATCTTATTTTACTCACCAGAGCTTTAAGCAGACTGGAAGTGCTGCACCCAGACTCATGCTGCCAGCAGACACTCCAAAAGTTCAGTAACTTCCAAAAACTACCATCCAGCTCATGGACCTAGGCTGTGAAGTCTCTGTATGCCTCTCTTGCTCTCTGTAAATGGCCAATATCAGCAGATGCAATCTATCTAGCACCCTCTTCCTTTTTATGGCAGCAGTGACGGCCCTTTCCACCTACACATGCACTTTTGAAATCAATCCAAAGACACAAGACTGCATGACTTTGCTCAGCGCCCTGGCACTCTCTAATAGAAGTTTTTGAGTATGTGCACATTTCTGTGTGTATGCGTGTGTGAAAGGCTGAGGTTTAATGAAAAAGCACTCTGGACTCGCTGGGCCAGCCTTGTTTACCTCCTCCGAGTCAGAGTGGCACTTTCATCTGTCTTCTGCTCTAATTGGATCCTCTGCTCCTGCTCGCCTTCACAGAGCAGTGTCACCAGGCTCGCGGCAGCACGTTTGTACCTTACACACACAAACACACACACAAGCATATGCACACACGATTACAAACTCACCACAAAACCGAGTGAATTTCCCAGGGTGTGTGTTTTCTTCTCGCTCACATAATCACAGCTATTGAATGTGGCCTCTGTGCTTTTTGCATTTCCCCCATGTCATTTCTAGCACACGCATCTCCTTTAAGCTCAAACAGCAAGGGAGGCCACTGCAAGTCACTGCCACTCAGGTTAAATGCAAATCCACACTGTTCCCAGGCAGAACACAGAAAAGACATGGTAAATGCATTCCCAACTCAAAATGTCAAGTTTTACATAGTGGCAAAAACAATCAGGGATTTCTCCTTAAGGCATCAAGATGGAGAAATTGCAAAGAGGCCTTCCAGTAACTCTTTGGGCTATGTACACAGCTTTATTGTTAAAAATCGATTGATTTTTCCCCTAATCAGATCAAGCGACCAATAGGTGAACATTAACTAAAATGAATGACATTATATACTGTATGAACCTGGTGTAACCTGTACATGTGATTAAAAAACTGTCCTTGGTCACATTCCTTTATTTATTTTACTGATGTATAGGTATTTTTAAAATATATTTATAGATATTTCTTATTTTGTGTAATTTACTCGTATTTAAATGTATTGTCTCATATATTAAAATATTTTATATATTTTGCTTTACACTGCACCACTGTTGTCAACTTAACACTATGTATAAATGCATGAGAGTTAACACTTATTGCAATAAGTCTATGCATGTTTATGCAGATTTCATTCATCATGACAAGCTGACGTAGATGTAATGCAGCTTTACAAATACAGCACCCAAGCAAAGTTTCAGATGTGAAAGCAGTGCTGCAAACAAAGGTTTGTTCAGATAGCAATTAGCAGTTTAACCACAATGTATGTTTTTGTGATCAAATCCAACATCCACTGCATGCAATAGGGGCTTGTGTAAGGATACTTCCCTGCTGCCCTCACTCCCAGTCTGTAGCTGCTATAGCTGTTTGTAGGGTGGAAATTAAAGATGAAGATGACGTTGGCTCGCTCAAAAACGATCACCTTGTCGCTCTCGTGCTTCGTACTGACATAGGCCTGGGGAAAGAACAGATCAGACTGTGATAAGCACATGCACGATGTTGCACAAAAACAAAATGAAGGTGATAAAGGATTTTTTGCCATCTCAAGGTGCACGTAATGCACATTAAAGCCCCTTGCCCCACCCAAAAATATATATTTAGTGATTAAGTGTATAACAATGAATCAATTTGTATCAATGCATCGACTTAATTAGTGAATGATTTGAGGTATTGTTCTGACCCATTAAAAACAATGTATTCATTCCACAATTAATTTTACATTAATTAATTTTACAGTGGGCAGTGTCTTCTTTTTTACTGAGAAGTTGCTTTGGCTTATGACTACATGGCTGTATTTTGACATTTAATAATAAAATCCAATACTTTTCATATTGACCATAGACCCCAGTATCATACCGAATCATATCGCTGCAAAGGTATAGAAAATGATCAGATCATTGGCTTAAAATGATCAGTGAAGGACTGAATCATGAGGACACTAATAGGAACCTTAATTTTGTGTACAACTAGCCAATAAAATATTCCCATGATGATCACAAAGCTCATGCTGTAAGGAGCTAATGCTAAAGTGTTGGTTCCAGATACCACAGTACACTTCTACAGGTTGCGTGGAGGCCGTGCCAGGATAGGTCAGTGCTCTTTTTGTGGGGGATCTATAGAATATTAAATCAGGCTCTTTTAATGTTATAGCTAATTGGTGTATGTGTTCTGGGTTTCTTGAAGAGCTGTACACACTGGACAAGTATTTTCTGTAAATGAGCATAAAATTAGAAAAATGAGCCTTCACCACAAAAAATAGATAAACAAATAAATAAAATATAAGCATGCTGCTTTGATTTCACTGTAGTAAGCTTAAATTACTACATGTGATTACAGAAGCCGGGTCTTTGAGGTTCAAAGATTTCATCTTCAGTGGATTATTCACTAATGCTGTAAATACCAGCTTTGATCTACACATCGGTTTATATCCTTTATGATTCCAATCTTATTTTCTACCTCTTTAGATTAGAACATTAGCAAATGTGTTTACAAAGTACCTTAATGTGCTAAAACAATATAGAACTTTGCTCTATATTTCTTTATAGACTTTATAAGTTTGGGTCAGCCCATCACCGTGGTCTTAAAACTTTAGGAAATTAAATGTGTTCTCAAATTGCAAAATGTGCTTTTTTTTTAGGAACTAGCTGACTTATTGTCCAGTCAGCCTGTTTACACCGTGGTGAAAGAGCATGTGATTCCATGGCCATGTTAACATTCATACTGTGGCCCTTAAAGTTTGCATCTTCTGGCAAGAGCTTGACAAACACACCTCCGAGCTCTGAAAACGAGGATCCCCTGGATGTCGCTCTTCTTTACATTCAGCCAGACGACCATTTCAGTTACTGCTCCAGTTATTCCAGCCCCACTCCCATCTTTTTTCAGACAAGAAAATAAGACTCTTGCTCTCTGGAGGTTTTCCATGAATATCCAGCCATGTCTAAACAAGCCAAAACTGAGGAGGAGGAGCAGGGAGCGAATTAAGAATCTAGTCAACACACACCAATGCTGGGTTGATGTTGTTAGAGGTTGCAGGGAACTTTATCTACAGTGAAGGTCTATCACAGATGTGGGTTTGGTTTAGAGAGGAATTGACTGAATACACAAACCTAAGCCATACAAACGTGTGCGTTGACTCTTGAAAGCACAGCTGGAGCTGGATTAGTTTCACCAGAGGAAAATCTATAGTGTAATTTGTAGTGTTTGACCATGTTATTAGTACTTAATAAAATGACTTTGTAAATTCCCCAAATTCCTAGGGATTTCCTGAATTTTCAGAACATATACAGTGACTAGAAAAAGTATGTGAACCTTTTGAAATGTAATGGTTTTCTGCATTCATTTGTCATAAAATGTGATATGTCAGGGGCAAGGGAAAATGCCCAGAAGTTTGCCAAAAGATTAAAGTCTCAAATCACTTCTTGGTTCAAGGGACTGTCAGTAAGGCCATCCCTTTTATAAAGCTTGCTATAATGAATGCTATTTTAGCATATAAGGCTGGCTATATAATAAATGCTATTTTGGCATATAAAGCTTGCTATAATGAATGCTATTTTAGCATATAA
>JBBIGC010000001.1:26320005-26330875 GCA_037576955.1 Lepidarchus adonis
AATTTATCATTATTAAAGAGTGCCAGAGTATAAACTGTAATAGGTTGATTGGTAATTAAGCCGAAAGAAATCTTGCAGATATGATCATCTAAAATAATATATAACCAGATATTTTAATGTCTTTATTGAGAACAACCATAAACAACTCATATTACTAGTTGAAAAAGTATGTGAACCCTTGGAATTAATCAATGGTGAACGTTGATCCATCAATGACTATTTTTGGCATGGATGGATCACATAAGCATATTCTTGTGTGGATGTTTTTGGTCAGTCAAAGTAGCTCTGGTCCACACCTCCAAACTAATTTTCCTAACAAGCCTTAAGGTACCAACACATGGCTCCAATGAACATTTTTGAGGTCATTAACTCAAGGGTTTGCATATTTTTTTCAGTAGCACTAGCTGTTCTTAATAAAGACATAAGATGTCATTTTTCTGTGTTATTTTAGGCAGGTTATGTTTGCCAATACCCCTGACTTTAACAAAGATCAATTCACATTTTATGACAAATTAATGCAGAAAACCAAGGCTTTCCAAAATAATCACACTTTTTCTTGTCACTGAATACACTAATCATAACATTATTTAATTTTGTTCTATCTGATAATCATTATACAATTTACTTCCCACTGTGGTTTTGCAAAAACAATAACTTACAAAATGGTGCATTTAGACCACTTTTTCTCAGTTGAGTTAAAGAAAGAAATGATCTTGTGCTACATAACTCTTCAAAAAAAATACCAAGTAATGCTAAATTTATTTGTTAGGTTTTCACGCTATGACATGCTCAGGAGAAATATTTAATCATTGTTGGTTTTAGTACTTGATTGTACGTAATTAGACATTTTTCTTTGTTAAACATCCTATAAGCTACACAGTTAAGATATGTTTGGCCACTGTAAGCTTGTACACAAATAGATAAAAACAAAAAAACAAAAATCTTTAATCAATAATAATGTGCCAATTCATATTTAGTTAAAAGTTTCCTGCTACTAATAATATAATTATGATTTCTTTAATATGCTTTAATAGTAAAGGCTTAAGTTCAAACTCCATTTTCCAAAAATAAAAAAATCTGCAGTTTCCATAATTCCTTTGATCCATATTCAATTTTTTTAGCATGGTGTGGGAGTGCATAGGTTTTCATTAAATGATATGACCATGGTAGAGAGAGTACACTGAAGGCATTTTGCTTGGCCTCAAATTATAAGTAAAATTAATCTAATAATATACATGAACATTACTCATGTTGTTAAAGCTTAGTTATCATGTTGGCAATGTTTTTCCCTCCTGGTAATCAAACAGGTCCAGGAAATCGGATCAAACAATGGTGTTTGACTCAGTGGGCTTGGGGGATCTGTTCACTCAACCCTCAGCAGGGAGTTTTTTTAACGGTTATTCCCAATGCTGCACAAGTTATTTTTTGCTTGTGCTCAAGGGTTCCATGTTAAAATTGAAGAACTGGCTTGTCTGACTCCAGAGATGTGGAGTCACGGTTTCACAGCAGCAACACAACAGCAGCTGAAATTTTGATTAGCCTAACACTGGCTTTAAACTGTCGTTGTGACTTGTTTGCATATTTGACTGCTGTTTGCTAGTATCAATTTGACACATCATGCGTGTCTGACAGAATAACAGTTTGTTATACAACATTACACATAAAACAGCAAGTATGTTTTTGTTGTTATTGCAAGTGCTTTGCTCAAGTGTATCTGTGTAACTGAGATTTGTGATTTAGTCACGGACCAAGTGTCAAATGCAAAACAGTATAAACATAAAGATAAATCATCAAAAGTAATATTATATCAGCATTACATTTGCTGTTTGTAGAATTAGAACACAGAAGCGTTTCCAAATCACATGTGCAATGATATGCTAGAGTGGAAAGTTGTCACAATACATATATCACAAAAACTCTGTTATTGTGATTTTTTGTGAATAATCAATTATCAAAATCTATTATTCTCAATGCAAGATTGCAAATAATTTAGGCCTTTACCATCTACAGTACATTACATAGTCAAAAAATTCAGCAAGGCTGTAAAACACAGGTAGTGTGTGTGACCTTTAAGCCCTCTGAAGGAACTTCATGAGGAACAGTCATGCTACTGTGAGAAATATAGCCACATGGACTTGGTAAAACTCAAGAAACTAGAACAATTACCCAAGACACAGCCAAAAACTCCACAGTTCACTATTTTAGTTTTCAGGACAAAAGGGGATTGAGTTCTCCATACCAAATACTGTTAAAGAAAGGTACAAAAACCAACATCTGACAGGCGAATGCATCAGTGTTCATTATATGAATGACTTGAATGTGTGTGAAGGTGTCATTGACAATAGGCTTTAAGAGGTGCATGCTGCCATCAAGATGAGCATTTTCCTTGTCTATGGTCACTGCCAGGCGTCATTCTATGTATACTATTACAGCATGGATTCATAGACACAGAGTGTGTATGCTTAGTTAGCCTGCCAGCAGTCCAGATCTCTGTCCTATTAAAAATTTATGATGCATCATACAGTTTACACCAAATTTCCCAGATTTTCCAGAAACTGAGTTTGGATTTAGGGAGACGTTTCAGCCATACAATTGCAGGTTGCTTGGACTAACATCAGTATTATCATTAGTCAAACAATGTTGCTGGGCACACTATTACCTCCTACTCTGGGTACTGCCTTCAAATATTATACATTTCACTCCCACCAACATTAAGCCCAGACTTTCTTATGGCTGAAATAGGCATCATCACTATGAGATCATGTCCAGCTTCATAGGACTAGCTAGGTCCAGAAATGTATATCTACTCACATGACAGGTAATTACCAGGTTTTGGCATTGTGATTAGATTAGAATAGGTCTACTATTACTGTTTCACTCTGGGTTCAATTACCGAAGGTTATTCACTTCATAATTATTTGTCAAATGTGTAAAAATATATTGACATTGCATGAATTAGAAAGGCCTCATGTAGTCATTGTACATAGTTAGATTACCATTTATTAATGTGACGATTATTTGGGAATTGTTTGCCAATCAAATAAAAGATCTTGCCAGCTGTTTGCTGGGTAATGCCACAACATTTTTTGGCCTCTTTGAAAGTTTATTTATGCAATGAATTAGCCACCAGCAAATATTCAGCTGTACAACTTGACCTTTCAGAAATTGTGGCCTACTCCTAAGTCAAGATAGATGACAAATCTGTACAGCACTGTAGAGGAAGCAGGGGAATATTAATCAAACGGATATGATATCCGCTAATTCATTTATATACTCTGCTAGTAAATTCAGTAGCATTTAAACCAAATTCTGTGCATTACTGCATAAGATCTTTCTATAATACTCTAAAATAGCATGATTTTACATCTTTTTGTGATGGCATGATTGCATTATTGCTACTGGCTTTCTTAAAATGTTACCCAGAGTGCTCTGCAGGGAAGACACAGATGGAGATCTTTATAGTCCTGCACCATTCTTTCTTTTTCCATTCCTGTTATGTATTACTCCACACTAAGTACTTAGTTTGAAGGTGTTATGTTGTGAAAATTTTTATTATACTGAGTTTTAACTCCTTTGGCTAATTACTGTATATTATATTATAGTCAACAAATAACAATCAGGCTCCTTTGATTTTATACAGCAGGTTAAAAAAATGAACACAGTGGGGGATGCTGAGTGGTACAATTGTGTGTGAGTGCTGGCACTATACAGCCATTCAAAGAGAGCACAATTGTACTCGCTCTCTAGATGGGAAGGATGCTAGCTGGCACTGGCTTATGCAGCAGAACTGGGAGTTGGCGCAATCCTCCACGTCAGACTGGCCAATGAAGTTACATTAGTTGCAGCTTGGTGAAGCAGTGGCTTGATGTAAATCAGAGGAAGCACATGCAAGCATTCAACCTTCCATTGGTGGTGGAATTATGACCAAGTGAAAGTAACGCACCTCGTCACACAAAGTGCATCACAATGAAATGTAACCTCTGTATTTAACCGGGCACCTATCAACAGTACCCCAGACAGCAGTGTAGTGGAACCTTGCTCAGGGGTAATTTGGTGGTACCTAGGCTGGGAGCCTGTAACACCAATACCATGAAGGCTGACCACTAGGCCACTGCCCACCACTTTCTTGACCAGGGGAGAAACCAGACACATGGGTGGAATTGAAGATGACTAGATCTTCTAGATCAGAACTATCTGGGGTAAATGAACTAATTTAATAATAATATTCTCCTTGTCAGTATTCATAAGGTTATATGACAATTTATTCACTGCTGACATAATCTGACAGAAAGGCTTATTCCAACAGGAAGCAGCTGTTATATGGGTTGCCAGTTGACCTAATATAAACCTTTTTTTATGCATCAGGTTATGTGATGACACACTGTGGTTGAAATGCCAGCATGTTACAAGAACTGATATTTTGTTACTGTAGGATCACATTAAGTAAAAGCTTTGTCTGATTCTGGATGAATGAATAACAATATCTCAACACACCAGGGAAACATTTCTGATTAAACCACTTATAATAAAAAAGCCACATTTCAGTGTATGCACTTACAAACCAAGCAAGAAATCCAGAAATAAAAATGAAAAGGAAATGAAAAAGCCAAAAATCTTTGAACGCTACACATTTTCCTGCTGATACACTCAGCAACAATTACCATCTGGCACTCCTGCAAGGCCTCAAGGTCACTGTGCTTCATAGATGAAGGTGAAGCGGATTGCAATCTGCACCCTGGATCATACGGGGAAGCAGGAAAGTGTTAGTGAATCAATTACACAGCCCAGCTCTTAATCCAGCCAATTCAGCCCCGCACTCTCCATTTTTATGATCCCATTTACTGCAGACTGGGCGAGTGAGCAGTGAGCAGAGAGGCTAAGACACTCTCTCCATCCCAGATGCCTTCTCCTCTCCCTCTTCCCCACGGCTCTGCACTACTGAGTCACCGGGGTGAGAGATGGAACGAGACCTGAATTACTGTATGCTGTGACGCCCAGGGCTTAATGCACCTCTCTGTATGCTGCGGTGGGTTATGTACCGAAAGCAACCGGGGTTCTGGCAGGTTAGGGGCCGTTATCATGCTGCGGACGAACACGGCAGCAAAATAAATAAAAACAAACGACTGAAATGGTGGCTGCTTTGTTTGGAAGGTATGAAATTGATTTCTTTCAGTGAAATGAATAGAATACCATTTGCAATGATGTTGATGACTAAGTGCAGTACAGTGCTGAAAGCAAGGTGGGAAGAGCATGGAGGCAAACAAGTTGTATTACACAGCTTTTGTCATATGCTTCAGTAAAAATTTTGGAAACATTCACAAGTTTTGAATGCCGGTTTACAGGAAGATAAATCCATATTGGCTACATACCCATGCATAATATAATATAACGTCGGTTATAAAATTTACAGTTTTCTGAAAACATATTTTAAGCACTGTAACTGATTCTGAAATGACTGTTTACACTTTACTAACACATGTATGAAAGTTTGTGAATTATGTATATTTTTATAGGAATGTGACCTTAAACATCACCAAATTTTCAAGCAAATCCTACAAGTAAAAAAAAATATATGTTTGGTCATGTATTGAACAAAAAAATAAATAAAATAACATCTGCATGTGGAAAATGTAAATCCATAGGATTATCATAAAATTTGAAGGTGAAAGCAGAGTCTGGTGGTTTCACTCAATGTGATGACAATCAGGTGTGAGTGGGAGACGCTGTTATTATAGACAGGGATTAAAAAAGCCAGCTCACACATACAACACATATATGCCTTGAACAGAGGAGGTGTCTGAGGACTTCAGCAAAGGAGATGTTGATGCCCATAAGCCTGGAATAGGTTACAAGTCCATCTCTAAAGAGTTTGGACTACATTGGTCAACAGTCAGATCCTTGTTAGTCTACCAAGAAGTGGTTGACCATCAAATATGCTCTGTTCAACTGCAAGCCGTGGAAAAGTCTGAGAGGTTACAAAGGAACCCAGGGTAACATCTAAACAACTGTCTTGCAAGCACTGTTAATAACTGCCTGCTGCTCCACATGTGCATGTGTGATGTGTTAAATGCAGAGGTGGTTCACGGTGTGTGATTTGATCACAAAGTCCTTTTTTTTTTTTTATTACTGATACACAGGCCTTTAAACTAAAATTATAGATATCTGTTCCAATACCGCTTCATTGTTTAAAAAAAAAAAAAAAACAGTAGTATGTTTCAAATCCAGCCAAAAGTGCGATGAATAAATTGAAAAGATGCAAAGAAGAGAGAGTGAGGGAGCTTTAGAGGTATAGCTAAGGGAGAGAGACATAAGAGGAATATGGAGAAAGCTTAGAAAGATTGATCTCTCACCGGCGCTGCAGACAGCCAGACGTACTTGTTCTCAGTTCGGTTCATGTCCCGGTCGAAGGTGTAGAGCTGGTAGTAGCGCAGGTGATCTGTATCCACCAGGTTAAACTGCCGGCGGGCGTAGTGGTAGCTCTCATTGTTCCCCACACGGGGAAAGTCCAGCCACTCCGGATGGCCAAATTCGTTACCTGCAAAGGCCCAGAGTGGAGACTGCATTCAGGTAAAAATACACATTCTTGTGTTGAGGGTCTTCATTTCCAAAATTCTATATAATATAAAGAGATACACGAAGATGACTAACAAACGACATTCTCAACAAAGTATTTCTTTCACTCATTATACCTTTTCTACTCACAGGTTTAAAAAGGTCTTAACAAATCAAGTCCTAGTAAAGAAGAAATACTTGCACTTTTGTTTCCTCACTGGGGCAAACTGATTGAGTTGCTACGTTTATGTATATACAAATCAAAATGTTTGTACAGACTCACTTTCCAAAGAGATTTTCACCATTTCAAGAAAAGTCTCAAAACTATGAAATAACACACTCTTATTGGCTCTTCAGATAAATGTAAAAGTGAATATTTTGTCATTGTGAACACACCCCATCACAAAAAGTGCACCAGAGTGACCTGTGCATTCACCCCTTCTAATCATAGAACAGTGGGCAGCTATCCACAGCACCCAGGCAGCAGTAGTGGGACGGTACCTTGCTCAAGTGGTGCCTGAACCAGAACTTGAACCTGCAATTCTCTAATCACAAGAGCAAAGTCCTAATCTCTAGGCCACCACTGCCAACCAAATGCTACAGAACCTATTTTGGGTCCCTACAAAATCTTAGTGTGGAGGTTTCTTTAAAGAAATATATTTTTTAAATGTAGAAGTGTGAATAAACCCATTACAATTACATGTGATGAAAAACACAGGTTAGCCAAACAATGTACTACAAATAACACTAGACCAGAGGTGCCCACACCTTTTTGGTTTGCTAGTTACTTTTAAAATGAGTCAAAAAATCTACCAATAATAAAAATGCTTTAAAAATATTATATATTTGGCCATAATCAATCTGAATAGATTTAGCCAGAGTTGCATAGTCTGAACATTGTCCCTCACATTTCTCTTTCTTACTTGGTTTTTCGCTGGGTAGTGACGTATGTTTTAATGAATAGTTAAATTTTGGTTTCTTACTTGATCCAGCTCCCTCACTCATTTTACACACTTTTTTAAAGGAGAAATAAATCAGAAGCTGCTAACTAGGTGACTTGTTGGCTGGAGTTCAGAAGTAACTCATGCGGTCAATTGAGCATGTGCGGTGATGCTTATTACAAAAGACGAGATGTCAGACTGGCTATGTCAATAAAATGCCAAATGCCACAATGGGGATGGATGATAGGTTACCACCCTTTTTAAAATGACATGCGATCTACGCACGCTACCTGTACTGCAGTGTCTTTGGTGGCTTACAGTTCACTTGTTTTTATGTTTTTACACTCACACATGCGCAATAGAGTTTATTTTGAAAGGCAGGGCTCCACTAACGACTTGCACTAGAGGGTTGGGAACAAGACCACACTGACCTATAATGCTTTAATAGTACTCATATTTACTTTAATAGCATTGTTTTTTTAATATAAGAATGCTTACAGGTGCTGGTCATAAAATTAGAATATCATGAAAAAGTTAAATATTTCTTGACATTCCTCTCAGAAAGTGAAATCCATATATATATATATATATATTACACAGAGTGAAATATATGAAGCCTTTATTTCATGGATTTTGCTGATTATGACTTACAGTTAATAAAACCCAAAATTTACTGTCTCAGAAAAGTATTGTGAAAAGGTTCAATCTTGGAAAGTCATGCTGTCACACGCTAATCAGCTAATTAACTCAAAACACCTGCAAAGGTTTCCTGAGCCTTTAAAGGGTCTCAGTCTGGGTCAGGAGGCTACAGAATCATGGGGAAGACTGTTGACTTGACAGATGTGCGGAAGACCGTCATTGACACCCTCCACAAAAGGTAACTGCTAAAGAAGCTGGATGTTCAAAGAGTGTACATCCATATACTGTATCCAAGTATATTCATAGAATATTCATAGAGTGTACGGAAAAAGTGTAGTAAGAAAAAGTCACTAGCAACAGGGACAACCCACAGCCTTGAGAGGATTGCCAAGCAAAATCCATTCAAGAATATGGGGGAGCTTCACAAGGAGTGGACTGAGGCTGGACTCCGTGCATTGTGAGCCAGAGACAATGTCAGAAGTGTCTGACCTGGGCTATAGAGGAAAAATAACTGGACTGTTGCTTAGTGGTCCAAAGTCCTTTTTTCAGACAAATATAAATTTTGGAAATCAAGGTCCAAAATTACAGACTGGAGAAAGAGTGGAGAAGCACAGACTCCATGCTGCTTGAAGTACAATGTGAAGTTTCCACAGTCAGTGATGATTTGTCGGTCATGTCATCTGCTAGTGTTGGTCCACTGTTTTCTGAAGTCCACAGTCAACGCAGCATCTACCAGGAAATCTTAGAGCACTTCATGCTTCCTTCTGATGACAAGCTTTATGGAGATGCTGCTTTCATCTTCTAGCAGGACTTGGCACCTGACCACACTGCCAAAGGTACAAAAAGCGCGTTCAATGACCAGGGTGTTACTGTGCTTGATTGGCCAATAAACTCACCTGATCTGAATCCCATAGAGAATATATGGAGTATTGTCAAGAGGAAGATGAGACACCAGACCCAACAATGCAGACGACCTGAAGGCTGAGATCAAAGCAACCTGGGCTTCCATTACACCTCAGCAGAGCGACAGGCTTATAGCCTCCATGCCACATTGCATTGATGCTGTAATTCATGCAAAAGGAGGAACAACCAAGTATTGAGTGCATAGGAATGAACATACTTTTCAGAAACCTGACATTTCTGTTTAAAATATCCTTTTTAATTAATCTTATATGATATTCTAATTTTTTGAGACCATGTATTTAGGGTTTACTTATCTGTAAGCCATAATCTTTGAAATTCCAAGAAATAAAGGCACATAGGTATTAAATCAATATGACTTTAAGCTATTGAAAAACTAGAAGTGCACTGATATACTCAGCTTAGCAACAGATATCCTAATGATATTTTGAGCACATTTTGAGTAGCAGTTCCCGAGGAGCAGCTGGAGACAGGTGCCTTGCTCAAGGGCATTTTAGACTGCTGGAAAGTTCTGGGAATAAATCCCACCATTAGGTCACACATCTCTAACCATTAGACTAAGTCCTTCAGACTTCTGATTGAGCCCAATTAAGGCGCTTTCAATGATGTCAATGATGCACACTGACACACACTTTGCATTTTAATATCAACATATTTTCATGGTTATAAACCTCCAAGAAAGGCCTACACACATTGAGGTGCATCCAAACTTTTGACTGGTACGGCACTGCACAACTCCGCTTCAGTGACTCTCACTCCCACAACAGCGATGCCCTTTTCTCAACACCAAACTTCAAAGCGCTGATTCAACATGTATCCGAAGGAGAGGGAAGCGTGTATCTGCAGAATCTATTCCCATGGCTTTGCGTGATTCACTTTCATACGAAGAAATGAATGCAACATTAATTCAATGATCTAAATTCCAAACATTTCTGAAAGGAAAGAATGAGGCACTGACAACAAGAGCGCAGCACAAAAAAGACTGAAAAGATTTAATAAGGGATTACACAAGTCGACCTTGTCTCAGAGTTAAAGAAAAAGAATTAAACAGATGAGCTTCTGACCCACCTTCTTCCCCCACAACTTAGATGCCAATTGTAGCAACCCCCATGTTTGCTGGACTTTTACAGGCACCACATCTGCTCTTTAATAGAGCACCAAGCGGCGCTTGGATTACCATATAAAAGGTGGGATTTAAAATCGTACCCATCAGCCAATGCTTGGTCAAATTTAAGTCTCATATCTATATTTACAGACTGACTGGCTTAATTACTGTTTCAAATCCTGTCATAATTTGGTCTCAGCTGCAAAAACGAGGCCTCTCTAGAACACGGACCAGAGTCGACACCATGCTTTACTTTAATCCAAAGGCAACATCAACCAGGAAAACCGTCATTAGAAGAAGGTCCCAAAGGTTTGTAGGGCACTATGACCTCAACCAGTGAGCTCAGCTTTGGAGGAGATGATGGAGGAGAAAGCAGAGGAGATCACAGGGGAAGAAGGGGGGGGATGTATTTGCACACAGAACGTGAACAGAAAAACAATAAGAGAAAGAAAAGGAGAGAGTAGACAGCCTTGTCAAGCCGAGTGATGAGATAATGAATCCGTCATCAGATGACAAGACAACATCATAAAACAACAGTTGGGTAATTGAATTCTGAGGGGGTGAGGAGCCGCTTTGACGAGTGAGAGAATAGAGGCAAAAACAATGGTGATGAAGTAGATTGTTTGTTCAAAGACAGAAAGACACAGAGAGAGAGAGAGAGAGAGAGAGAGAGAGAGAGAGAGAGAGAGAGAGAGAGAGAGAGAGAGAGAGA
>JBBIGC010000001.1:26345299-26378763 GCA_037576955.1 Lepidarchus adonis
GAAAGAAAGAAAGAAAGAAAGAAAGAAAGAAAGAAAGAAAGAAAGAAAGAAAGAAAGAAAGAAAGAAAGAAGTGGTTAAAGTACAAAAACACAAAGAAATAAAGAAACAGAAAAACATGCTAAGAAAGAGGGAAAGAAAAAAACAAGCAAGAATTAAAAAAAAGAAATGAAGAAAGAAAAAAAGCAGAAATTAAGTAAAAAAAAGAGAAAGAAAGAGTGAGTATGAGAGAAAAAGAAAGGTAAGTGTTCTGATTTGGGACTCCATGTTTGCTCTTCTTGCTGAATACATGCAACGTGTCCTTCTTTTCCATTCATTCCCTCTGCTCTGTTTTCCGATCTAATACACACGAGCCCACGGTTGTATCTGTGGTTTCAGAGGAGCTGACTTTCATCTCTCACTGCCAGCTGAACAGTCCTGCTGCAGCATGGCGAAGCGATAATGCATCTCAAGGTCAGGATTACAGTGGAGAAGAGATGGGGAAAGTAATGAAATCTCGACAAATGATAAATGAACACTGCTCCTATACTGAATAGCAATGTAGTGTCTGAAAAGGGTCTGCAAATTACAAAATATAAGTACAAAAATGCCCATTAGCTCCATTTGTACCAAACCTACTGAAAACAGCTGAAATAATCAATGTTCCTTTCTGCCAATAAAAACTGGGCATGGTTCCCGTCTTCATTGGAATCTGCCTTTCAGATACACCACCTAGACCAAATAATGCAACTACCCAGTTGTGACTGAGAACAGCGCACGCTGATGCTAGACTGCGGAATGGCCAGTCATCCTCCCTGTGTACCTGACGCCTTGATTCACAGAGTAAATTCAAAGGATAAACTTACCCAACATCAGAAGTGTGCACATGTAAATGTTGGCACTGTTTGAATATAACTAACCTTCTTTTGAGCCATCTCATTAATTACTCATCATTATCTCCAAGTCTGCTTAAAAGCAAAACCTTCAAAGGCAAACTAAAATTAATCTTGGCCTTTTTACCTTGTTAGTGCATGTCCCAGATGAAAAGTATGATGTCATATCCTTTAAAAGACAAAATTCCTGTTATCTGTAATCAAAATACATGCTTTTGTATGTCTCTAAAATTACTATGAGTTTTACATCACTGTGCATGGGGCTAATAATATAAATAATATCAACATATATCATGTCTCACTACCTAGTTCCAACATCCCCACTGACCAGTGAATGAAAAAGCTCAGTAAGCTACTAATATTGAGTTTCTCAAGGAAATACGTTACAGTACGGAAGGAAAAGATCATTTCCCATTGGCACTTTTCTCCTGAGGTTCCCTGTTACTTTTGTGTGTGTTAATGTACCAAACATATCATAATTCATTTTTCTATGACTAATATATCACTATTCCTAACCCCTTATATTGAACTTTTTTGTCCGTTTATTTTTGTTATTGTGTCTATAGGCACCTACAGACCCATGAGACAGTTAATTGCAAACCACACCATGCCACATTGATCTAGAATTTGGGTACGAAATTGAGTTTGATGTATGTAGACTGTACAATGACAACCTATTGAATTGCAGGCTGCAATCTAAGATTATTAAGATACATTTAGAATAAGAATATATTGCCGTCTGAGTCAGCAAAAACAGAGGCCTTTAAATAAGGTTAATAATAACGTGTATGAAACAAATCTAAAGCAGAGGAGCAGTAGAATGTGGATCAGGTCTTAGCCATGGAAAAGAGGCCAACAAGGGATGCCAATTTTGAAAAAGCACTTAAGGTATTTCATTTTTAGCTTATGTGTATGTCATTTTATGGTGAATTCCTATTGGTTGGACAAAGGTCGTAGAAGCAGTGTAGATAGGTATTTAGTATTTCTTAAACTGTCATAACTTTGTCATAGGATATATTTCATTCTAAGACCACAACAATGAGTGCCATCATTGCTCCTCTGTCACAGTTAAACATAAGACCACTTTTTTTTCCACATGGGCCATGTTTTGTCTGGGACAGATCAAAACCACACATACCCATCATAAGATTTTCTGATTGGCTGCCTTGTATCTTTCCTCATTCTAAGCAGCGGTTTCTTTAAAGCTTCAGGTTTAAAGAGAGATGCTAATGTGCTGCAGAAGAAATAGGTGGACAATATGTAGTTCTCAAAATCCCCAAAATGTAAAATTAAAACTGTTTTGAATGTAGAGTGATCAGTACAATCTTTAACAATGCTTACATACAACAAAAAATCTGTGATACTGCCTCTTGAAGCTATAGGTCATTAGCATTCCTCATAATAGGCATTCCTGCAAATATTCCATGCATTAAATTATACTAACTTTAATATACTTGGGAGAGTGCACTGTGCTGCTACGTGAATAACAAAATAAAATAAAAAGACACAGGTTTTAGGAAAAATAGATCCGGTTCTAGAGAAAACCTTAATTGGAATAAATCCTTTGCATTATGTGGATTCTTCAAATCTTATTTAGAAAATTATTATTAAAAAACAAACAAAATAACACTTTTTTTTGGTCATGGTATTGCATTTTGAAGAACAAAAAAAAAACTAATTTAAACAACTTTGCAACATTCTCCAAACTTAGTTGTTAAAGATATAAATGTAGTACCTTTCAGCAAAATTAGATATCTAGTTTCAGAAGGTGCATGGCTTTCAGAAGGGAGCTTTTGAGAAAATACATATTTGGCGAACATCTGGCTACATCTGAGGTAAAAGAGAAACTGTGCAAATTTTAGATTTTATTCTACTATTTTATTCTATTAAGGGTGTATGCACGGCTACACAGTTTCATACTCGCCCAGAGGAATCACTTTTATCAGAAAGATCTGACTCACAACACACAACTCAACCCCTCACCCAGAGTCCTTGCTCTGGCAAGGACAGACCTAGCTGACTGTTGATTGACAGGAGCCCAGTGGCCAATCAGGTTGAAGACACCTGTGTGTTCTCTGTGACTGAGCAGGACAGGTGACTGATACACAGGGAAACCTTTATATTACCTAAAGGCTGCCCAATCGATAGGAAAGAGATTGAGAAACAGATAGCAGGTGAATTGCAAACAATCACTGTGGACACAACAAAGAGCCCAGTTAAGGCCTTCAATCTTGAGTGCGCAGTCCTTTGGGGTACATTCAGAGGGGCACTCAGAGCCCTACACATGCTGAGTGGCCATTTTAAAAAAGACCAAGAAAAATGTTCATGCCATTCTGAGCTGTAGAAACTGAATGGATTTACAGTAAAAAAAATCAAAAAAAAAATCTTATAGCTGGCTGAAAATAGCTTGTTCTTGTTCTACACAATAACAGCATCAGATGGTCTAACAGGAATAGTTCAGTGTAAAATGAAATTACCCAATTTCCTCTTAACTGAAATGTACCTATGAGACATGTTGTGTCAAAACTTTACTTTTATAGTTTTGTACTGGTGCTAGGAGGCTAACATAGCAATAAATAGTGCTGGCTTATTCATTATTAGCATAGTGTGAAATGCATGGTGGCTAGCATCCTGCTGAGTGGTGGAGGGGAATTATGAATGCCCAGAGAAAGTGAGGACATCAAACTCAGCTAATGAGAGTAAAGCAAATTTTGCTACCCTGGACTCTTAGCCATGGAAATGTCACACTGTATGACATACTATACATATACAAACATTCAAAACCTAAACTTTATAATTTTTTATTCAAACTATTATTCTATATTTTATTTCATAATATTGTTCAAAAGGTTGAGCAAAAGATGGTTCATATACATCAGCAAACTAGCCTTTTGAAAATACAATCATGAATGGTTGCACAGTTAAAAATAACACTGTATTCCTAATATTTATCACACACAGGTTTGCTTACATAGCAGATTCATTCAGGTTTTGAGGCTGTCGATTGGCAACTTGAACCTTCAGCTCCCTCCACAGGTTTTCCATGGGATTAAGGTCCAGAGACTGGCTCGGCCATTCCATGACCTTAATGCACTTCTTCTTGAGACACTCTTCTTGTTGCCTTGGCTGTATTCTTTGAGTCATTGTTGTGCTGGAAGACCCATCCATGACCCATTTTCAGGGTCCATTTTAATGGTACGTGGCCTTGTCCATCTTCTCGTCAATGTGGTGAAGTTGTCCTGTGCCCTTAGCAGAGAAACGCCCCCAAAGCATAATGTCTCCACCTCCATGCTTGACATAGGGGATGGTGTTTTTGGGGTCATAGTCAGCATTTACCTTCCTCCAAATACAGCGAGTTGAGTTCGAAGAACTCGACTTTTGTCTCATCTGACCACAGCACATTGACAAACTTCAGAGAAGTCTTCACATGTGCCATCTTAAAAGTAATGTGTTACCAATGGTGACACCAGTTTGTTAGTAACTGTGGTCCCAGCCGCCTTGAGATCATTGACAAGCTCCTCTCTTGTAGTTCTACGCTAATCTCTCACCTTTCTCATCATCATCCTCACCACACAAGGTGAGACCTTGCATGGAGCCCCAGACCAAGGTTGATTGGGGGCCATTTTGTGTTTCTTTCATTTTTGAACAGTTGCACCAACAATTGTCTCCTTCTCACCCAGCTTCTTGCTTATGTTTTTGTTACCCATTCCAGCCTTGTGCAGGGCTACGATCGTGTTCCTGACATCATTACACAGCGCTTTGGTCTTGCCCATGGTGGCGAGGTCAGAGTCTGATTGAGTCTGTGAACAGCTCTTTTATACAGAATCCATACACATCCATTATGTGTTACTGACATATTTGCAGCATTAGCAGCATCATGAAATTATTAAGTCAATGTAGGGCACAGTTGTCACTGAAATTGATTTAGCAGAAAGTCCAAAAATTATTATTTTTGGAAAATTATTTGTGGAAAATTAAATCATTTGAACTTTTAATGCAAAAGAAGAATTAAAATTTTCATCACTCTCTTCAATCCAGATGCAGATGTAAAACTAACTTTGTGAGTAAGAGGTGATTGGTGTGTATGTGTGTGTGTGCATACAGATCAGCAAACTTGCCACACAGAATGGCAAAAAATTCTGAAAAATAGCACAGATACAAATCAAATGATGAGAGTCAGAACAGTGCCTGCAGCAGGTTAACCACCTGGCAGGGTAGAGATAATAGCACAGTATTATTATTTAAAATGATATATGTATGATTAATAATAGGACTCATATGGGGCAGCATGTATAGCTGATGAAAAGGCTTATGAATACAATAACCGATTATAACCTCTTAAGCTGTGCTCTGTTCTCTCTGGATAATCCCCAGCACTTCTGGAATGTGGTGGAACCTTAAAAAGTGATTTTTTCCAGGTATGGCTTTTTTATTTAAAATGCCAAAAGAAACCGTTATTTTTTTGAAGAAGAAACAGAGCTTCAAGAGTCACAATTCCCCAATTGGAAGGGTTTTTGTTTTTTTTTGTTTTTTTAAATTATCCCTTATAGTCCCACAAGTGTGAAATTTATTCTCTGCATTTAACCCATCACACGTGCACACATGTGATGGGTTAAATCAACAGAGGCGCCCAGGGAGCAGTGAAGTGGGGACGGTACCTTGCTCAAGGGTTCCTCAGTGGTGCCCGAGCTGGGACTTGAACCTGTGACCTAACCAGTAGGCCACCACTGCCCACAGTTCTGCAGACCATTGCAAATACATGATATTTCAAAGTACAAACCCAAGTTCCAGAAAAGTTCAAACAAAGAAAAGAAAAGAAAAAAATTATTTAGTTTAAAAAATAGATTTTAAATTTGACACTTGGAGCAACTTGGAACACAGGAAAGTAAGTGTGCAACATTTCTAGAATACTTAAGCATCCACGAAAAGCAACAACTACCACCAAATAAACCCCACCATCCACTAATGGCTCAGTCTTTGTAGACAGATGAGTTGTGACTTTGTGCCAAAGGTCATAATAGAATTGCCATTCAGTTCAAACAGAACATTTCTCAATACAGGATTATAATTTGGATATAAATGGATTTTATTTTTTCAGGTTTTAGGGAATACAGAGATATCCTAGTCCATGTAGGACAAAGTCCCTTTGAATGTACATGGAACCTTTATGCTCTTAGCAAATGCTACATGAGCACAGGCCACAGCTGGTATAAAAACAATGCAACCTGGAATTTTAATTCTACACAGAAATCACAGCTGAGCTCTCTGGATCTCAAATGAACTAAAATGCAGAGGAAACATGAATCCACTTTAGCTCTGCTAACCTAAGGCTGTGCTGCAATAAAAAATAACACAATGAAACATACTGAGGGCCCAATCAAGTTTTACTCTGAAAGGCTCTTGATCTTATGCCAGCAAAAAGGGATTTGTAACTCCTTTCCTAACATAAAAGCTGTAAAAGTTGCATTTTGTTTGTCCTTGATGTCTCACTCTTCCTGTCCTAAAAGCAGTGTAAGCATCTTGGTTTCATTCCTTGGGCTTCCATAAGATCCACCTGGATGACTGAAGTTGCCTTAAAGTTTGAGTGTAAAGCTAGCTTCACAAATGCACAGGCTACATATGAATTAAGCCTCCATCCACAGCTTCCATTCTTAGTCAAATACACGGTATACAATCCACGCCCCCATCTTACACTGAGGCTGAAACTTTAGTCCACTCTAGCTCTGCTAGCCTAAGGCTGTGCTACAATAAAAATAACACAATAAAACATACTGAGGGCCCAATCAAGTTTTACTCTGAAAGGCTCCTGATCTTATGCCAGCAAAAAAAAAAAAAGGGTAGGGAGACAGTTTCTGGTCATTTTTTCCATTTACTCCATTCTCGTCCCAATTATTGTCCAATATTCTGATTGCAGAATGCTTGTGGGGTGATAGGTCTCTAGTGACCATAAGGCATTATGAAGCTTTAAAGCCTGTGTTAGTAGATTTCATTCTTTAATTTATGTCATTGCTTATTAGCTTTTCCAAATTAGCAGTCTATTGCTAGTATTTCCCACCGAGATGGGAAAACAGAAACCCAATGGATAACATGCTAATGCAAAATGAGGTGTGTGTCAGTTAGTTTAGCTAATAAAGAAGCCAGTGAGATGTAATGTAAGGCAGTGGTCCCCAACCTTTTTTGCGCCACGGACCGTTTTAATATCAGACAGTATTTTCACCGACCAGCATTTAAGGTGTCGCAGATAAAATTAACAAAATAAAATGATACGACAAACACAAAAACTGTGGTATTTTGTGGTAACTTCCGCCTCTGCCCCTCACGCGTGCTGGTCGCTATGGTAACACGTAAACTTTCCCTTCAGAATAAGTTTTCAGTGCCGGTATTCTGGATAAATGGCAGAAATCCCTAAGATCTCCACAACAGCAAAGTTGATGTCTCAAGAATACTTAGATGCTACGGATTGAGATTGTATTAAAAAAACAAAAAAAACAATACCAGTTTGGGAACCACTGGTGTAAGGAATCATTTTAATGTCATAACGCAAAAAGTTTCTCCTGAACATTGAGGACTGTAAACACAAGGTAAGGACATTGTACCTTATTAACCTGTCCAGCAAAAGAACACTCATAACTCCAGTTTTATCACTTCACTGGATCCTGGTAGACATTAGGATTGTTTTAGGACTGACTCATTATTTTCCCCTACAGGTAAACACACAATATTACAGTCCGGACTGATTTATTACTACACCCACAGGTCAACACACTACATTACGGTCTGGACTGACTCATTACTGGCCCCACAGATCAACACACAACATTACAGTCTGGACTGCATCATTACAGTACTGCCCTCACAGGTCAACACACAACATACCAGTCTGAACTGACTGAATAATTACTGGCCCCACAGGTCAACACACAACATTACAGTCTGGACTGACTCATTACTGCCCCCACAGGTAGACATACAACAATACAGTCTGGACTGCATTATTACTGCCTCCACAGGTAAACACTCAATATTACAGGCTAAAAAACATCCAGGTTGCGCAGAGCGATTTCATTTATCCAATATCTGAACGTTCATGTGGACAAGACCTAAAACTGTGTTATCAACATCCTATATATTGTAAGGCACTTTGTATACGCTAACTCTTTGTGCTCTGCCAAGGTCACAGTTACCTAAGCACTTGAATAACTGCAGTACTGATCCTTGGTGAAAAGATGATCTCACAGCTCAGTCATTTAACACACATTAACTAAAACATTGCTACAGGAGCGTCATGGCATAATTGATTAGAAGGTCTACAGACAACAATCAAAAGATAATTTGTATATTTAAGTGAGCGACAGAACAAAGTGATGTCCCTTCACTGCTTCTTGTCCTTGGCGGTGCACCTCACTTCAGTCCCTGGCTCTAATTGTTTCCATTACATTTCAATCTGCTAGAGCTGTGGGGAAGGGCGCTTGGTAAATTAAAGGGCTTTTGTTACATTATCCATTAGAAGCGACAGCATTTTGGAGTAGAATTTAGATACAATCAGTCCAAACTTGTGGAGCATGCCTTATCTGCCTCTTCTATTAGGACATCTTCATTTCTCGCAAGACGTGAGATGAACAAGCATGGTTTTGGCAGGGACAGAAGTCTGATTAATCAGGCAGGTTAGGGAGCAGTGGATCCTGAGGCAGCGTATGTGTCCCTCTGTGTGTGCACCTCTGTTAAAGGACATGTTTCTTTGATTGACTTGCAAAGTCCTCCATACACTTTCAGTGCATTTCAAGTGAGGAAGAATCTTCACCTTTCCTCCAAAAAGTTATTTTTACTGTGTTTTGGAGTTGTCATTGTGAAACATCAATGTTCTCTCCAGATTCTTAATGAGATTAAGTTATCCTTTAATAAGTACCGTATTTCCCCAACGATAAAACATGGCTTATAGATAAATTTTGCAAACCTGGTATTGGTTGTGGCTTGCATAAATTTAAAAACATGAACACATTTACTAAAAGAATAACTCAGTACAAAAATTACAATTAGTTGAATTTAAATGTGCTGTTTACTGCAGCAACGAACAGTTCGAAAAGCAACACAAAGCAAAGACAGATCAGTGACGATGTTCTGTTACTTAATGGTGCAGCTTCTCAAACTTTTTCAGCCATTTGCTACTTTACATTACATCCTAGTGTATATAATAGAAGATGGAAAAATCTCAATCTAACAGAAATAAAAGGAACAATAGTTAATTTTTGGCTGGGAAAAGATGAGTTTTTAATTTTTGTTTGAATGACGGGAGCATGGGGCTACTGCAGTACAGTGATGTCAGTCATCCATCTACATGAAAATTCTTCCATATAAAATTAGCATTACAGAAATGCAAAGATTTACCTTTCTTCAAATCCTTCAAAATCATATGCGTAAGCATCGTCATCTTTTCCAAAAAACTCGACTGCGACCAGCTGCTTTGCTGTTGTTGATGTCGGACATCTTTTGTCAAAGGTGTGGTTCTGGGATATTGCAGACGTTGTGGTGAGAAAAGTTCTGCTGCATAGTTGCGCTGTGGCATGAGATCAGTAAGCTTCAAATTTGATTAATTTAATTGTTTATGCTCAACTACAGTATAATGTCACTACTGGTATAGAGCTGCAAAGGTCTCCAGGGGTCAAATTAGATGCTTTTACTTCAGGTCAGTAAATTCAGTAACACTGCAACTAATAACAGTGTATCTTTTTAAAACATAAATTAGCATTTTCTGCAGCTTATAGAATGGGGCGGCCTATGATGTGGGGTGGCCTATCATTGGGGAAATACGGAAGAGGTAGCGGCCTAATGCTTAAAACTTTGCTCTTGTTAGCAGAGTGTTGCAAGTCTCATCCCAGGCAACACTGAGGTCCCCTTGAGCAAGATACTGTCCTGGGTGCTGCTGATAACTGTCCACTGTTTGCCGTGTGAATGGGTTAATTGCAGAGGTCACATGTCATTGTGGTGCACTTTGCTATATCAGCGCTATACACTAAGGCAATTTAGAGCAGCTAGTCAACCTAAACCACAAGCCTTTGGATAGTGGGAGGAAACCAGAGAACCCCGAGAAAACCCACACTGATGCAGAGAGAGCTTGCAGACTCCACACAGAAAGACGTGTGACTGATCCGGGCATCAAAACCAGGACACTACACCACTGTACCACAGTGCCACCCCCAAACCATACAACATATTCAGATTCCTGCAATGAAACTAAAGCACCACATATTTTTGGAGTTTAAACGTACGCCCAAAACCCACACAGCTCCACCTTTAAAAATGTAATAAAAAGTCTCTTTACCAAACATAGCGTTATATTTCACTCTGTGGACTTTCACTTTACTTGCTCACTTCACCCAAGTCAGGGGAGAGAAAGGGAGAGTTCATGATGTGAGAGTTTACTGGGCTTCTACAACTGAACTGGCCAGAAAACAGTCTCAAGCAATGTCAAAACATATCATATACACAGTACCTCATAGGAGAATAGCCACACACACACACACACACACACACACACACACACACACACACACTGTGGGCATCTGTGTGCACCAGCCTTCAAAGTCTCTCAGTCTCTTTGGTACCCCAACACAGAATGAAATCGATAGCAGTGTCGGATGAAAAGGCCTAAATAAATATTGCATGCTGGGCAACGTTGTACGAAAAAGCAAATGTAGAAAAAAGGGGGGAAAAATGGGGGCTAGCAGCCCAAAAGCTATTCCATGGAGTGATCCGGAGTCAGTCAAGTGGATGCGTCTGTGCATTGAGAGAGCAGCGAGGAGTCAGGCTAGCAGAGCACAGCCGAGGAAGAGGTCATATGGGATCAAAGAAAGCTGCGCTGCTTCGTGGAAGTCCAGGGAAAAAAAAAAAGCCTTGTACTTCTGGTAGCCTTGGTTAGTAATGCATGCCTTTCCTCCGCCGAGACCCCGTGCTCAGCACTTAGAGAAAACAGCCAGAGCCGGGGCCACAGGAATTCTATCAACTACTGCATTCAATTACAAAAGACACCAGTTTAGAGTTTACACTGGCTTATAAAAGAGAAAATAACATCAGTTAGGAATCAGAAATCAGAGATGGAAGCAAAATTCAACATATATGGAATCTTTAGCTTGACTGTTCCAAGCTATAAAGAGCATAACTTATTATTATTATTATTATTATAGTAAAAAATACATATATACACACACTACTACTATTAAAATTATACTTAAATACTACTAATACTAAAAATTTATTATTGTAAGTATTATAAAAATATTATATTCTCTTTATAATTGGCATATTATATTTATTAATATTTTTTTTGCTTTCCCCTGCTTTATATTCAGTTTAGGCAGCACTGAAAATGTCAGCCATGTGGAACTATTGCACACAGTGGAACAGTACCTAAGGACTTCTCCACTGCACGTTTAATTCCACTTGAAAACACATTCTGCTCAAAATGGAAATTCCCTGTGAGCACCCAGTCAGACACCATCTGTAGCCAAAAGTTTTGAAATGGTGAAAGTGCTCAGAAACAACAGTGCCAAAGTATAATAATTAAATAAAAAGCAATAGAATTAATTGCATGGATGAAGAACCCATCTCTGTGGTTGAGGACAATTGATTTTACGTTTTTGGTGATTATTATTATTATTAATAATATTATTATTATTATCATTATTACTAAAAGGACTGTCAAGCTGAAGGGTTTCCTTAAATTATACAAATCTCTGTCATGTACGAGTATGATGAGTATGAGTCACAGACACGGGTAATGCTGGGTAATGCTAAAGCCGGATCACTCTTATAAGGCATAGTGAGAAAACCTCATACTGCTAGAAAAACTGCAGTTCTGCAGATATAAAATGCACAAACATTTGAAAGGAGAAGAGGAAGAGATTATATAAGATGTAGGATGAAATTGCTATTCTCTCAAGACACTTCTTCACCTTTTGAGAAGTTAGTGTGTAAAGCTCAGCAAACTTGGCAAGAAACAGAGTCTATCCTGTAAGAAAAAATAAATAATGCAGCATAGAAAACTGGCACATGCTCAGACAGAAGGGGTATTGGAGGCAGGTAAAGCTAACATTACCTTATGCGGAAGGAGTTACAGCAAAATAACTAGCAATACAAGCATGAACAGTGCATAACTACTGATCTAAATGGCAGGCCAAGCGTCTGTGTGCCTTTGATGTACAGTAGCACAATAGAAGCCCACCATTTCATGCCAAGAGAACAAAACTCTTAAGGTTTTCATTTGGATGTGAGAGATTTTTCTAATTGCCAGTCTCCACAAAGGCTCCTTTCAGCAAATAAGAAAAGAAATGCCAAAAAATGCGGCATGGCTGTTAATTGAGAGGTTTTTGAGTTATTTAAGCAACCACGACCAAATTCTCATCTTCAGAAGAGAGAAAAGGCAGGAAGTCCCACTAATGTCCTATCAGTGTCAGAAATGAACACTGATATAATTAGTAATGTCACACCTAAATAATTTAAGGGTCTGTCAAATGCATTGGCTGATAACTGATATGGGAGATATGAATGGAAAAGAGGTTTAATTAAGGGAAAAAAAGAATGCAACTGTCTCAAACTAATTGTTAAGGAATTGATGTGCACTGGGAATAAAATATTTAGAAGCAAAAAAAAGAAAAGAAAAAAAGCTAATCTACAAAAGTAAATTTATGCCAATTGTCAGACAAGTTGTGCTGAATATGCATGGAAAACAACAGTGCCTAAAACAAAATCAATTCACTGGAGATCAGGAATTTAACACAGATTAAAGGAAAACATGACGTACATTTAATTAATCGCATCAAAAAGACGACAAAGGAGTCACTAAATAAGAGAAATAAGTGGAGCCGCACATTTAAACCTATCCCAAAATAAAACAGATGTCTCGAGTTTGTTCCCCCTGAGAGGAAAACAGCCACGCTTTGCCTCCGAATCGCAACCAGGACAAACATTTGATAAATGAGACACTTAGTGTGACAAGGCTTGAACAACTTGAAGCTGATGGTGCAATCCTGAGGGACCTTACTGAAAGGTGTGTATGGTGAGAGCCACCTGCAGTGCTGTCAATTACTCTGCCATGGAGCGCAGTCTGAAAGGAGATCAGTATCTATTGTTGAAATGCATACTCGGGGTGTATACAGTAAGGATACCATGGATAGACATACTCACTGTATCTGGCATTAGTACTCAAACTCAAATCCAGGACTGTTTTTTAAATGGTACATCGCTCTGACTGTAAACTGTTCACTCCCCACGTGCATCAATGAATCTTGCATGCCCATGAATCTTGGTTGGACCACTTTTGGTAGATACTAACTACTGCACACCTGGAACACTCCACAAGACTCACTATTTTGAAGATGCCCTAGCCATCACAATAAGGCCTCAGATCCTTATGCTTCTGCTTCCGGCACATCAACTTCAAGAAATGGCTGTTCACTTGCTGCCTAATAAATCCCACCCCCTGGCAGGTGCCACTACAATGAAATAACTAGACAGTCACTTTACCTGTCAGTGGAGTTAATGTTAAGGCTGATTGCTGCATAATCACATTATTAATCATATTATTAATGACACTTGACTCACACCCAGTCATACCTCACCCATCACTAGTGACACATTTTATACTAGCATGAGGAATATTAAAATGTACTGACATTCATAACTGGAGTTTTCTGTTGCCTTGTTTACCATCATCGCATTAAAAAACAGTTTCTCCATGCTGTTTTTATTGTTTTGACATTTTTAGAAATACTTTCCATATCTTGTTTTTTGGGAGGGGTAACTATACCTTAATGCTTTTCACATATTTGGTTGTTAGTTTTACTCCAAATAAATAAATAAATAAATAAATAAAAAATAAATAAATAAATAAATAACCAACACCAATCCATCTGTACATCAAACATCTGAACCACTTTTTCTAACAAGGGTTGTAGAGAGTGTTATCCCAGGGCTCACAGGACAAAAAATGGGAAACACCCTGAACTGGACTCCAGTCCATCATAGTGCAGACAAACACATTCACACATACACACTAGCAGCTATGGGCAATTCCCACACCAAGGGTCAATACAGTATCTTCAATTCATGAGAGGAAAATGGAGCTCCTGCTAAAAATCCACTTAGACATGGGGATAACATGTAAACTCCACTCTATCCCAGCATTAAACCCAGGTCCGTCTTGCTATGAGGTGACACGATGCTGCCCTTAACTATTTTTATTATATTAATATTAATAGTAGTAGTAGTAGTAGTAGTAGTAGTAGTAGCATCATGCTTCTAATTGTCCTAGAAGGTAACCTGCAAATGTTTTTTGCTTTGAGATGCTAAATCATCTTTTCTACTTCTAGGCTACAATCCAACCTGTTCTTTACTTATGATATTCCAATAAAAGTTTAAGGGAACCTTCAGGAAATGGCTTTAAAACACAGCAAACTATCCCTTGTACTATTTCTAATGCCATTTTTGCTTCAAGCCATGTTGAACCATGCAGCAGTTTCAATGTGTTCACATTGGCTTGTGGTGTGCTTTGGCTCATATGAGTCTTCTGAAAAAACCCAACGACAGCCAGCTGGTCTGAATCCGGGCTTAATGTTTCTGTTCAGGCTTTGCCATGACAGTGCTTTCTAAGCCAGCGGAATATCTGAATGTTAAAGCACCGTAGCATAAAGAACATGAGCATTCAGGGGAGAATCTGGGAGATCTTCCGTGTTGAATCACAGACCATCTGAAACAGAATAACTAACCTGGATCCACTTGTCAGGTATAGCCATGGCCAGCCTATAGTCAAAACCACAGCCTCCCTCCCGCACAGGTCGACATAACGTGGGCATTCCAGACACATCCTGAAGGAACAAAACATCAGACATAAATATATTCTGGCATTTCCAATGTGTGAGTAAGTCCCTTCACCTGCTCTGGCTAAGAGGACTGTACTGCCCACCTTGAGTGTTTCTAACCCAATTCAGCAGCCAACTCCAACCAACTACAATTTCAAGAGGCAGAACAAGGACAATGAGAAGAATTTTCTATAAGATAACTTCTGATATTATGATGAAATTTGTTTTCATTTTACTGATCCTACCTAAAGTCCATCAATTATTATTCCGAAAATTGTTAAAGTTTGAGATTTATCATCTTTAAAATGAGTTCTTAATATGTATTTTCCACAGTTTTGTGGGTGCTAGGGAAGCACCCTTTCTCAGTTTTTAAAGACCAAATCCAGTTCAGTGTAGTTCATAAACAAGCTTGAGATTCTATCTACAGAAGGCACTGTCCACTAATTACAAAAACAGAGAGAACAGTCAAATGAGTAAGTGCTTTCATTAATCATGGCTTTAGACAGTAAGACAGTGGCACTGAGTACTAATTTAATGTGCTGTGCTCCTTTGACTCTAGAGGTTAATTTCCTCTTTGTGGAGGTAAAAGAAAGTAGCTCTGTTGACAAGACTAGGGTTAGTGAACCGAAAACCCAGGGATTGTTGGAATTTGGGATGATAGCAGAGTGGAGTAATGAGGAGAAAGGAGCACCAATGCAGAGCACTAATGTATTTTGTTACAAAGTTATGAGGAATGAGAGTTAAAACAATAGCTAGAGTAATAAAAATACGGAAAAACACAAAAGTGTTCAACCTCCTTAAAAGTCATGAGATTTGCACAAAATTATTCCACCCAATGTTTCTTTTATATATCATTCTCTGAAAGTAAATGTACAGCGTCAAAATGAATTCTCAGTCAAAGTTTCAATAAGCATTAGGACTAGTACTTGTTAGAACCTCCATGTGCTGCAATACGGGAGTGGTTTTCACCCATTCTTGATTTGCTTTAGACTGTTCAGGTTGGTTGAATGACACTTGTGAACCACAGATTCTCATTGGGACTGAGATTTGGACTTTGCTCTGACTGTGGAACAGTCTCCTTGTTGTTGTTTAGCCACTACGGTGTTGCTTTGGCATTTGCTTTACATCACTGTCCTGCAGAAAGATGAAGTTTCTCCCAAGCTTCAGCAGATTGTCTACCAATATCTTCCCACATTTTGTTGAACAATGGGTGGTTTCAGGTTTGCACCTCATGTAATGTTTATAATTTTGGCAAAAAGCAATTTTTTTTCTGCCTTATCTGACCACAATACCTTATCCCACATTTTAGCTGGGTCATAACAATGCTTTCTAGCAAACTCCAGATGTGGTCTCATGGTTTCATTCAGTAATTGCTTCTTTCTAGCCACTCTCCCATGTAGGCCAGTGGTATGGAGCTCTCCTCATATTTCTGTCTGCTGTACCTTCACTCCAGACAGAGGCAATGAACATTGTAGCTCCTTCCAAGTGCTGATTGCCTCTTCATTTATTTTCAGGGTCAGTCTTTTCAAATAAAAAAAGACGGTGGGAAAAGGGAATCCTTGATAATCTGGGCAAACCGGATTACTTTGAAAGGGTTGAATTCTTTTGCAATGCAATTAACATTATCAAAAGGGTTGCACTCTTCAAACCTGAAAATCTCACTTTTGGGAATGTGGCAGACAAGCATGTTTACAAGAATGTAGTAATAGTTACTTTTTTTTTCCATTTTGGCTTAAAGCCATTTTGATCATAATGCCACCTTAAAGCTCACCTCTGCTATAGTAATGCAGTCCACATACAGTGTATGGAGTATATGGTTGGCTAGCATGAGGTAGACCAGGGAGTCCTCATCAACTTGCAGACCAAAATACTCAGAATAGTCACCAGAAAATCCTGAACCTGAACAAAAGCATTTATAAAAAGAGTAGCTTATCATACAGTGCATTTAAAGACAACAAGATTCATATAAATAAAATTAATATAGTAAAAATACACAGTCAAAATCACTGGCTCTTCTTGAAAATAAGCTAAAATACATAAATCAAATAAAATGTACATGTCATCATTGATAATTTAAAGTTAAATAAGAAAGTTATATATATATATAACTATATATAATAATAATAATAATAAATATATATATATATATATATATATATACATATATATATATATTTATATTCTCTGTACTAGAGCAAAAACATGATTTAGTTTTAATATTTGCAAAATATTGGTACACCAATTAAAATATTAACACTTTTTGCTGTCAGTTGATTGTTTCCCCCATATTGGTGGATGACAAAGGGATTTAAAATGTGTGCTCTCAGATTTGTACCTGTAAGGACTATTTACATTTATTCATAATGCTTTTTGCTGTAACAGTTCCTCCCCAGATGTTTTTGAAATAGCATAAAACTTAACATAAAAACAAAGCTTTTGTTAATGTTTCAATTACATAAACGGGAAGCAAATTCTTTAAATATTGGACAGGTGCCATTAATTCTAAAGTTGGATGGCTCAACTGGCAATTTCACTTTTCCATCATCTTTTATAGATGGTTTCTCTCTGGTCTTCTTGCCTGCACAGTAGCATATTTTACTGCTTTAGTGCAAGGCCCTGTAATTACAAATCTATGTGCAGCTAAAAGTAAAAGAAATATACAGAAGTGGGGGGAAAAATCCAAATAGCCTATGCTGAACAAGCTCTCTAATTAATTTCTTGCTTGAAAGCACTTTGTGTTGAGAGCTTTTTTCCTCCTCTCTAGCCTCTTATATGAACTTCATAATTTTTTTTTGCGTGATTGGCATAGATTAACTGTGGAAAGAACAATGGGAATCTGCTGCTATATGTGTAGTATATAATACTGAATGCTTTAGAAGTGTACAGACCTCAGACCTTTGGGGTTTATTCTACTAAGATTCAATAGCACTTCTTTGACTTACCAACCCCGTGATGGTGGTACAGCATGGATGTGACCCCATCAAACCTGAAGCCATCAAAGTAGTACTCTTCCATCCACCAACGCAGGTTCGACAAGAGAAAACGCAGCACTTCCCAGCTATAAGGGTACACACAAAAGCATCCACACTTAGTCACTATATTTGCAGGCTTATAGTATGGAAAAAAAGTTTTTAAACTCTTAAAAGTCGACTTTAATCAGTGCTTACAAGGTCGTGAATCTGTATGGGCAGTGGCTCTCAAAATGATTGGCAGTATAAGTCACACAATATTTCCCACTTGAGACTTGCTGAAAAGGTTAGATTACCAGAGCCAACTTTTTTTTAGGGTGGAGACAACGGACACTGTAGTTCCAGATTTCCCGGCACCATAGCAGTAAAATCAATAATGTTGACATCAGCAAATGCTGCCTGTGTGTATTATATATCAGGGAGCATGGATACCGAGGATAATATCTTGCCTAGAAGGACCAATGATACTGGAATTAAATCTTCACACATACTAATACATTTTTAAAAAGAAGAAACCCCAATTATAGACTCAGAACAAAGTAATTATGGATAATTTGACAAATATTATATTTAAATATATACATACACACACATTTTGAGAGACAATTCAGTCAGTTCAAAAGAAACATTTCTCTTTGCAGGATTGCAGAGAATTTAAGTCTTGAAATGAGATTGTGTAAAGGGCAAGGTCGGAAACCATTGTCAAATGTGTATGATCTTTGAGCCCTCAGGCAGCGCTGCCAAAGAAACTGTCAATGCTACTGTGACATATACTGCCACCTGGTCTGCGAGTTCTTCAGAAAACCATTGTCACTTAAAGCCTGTCATTGTACAAGAAAGGGAACTTGCCATTGTATTAAGCAATTAGAAAGCCATACAGTGGGACAAAAACGTCTTTGGCAGCCACTAATTCATCAAGTTGTCCCACTTAAAAAGATGAGAGTGGTCTGTAATGTTCATCATAGATACAACTGTGAGAGACAGTTGAAATTCAGGAAATGAAATCAAAACTCTATGCAGAAATGAGAGTTCTTTGGGCCCAAGTTCATCTCAGATAAACCAAAAATCTGTAAAACCATGTGATGGTCAAGGGAGTCAACATTTGTCCTTGTTTAAAAAAAACCCCAAACTGCTTGAGGTCTTTCTACCAAAGCTGAAAATAACGATCAAGATTACTATTAGTGAAAGGTGGCAGCGATGGTATGGAGGTGAATCAGTGATCACTACATGGATTAGTTGAATGGATATAAGTGTACCATTGCTTCTGAAGTGTATATTAGGATTTTAGAGAGACATATGCTGCCATCAAGATGATAGCATATTTCCCGGAAAGAGACTATTTCAACAGGACAATGCAAGACCACATTCTGCATGGGCTAAAACAGTGTAGCTTTGCAGACACAAAGTGTGAGTATGCTAGTGAGTTTGATCTCCGACCATAAATGTATGGTGCATCATTAACACGAAGTCCTGGGATTTTCTAACCTTCTTTTAGCCAGGAGATTGCTAACTGGCTAGTCTTTTGGCTATCATTAGCATCAATTCATGTGTAAATGAGGTCATTACCTGAGCAATCTGCATTGGAGTGCGGTGTGAATGGAATGTGTGGGGGATGGGAGAAAGGGCTGCTAAAAGCAGAAAACTTTTTTTTGTGCTGAGCAGGCCTTGGAAATGAACTAGAATAGAACTTCAGCTGGATTTGGACTCAGAGCTGTCTGACAAGTAAGTGGAAAATACCAAAAAAGCAGAGCGGTGTGACAGAAATATGTACTCTACCTTTTTTATATTTTCCACTTTTTTGTTTGTGCACTTTAGCAGCAATTTACTACCATCTGAAGTGCAAGACATATTAGTATCTATGCATAAATTTGTCACTGCTGACAAGTTTGGGATCAAGTTTTGGATGGCTTGCGACCTAAAATTCAAAAGTACATTTTGCAATGTCCTCCAATATCAGACTGATATCATCACCAAAAGGAAGCCAAACACTGTCAGCCTTTGGATGTGATGGAGTGAAGTAAACTTTTGTCTGCTTCATAGCATTCAAGAATGGACTATTCAACATGCACAGCAAAATTGTCATCTTGCGGAGGCTTACCGAGGTTCCATCACTACGTGACTGCTGGTCAGCAAACCTGGGAAACCCACAGATCATGGGAACTATGCCACAAAATCGTTTCCAAGACATCATGCGACCCCTACGCTTTGATGACAGGTCCACTCGCAGTGATCGAGCAAAGACTGATAAGTTCGCTGCAATTTTCAGGAGAATCAGACAACAGCGACCACAAACTTTTGACCAGCTGAAGTCTATATCAAAGAAGAATGCACAGATAGTTCAATTACAAAGTCTCCTCAGTTTCAAAAAAGATTTAAAAGGGTTATTAAAAGAAAAGGTGATGTAATACGATGGAAAACAAGTTTCTTTGTTGAGCATCTTGCCATCGTTAAATTTTAAAATTAAGTTTCAAAAGACGGTAAAGCTGGTCAATAATACTATTAAAAGTCTTTTCTTTCAACCTTTGTAAGTTAAATAAAGGTTTGTTTGAATTAACAGATTTTTTTTTCCCTCTGTAAATAAGGTTTGTATGTAAACTGGTCATTGCTGTTAACAGACCCTATGAAAGCTTATGAAGTCTTTTTACACCACATACAGTTGTTCAGTGATTTAAATGTGCTTACAATACCAATGATGTACTCAGAAAAGTATACTGTGAGGTGACAACCATGATGAGTCATTTTACTTTACTGCCTTTGATAATTAGAACATGCTGCATCTCTTACGGTGTGATTATAAAGGCTTCACAAATTCAAAAGACCATCACTTGCACTAAATATTTTCTCTTTTTTGCACTCATTTGCACTGCCACTTTAAAATGTCAAATGTCTTTTGTCTTTCTGTTCAGTGTATGTATATAATTCATTTCGTTACATCTCCCTTTTGTTTTAAAGTATATGTATAGTTATTATATATTTTTTGTAGTTCAGATTTGATCTCTTTTTCTTTACAAATGCACCAGGGTGGGGGGCTGCGTGAAATGCTATTTCAATACACTGTGTACTGTGTATACAGCTGTATTGACAATAAAAACCTCTTGAATCTTGAATCTGGTGCCTGTGACTGCCTCAGTCCAAATAGTTCCAATGCAGAAATGAATGCAAATTGAAATCTAGAATAATGCATGTTCGCTATACTTAACTTTCACCAAGCACCACAGTAAATCCTCAGGACACGAGTCTATGAGCATAAATTAAGCACGAAAAAAATCAATCAGCAAAAAGTATCAGCATATCCTGGCATGTTTGGATGATATCTGTAGGTACTTGTGACTAGCCACTTCAAGATGAGAATCCTCCACCTTCACTCTCTAGGAGTAATGGCCATGTTGCCATAGAAACTTCGTTAAAATGCAAGTGCCTGGGTCCTCTAGCATTATGCACAATGCAGAAAAACAAGTTAAAGTATCTCAACCATACGAGGATGGCAAATGAACAGACCCTTTATGCTACAGCAAGCTTTATGTTTCGCACTTGTTAACGCTGACTGTTTTGTCGCAAAACGTTCTCTCCGATGGTTCATTTTAAAGTCTGACATTTATAGTCTCAGTTCTGCATGCGTGCTTTAGTTTAGTACTAAAAATATCACTAATCCTGCTTCTGCAAAAGTGTATTCAAAGAAACATGAATGCATGGAGGTATTCTCTTTGACCAACTCCCCCCCCCCCATCACACCCCCTTCCTTTCCTTGAAAATTTCTACAACACCGACAAGAGGGCCAGAGACTAGAAAATGAGAAAATATGGAAATGAACCATCTTTTCAATGATCTGACACTTACACCAGAATTTGAGGCTATTCAGCATAACTCATGAACCCCTGTCCCACGTGTGGGTCTGCAGAACCGTTGGCAGATGTCTGATAACATTAATGCAAAATCTGGTGCCTCAACCTTCATTTCGAGTCATGTGATGCATCACCCCAACATATTCAGTTTCCTGCTGAGGTAGGCAGCTACATTCATGTATGCTAAATCGAATATATGGATACAAGTCTCCACTGGGAAGGCACAAATCCCTCCCCTCACTTTCCCATTTCTCTCTGAACTGTTGTGCTTTTTCACAATTGGTTCTGCTTTGGGAGTAGAACGGTGCTGGGACAGATTGTGGTTTTCTCAGCTGTGGTGAAACCGCTGATGTAGATATCCCTGGTGCGCTCTTCGCAAATGAAGGTGTGAACAGCGAGTTTAGCATTCCCCAGACGAGGGGCCTGAAGTGGCCCGATAAGCGTGCGGCTCAAGCGGTCACTGGCCCGTGTGTGATGAATAGATTAGCCTCCGTCTGACACCGTGCACGAGTGGCGCAAAGTGCCAGCGCATGCTGCGTCCTCCTGGGAGTGAGGTAATGGCCACCATGAGCAGCAGAGCTGCCACAAAACCATACAGGTGCATTACAGCCTAAATAGCTATTAATCAATACAGCCAATTACTGCCCAGAGCAAGTGGCCCGAGTATGGACTAAGGTACAGTAGAATCTTGGAAAGCGAAGGATTTAGCCTCACATCAGGGAAAATGGGACCGGAGCTGATGGTTTCAAAAATGACATGAAGTAACTGACACTAGGTGATAAAATGATGAATAAGTTTAGCCTCTGCCTCGTTTATGACCTGGAAAATGAGCAAAGATCATAAATACCCATTTTAAATAATTTATAAGTATTTGTTTTCTAAACACCATGAGATTCAAAGGTCAAAAGGTCATCTTGAAATTCATGATTAGTGAAATAACATCTAAAAGAAGAAAAAGTACATAAATTATTGTAAAATATATGTCTTTTTATACAATTGTATAAAACAATTTTATAATTAATATAATAATTTATATTTATAATTAATTAATTAATATAAATTTATAATTATTTTTCTATACATAGTGTAAAGGCCATAAAAGTGCAGTTCCTTAGTTGTTTTTCTTATAACAAATTACACTTCAAAAAAAGGCAAAACAAATGTATGTATTAGGTCCTCAAGAATTATTTCCGTAAATGAGCTGAGTGATTTTCTTAAATGTATTAAAAACATCAGTTTAAGGTTCTTCCCAAAAGTGATGGTTCTTTATACATTAAAAGTGGTTCTTTACAGTCCCGACCCTCATTTACAAAGAACCACTCAAATGTTTATTTTTCACGTTTTCCTTGTGCTGTTAGAAATCTACATTTTTAGCTGATGATTAAGTGCTATATTGTTTATTAAAGTAACTGAACTGCATCTTAATTAAAAATATTTATTATTCTTAATAAATTACAAGTCTAAATTGGCTAAACTGGCTGAGTAGTCATCCTATTCGCTAGGTGTCTTTACTTTGAGACTAGTACTAGTACAGGGGGTCCTTGTGTTACATTAAGGTCCCATACCTCGGAGTGCAAAGTAAGTTGGAGTTCATGCAATAATGACAAAAGATAAATGCTTTTAATGATGCTGCAGAGTCTTTATCTTTATATGTTAACAGGATGTGGCCCTCTTTCATGGGGCGCAATGCCTTATGGACCGTGTAGTGTGTGTGGAGTGGAGAAAGGGTAATGCGGGCGGAAAAGGGGTGGAGCCAGCATTGCTTGCTGGGAGTTGTAGTCCGTTAGCTGGAGAGCATGGGTTAGCAGCATGACTGCTCTGCACGGATTGGAAATAATAAAGCCACGGCTCCCAGACAGTATCACACTCCATATGAATTCTTTGAGCAGCTGGTTTCGAAGAAGTGCATCCACTCAAAGTTGGGAGTTACCTCGAGTGAGCTGCCATTTTAAATGAGCAATTTCCCCAGGCTTCCGACCACAGTCGTCAAGCAAACATGTAGTTAGTGTTCTTGTTAAGAATCTGATAATAGTTTGTACTTAGTCTTCTCATATTGTGTATATTGTATATAGTCTGCAATAAGGCATTCAAGTAAGAATTTCATTGTACATGTATCTGTACATTGTACACATGATAAATCTTGAATCTAGTGGTGCATGTTGAGTGCGATGTAACTGTACTGTAAAAGGTACTGTACTGTATGAAGATGACATGACCACATACATTCATTCAAACCGAGACAACATACTTTCCCTTTTGGATCGGTTGGTTTGCACCAGAGATTGTATAATTATTAATAATCACGGCTTCAACAGATGTAAGGATGTTCATGAGCTGTCCTTCTTCCTCATTGATTGAGTTCTGGCCTTATAACCACATTCAAACAGTGGTTTTGGTCACTAAAAATGAGGATTAAACTGGAAAACTGATAAAACCACGTGTGGATGAGGAAAACAAAGATTTTAATTAAAACTGCTCAACTTCATCTCCATTGATTTCAAACTGTGCACTGTGTGTGTTTACATCTACCGACCAGGAACAGTAACGACCCCCTCCCACTCTCGCCAAGGCTCCTGATTGGCCAACCTCGCTATACAGTTTAGGGTTATATCTCCACACGTTGCCTTGAGATGCTTTTGACAGTGTTTGACGAGATTAGCACAATTAAGTATCAAGTGGGCTGGATCAGTAAAATAAAAGCATTATAACATAGAAATAAAAATAACTATGTATGAAAATAATGTATGTAACTTACATTTAATTATTTAGTTTTATTATTAATTATTTTAATTATTTTCTTTCAGGTTAATAATTATGAATTACCTGAAACCTCTTAGGAAAAATAAGTTCAATTTCAAAAGTTTTATTTTATACAATATTACATTTACCATTTACACATGTGCCTTACATCTTAAAGATCACTATGGACCAACAAAAAGAATAAAAGATATGGTCACTGGTATCTGGAACTGAAAAACATACAATTACACATCATTGTTGGAACAATTTATCAAGAACAAGAAATTATTTTATATGTACATACATTTTCACATCTGTGTAGTATTTCTGACTAATGGAAATGACTCACCACATCATATGAACTAAAGCAGGAGCCTTTAAGAAGGCTGTGCATGAGCAACAGGATTACACCAAACCAAACTTTTGTACTGCAGCTGCTGACTCATATTACATTACATAATGTTCAGTGCCCTGAAATATTACCACAGCAAGTTTTCATTTTCACAGAACTAACGTATATTCTTCAAAATGCAAAAAAAGATCTGAAATCCTGTCTGCCACAGTGTTCCTGTCAGGCTAATGCTGGCAAAAGCATGTTGTTTCTTGGGGCACAGGATTTATGCATGTCTCCAGCGTTCTGAAAAACATGCCCTCACAAAATAGCTTGGATGCTAATGCTATTTCCCTAGCAATAAGGAAGCTAACTGTCACTGCTGCATCACTGACCACTCAACTACAGGTAAAAAGACTGCTGGTTTCTCAAGCCTGGTAACAGTAAATTTATCTAGCTTTCAATTGTCCGTGCAAACTGCCATATCTACCATGATGAGTCTCGTAGTGTCGCTGAATATTATATCCCTTGTGCACTGAAACCTGTACCATACATACCAAGCATACAGATTTCCTATTCACCTCTAAATAAATAAGAAGTGGTTAATTTTTTTCTTAGAAAATTAAACACTGTGTCCACTTTTCTATTTTGAGTAATAAGGGTGAACGTTGAATATATCTTAACAATGAGACCCCAGTGGACATATTAGGAACAGCAGTTGCTCTTACTGCTGTTAAATTCGCAGTTGAAGTGAGATACTTTAGGCAAAAACATAGTTGTAATTTTTACAACTTCATCTCACGGGCCAGATTGCACCCTCTGGTGGGCTGGCGTTGGCCTGCAGGCCGTACATTTGACACCCCTGCTCTAGCACATGGAAAAAATACACAATAATTCCAGCAAACGTTGATGCCTAGTTAATTGAATAAAAATTAATATTAAAACATTACTATGGCACTGTGCAAAAGTTTGGGCACCCAAAGAGATCAAAAGTCTCAGACACTTTTTACAATGTTTCAGACCTTAATCAGCTCATTAAATCTGATGCATGGCAACAGCTGTCAGTTGGCGCCAATTTCAAAGCGGACCCTTCAAACCTTGTGCACACACTTGTGGACACTCAACAACCAGGGGTTCTTCTAAGCAGCTGTGTAAGACTCTGAAAAGTTATTTTTTGCCCAAAATGCAACAACAAGACAGCAAACTATTGTCAGCTTGCAATTTCCACAGTGAGAAATTGAATAAAGAAATGGCAGTTCAGGGGAACTGTGTAGGTCAAGAGGAGATTTGGAAGACCAAGAAAACTCTGAGAGAACTGCTTATATGCTGGTCAGAAAGACAAATCAAAATCCCCATTTGGCTACAAAAACCTACAGGAAGATTCAGCAGACTCTGACGTGGTGGTGCACTGTTCCACAAGACCTTCATTGAAGAGTCAGCAGAAGAAAACCTTACCCGCATCGCCATCATAAAATCAAACATTAGAAGTATGCAACAGAACATCTATAGAAGCCTGATCATTTTGGAAACAAGTGCTATGGACTGATGAAGTTAAAATGGAACTCTTTGGCCATAATCAGCAAAGGCATGTTTGGAGAAAAAAGCAGATCAGATTTCATTTAAAAAAGAACACCTTGCCAACCATTAATCATGGGGTGGATCTATCATGTTTTGGGGTTGTGTTGCAGCCAGTAGCACAGGAATCATTGCAGGAGTATAGGGAAGAATGAATTCCACTACATACCAGCAAATTCTGGAAGCAAACATCACACCATCTGTAAAAAAGCTGAAGCTGAAAAGAGGTTCTACAACAGGACAATGATCCTAAACAAACCTCAAAAACCACCATGGGCTGAAGGTTTTGGAATGACCATCACAGTCTCCTGATTTAAACATCATTAAAATTTGTGGGAAGATCTTAAAAGAGCTGTGCATGCAAGACGACCAAAGAATATTACAGAACTAGAAGCGTTTTGAAGGAAGAATGGAAGAAAATCCCAAGAACAAGAATTGAAAGACTTTTAGCTTTAATAAGCGTTTGCAAGCTGTTATATCAGCCAGAGAAGGTGTTACTAAGCACTGATTATGTAGGGTGCCCAAGCCTTTTTCTCTATTTTTTACATTTATGACATAAAAGTAACTATGAATCAATGTTTGGTAAAAAATATTGTGTATTTATTCCATTTCCTAGAGAGACTGTGTTAACATCTCAATTACAAAATGACCAAAATCTGTTATTTATCAAAGTGTAGTAGATTGTTGTACATGGGTATTGAAGGTATTGAAGAGTTTTTAATGGAGCAAAACCACTTGGGAGATGTTTTATTATTAATTCCTTAGGGAACATTGGTTGGTTCTCTAGAACTCTTTCTGCTTCCCACCTTTTTAAAAAGTGTACCTATGTTGGCTCACTCATTACTCACATTAAGTCTGACTCTGCGATAAATCAATCATTTCTGCAGTGCTGCTTGAGAAAAAAATGACAATAACATACAGGCCTGCCCTTCACCATGGTCCCCTATGAATCAGGAGACCAAAAATGATTCAATAAAACATAGAGAAGTATAAATCATAGTGGTGTCACTTCCCAAACCACAGGTACCAAAACCTGTTATACAGTGAGAATGTCTTAAACTCAGGCACAACAGACGAAGTTTAACATGGGCTCCCTCATTAACAGAGCCGCTGGAGGAGCTCATTTGCATCCCCGGGTCCCTAAAGGTGTGACTCCTGGCCCAGCTAACCCGGCCGAGCCAGAGCGAGAAATGATTGAAATCCCTGAATCCTCACCATTACAGTCAACCTGCAGATAAGTACAAATAAATTTACCACACTGACAGGTCATTTCACAAGAGGCGTAACGGCGAAACGACGGCACCTGACAGGCTGAGCGATGGCGGGCAGCCGGGCCTTGTGGGAAACGATGACTGAGGCACCTCATTTCACGCATCTCTCTCACACCTCCTCCTGTACCACTGGTGAAAAGCGCTTTCTCGCTCATTCAATAAGAGACAGGTGTGGCAGATTAATGTTTATTGGTTAAGAGATGAATCACGCTCCAATGAAACGATGTGGCATGTGCCATCCTGGTGTCATCTCTGTGTCATAAAGGGCTTCCTGGATGCAGTGCAAAACTGCCAGAATTAGGAACCTCCATTGACACCCAGCTGTGTCTCCTGCTGATTTCAGACATCCATCTCAATAGAAAGTTTATTAAGTCGCACTGAGAGGCATTGGCGGAATAGGCAACGCGTGTTAAGATAATGAATGTTCGCAGAAAAGGGGCATTTCGTCAAATGGAAAGGTCTGCTTGGGCACGCCGCTGTACAAGAACACACTACATGGAAATAATCCGCCCACTCTTGGCATTGGGAATGCTCTACATAATCCAATATTACTTGCTAGGCATATCAAGCGTGTCCTCTCTGCCCATTAGAGCAGCACCTTCTCTTTATGTATGAAAAAAATAGGGGTGAAATATAAGGCACAATTCAAATAAACCTCTGTATATATTTTTTAACAAATGTGGATCCAGGTCCTATTTGAAGTAAAGGGAAATTTAAATGATATTTGATGAAAAGCAGATGCAAATGAACCAATAGTGTGTGCCGCTGCAAGGGAGAGATGAGTGGTGGGAAAGTGCTCTGAAGTCGTGCATCTGAGGCACTCTACGTTTGGCAGACAGCGTGGGCCGCCGCTGTGGCCAAGAGGGCCTGTGCCCGCCCTTCAGCAGCCGGGAGGAGCCTGCCGGACTCATTTACTCGCCTTCACAAGGTGTCCTTGCTCCACTTTGGGGGGGGAAAAAAGGAAAGCCTATTAGAGGCAGGCCCAGGAAGGCACGTAACGATCGAGCAGACGCCCCTGGGCTAGTTAGCTCACCACTACAAGGACGGAATGCTCAAGCGCTCATCCGGACACATCTCCATACAAATGTTGAGGAAGCTGTTGAAGGGCTCGGACTGCCTTACACTTCGTCCAAATGATTCCGATTTTTAAAGCTTGACTATATCGTCTTATTTTAAGCTTGTACTTCCATTTTTAACAGCATTATATTGTGTGAACCAATAAAAAAGGTCCCATATTGGAATGTCATTATTTAAAAAGTAAATTAAATTAACACACATTTTAGTTGCACTTATTCTTTTCATTGTAGTTGCACAACCTTGTGGATGTGCTCTAGTTCTAATTAACAATAGCACTGGGGTTCTCTACAACGACTGCCTATTGTGTGTGTTGCTCGGTTTCATAATTAACAGAAAATCATGCTGTGTCCTTAATTTACATCCACATGTCCGAGCCACCTTAATGAAGAACGAAGCTGGATGTGGTCTGGGTGAAAAGAGAATTATTATTATATATATAGTTTTCAATTTAGACCAAGTTCTAGAGTTTGTTAGCAACATCAGCCTCACAACTGTAGTTTTACATTTTATCTGGTAATTTGTTTTGCTTGACTACATCTGGACTGGTGTTTCTAGGGTCACAGAACTGGTAAATCTGTGGTCACAAAACATGTAAGACCCTCTGACACATTATAAAATTGACTCTCATTCTCCAAAAGCTTTATTATATTAAACAGAACCATTTTGTTCCTGGCCTTCAAGGACAAAAGGAGCATCATCTCGATTTACTTACATCACTTAGACATGAGTCATATCACCAGATCAATTCTCCAAACTGCTGAGTCATCCAGACTCTGTGGCACCAACTAAATCCGGTGAGGGGCGACACCGCCCATCACACGCCCACTGACACGCCCATTGACATGCCCAACTATTCAGGATTTCATAATAACTCCTCATGACCATCGGTCAGGTGTGCTCAGATTTAAAACATTTTCATTTTTCCTCTCGCTCTCTCTCGCTCTCTCTCTCAATTTTTAACTTGCAACTGTAATTTTTCTCTCTGTCTAATTTTTATTAGCTAAAATCCATGGCTTTAAGTAAAAAATTGTGATTAGCCGGGACATTGACACCACCTGCCTAATATTGTGTAGGTCTCCTGAAGTTGAGACAGCGCTGACTGTGGTGCACCGTGTTTTCTGACCCCTTTCTATCAGAGGCAGCGTTAACATTTTGTACAACATGATCTCCTCTTTGGAATCAGAAGACAGGCCAACCCATATACATCAACAAGCCTTGGGTGCCCATGGCCCTGTTGCAGGTTTATCAGTTTATCTTCTTTTTCCTCACTGTTGGTTGGTACTAACTAGTGCAGACCTAGAACACTTCGAGACCTGCTGTTTTAGAGATGATCTCGCAATCACAATAAGACTGTCAAAGAGGCTCGGATCCTTATGCTCAGGCTTCCAGACCATCAACTTCAGGTACTGACTGTTCATTTGCTGCCTAATATACTCCACCTCCCACATCCAAAACTAGAGAAAATGGAAAAGCTTAGCGAGAACAAGAAATGTCCCGAAATCCATTTCCAAACTGCATCAAAGCTCCTCGGTGAGGTCATCGATGAGGAGGTTAAAAGAAGCATCAAACCCAGATGAGAATAAAGTAAAGATTTCGCCGGCGTGCAGCGCACCTACCATGCTTGTGTGTTTGTTATTCAGCAGAGAGTTGCCTACTCAGAGGGCTTTGTTTGTTTATGTGGAATTTGTGGAGGCAACATGGAGCTTTCAGAAGGCTGAATGAGTTTTCAGTCTGTGGGGACTTCCATCTTTTCCATCTTTTCACACGTCTAACTCTGACCCATTTGAATATAAATAAGGTGTCAATGTGGCTGAACAATGTTATGGAGCAAAGTAACATGATTCATACAGTGCGCACCTTCATTCATATCAAATCACACTGCTAATGGCCAAGTACAACAGTACCAGTCCAAAGGCTGATCACACTTTTCCAAATCATTAAGAATATTTAGAATTTTAGGATTGAATTGTACATTAGTCACTTTTTCATTGTTTTTTTTTTAGGTCATGGGGAAGCTGGAGCTGATCCCAACTGACAATGGGCACAAGGCAAGGTAAACGCTGGTCAGGAGGCCAACCCAGACACACGTGCACGCGCACACTTTAGAGTAGCCAATCAAGCCAAAAACTGATTTTAGACAGTGGAAGGAAACCAGAGAACCTGATGAAACCCACACAAACACAGGGAGAGCTTGTGAGTCAACAATGCTAAGCACTGCCATTACATTACAAACATACCTAAGACCCACATACAATTCCCTTCACAACTATTGGCACCCCATGTAAAGATAAAAAAAAAAAAAATCCCCATTTTCCATATTCTGAGAAAAACCCATAATCAAGAAATAATCATAAAATCCATTTGATTAGTTTTTTCCTCTGAATTTCTCTCATTTATTTGCATCCTCATTTTGGCGTCCTGTAATTTAATTGAACCCCTCTCTATGAGAGGACTGCTGCTACTTGTATGAGTGTGACTGTTTACAACTGAGCCTAGTGTCTCTGCTGCTGCTTGATTTATTTTACTGTTTTATTATTTAAGATTACTGCATTCCAGAGTATATTTGTATTTATGTATTTTGTACTAATTATTGCACTGTTGCGGCTAGTGAGAAACATAATTTAATTTCAGCTTGTGTATTTCAGTTGAAATGACAATAAACGTTCCTGAATCAAATCTTTTTCAGTGGGAGACAGATTTTTTTAGAACCCTTTTTAACTAATCTTTACAAGGGGTGCCAATAATTGTGGATGCCACTTTACACTAAGCACTTCTTATATTATTAATATCATGCATTCAAAGTGTCCAAACAATGGAGTAGTATGATTATTAGATGCCCAAACCACTGATTGGTGCATATGGGAATCGGATCATCTCAGCCAGCAGCGCTCTTGTAGAGCACTTGCCTTGACTTCATGGAATAAATGCACTTGACTGTCCTCCAAAGAGATCTTCATCCTCCAATCACTACTTTAAGGCTTTCATCAAATCAAGTTGCGTGTTTAAAGTCTACCACCGCATCTGCTTTGAAAAAGGGAGCAGGTAATTTCCTCCGCGCTGTTCCATTGATGTTGGAAGAGTCCGTTGCTGTGGTGTGAATCCACCTCGTTGGGCTCAGGGTAAATTGCAGCTCGGTAATTGCTATGACTCATGCTGGAGCTTTGACCCCCTCCTCCCCACACCCACAAGTCTCTTGTGATGGCGTTTAAACAGCGTCAGGAATTTATGAAGCAGCGCAGCAGGCTTACGAGTAGGCCCACAAAGGTTCTGTTGATGCAACCCCCCACCCCCACCCGTGATGCCCTCCTCCACTAATGGCAGCCACCGTCAGCTCCTTCTGATCATCGATATCAAAGTGGCCTGATTAAACGATGCTGCACCAAAGCCGTACGCTCTTCCGAAAGCTCCCGGCCTCCTTTCCTCAATTAATCTTCTTGGAAAGCAGATAGAACAGGAGCGAGCTTGACCTCAAGATGCATCCAAACAAATAAATACACAAACAAACAAACAAACAAAAAACCCAAAGACAAGACCAGGATTTTTTTTTTTTAAACAAATGACTTTTCAGATGGCTTGTGGTTGTCTGCAACCCATCTAATGAGTCCCTCTGAAAACAGCACAGCCTCAATAAGTAATGAAACGGAGATAGGCTCTCTCTTACTGGCCAATCCCCACGCTGCCTGACACTAAATACTGGATAATGTTTTGGCAGCTGCAGCTGTTGACACACACTTATTAAACCCGGGTTCAAAAAGCCATCCGATTCGCTCCGTGGTGCCTTGTTGATGTCGAAGCTTCAGCTATGGAGGGAAAAAAAAGAGACTCTTAATTATCAGGAGCTGCAACAGCCCCAATCAGTGGGCTTTTCAGTCCAGTGCGAGGACCATAAGGGTCAGAGATCTTTTATTGCAACGGCCATAATGATGTGAAGAATGGAACGCTGACAGGTTTCCCGTGGAGCGGCATATGTTGTCCGCATTATTAGGTGGGTCAGAGTGTTTGGAGCTAAACGAATGCTTGAACTATAGGACGGTTTATATAAATAAACAAAACTTGACACTGAAGAGCCTCCTGGAAGCGAGGGTTCAAGAGACTTCACCACCTAGTCTCTAATATTAGGCTCTTACCTTCCACACACAGTCTCTTCCTGTGATTATTATTTCTAGGTCTTGTCCCCATCGAGTCCGAGAGCAGTGAATAAGAATAATGAAATAATTATTGTATATTTTAACCCGAGATCGCTCATCTTACAGGGTCTTTTGGGCCTTGTCCCCAGTTTGTCAGAGATGCCACTGAAGTGAGTAAGAGAAAGTGACCTGCAGAATTGGCCTCATTATTTCTGAGTTGCGCTTGCCTCTTGATCAAAACTCCAATCACTGCAGCCGCTCAGTGTGTGTGGTCCAGAAGCCATTAGTGACCAGTGAAGAACATCGAAGTGATCAAAACTGTAGCAGCTGAACTTTCGAGCAGTAACTGACACGTTCTCTCGATCAAGACATACACCCATTCTGTCTAATGGGTCCATAACACCGCTTCAGGCTAAACCTGAGAAAACTACATTGAAGTGGTTTGTTTGAACTCTGCTGCTACCTGTAGCACCCAGGAAACAGGAATCTGTATCGAGAGGACTTGCTGTATTAAATAAATAAAACTTAACTTGCACTCCCACACCTGTTTTACACCTTCATTTACACCAGCTCATCTTGCACATGTCTGTTTTGTCTTTGTCTTGTGCAATAACCCAAAGGACTTGGAACAATCTTTTGCACAAACCATTTGCACTCAACACTTTAAAACGCGTTCTCTTGTAAACAGCGAACTGAAAAGACCCACTGCGTTTTCCGTACACAAAAACAAACTCTGCGAGAAGCAAAGGTGCCAGAAGCAAACGATTGCCTGCCTGGTGGAGGAGCTGAGAAAGTGAGCGAGGATTTAGA
>JBBIGC010000001.1:26408277-26427047 GCA_037576955.1 Lepidarchus adonis
GTACTTTGGTCTTTTCTAGCACACAACACGCTTAACTAGATAGCATACTGCAACTTCAAGGATGATCTATACATGCTATTCTCTTTCCCATGCCTGCAAACATTCTAACACCCCTACAGAAGGAAACTAAACTTACTTTAACGTTGTTCACGCACACTTACTAGCTAAATACCCAGTTCAAACGCAAGTAAGCTGAACGTGTCTCTGCCGCTCATTTCTCTCTCACTCTCTGCACGCTGAGCTTGTTAAAGTTTAGAGGGCAGCGATTGGCTGCTTCAAGTCCATGAGCGGGAGGGGGTGAAAGCACGTGTTCCTCGCATGGTTAGTGCGTCAGCTCTCAGCCAGAGTCTCTTCAATAGTAGTATCGGTGAGCTTGCGGGCTGCCGGCTTGCTGCGGTCTGCGGGCCGGTTCTAATAATAAATCAATATCATCCAAGGGGCCGTAGAAAACCTTCTCGCGGGTCGGATGTGGCCCGCGGGCCTTGACTTTGACATATGTGCTCTAGGGTCACAATAAGGTCCATTGTCAAACTGGTTCAAAACCTTACACTCCTGCTTCCAGCACATCAACTTCAAGAACTGATTGTTCACTTGCAGCCTAATATATTCCACCCCCAGACATAAAAGAACTAGACCGTCAATGTTCTTCACTTCACCTGACAGTGGTGCTAATGTTATGGCTGATGAAAATTTTTTAGTCAGTATTAGATTTTTATCTATTCACACAGGACTTATGTCCCGACTGATTTCCAAGCTAACAGGATCCTGTTTGTGTTCATCAAACAAATATTTTACTCCAACTCACATTTCCTGCTGCCAGTATGATTGTATATATGAGCACTGAGCACATCACAGCCATCTACAGAAAGGTTAGCACAGGCAAACACAGTGCATGGCTGTGTTACTGGACCAGCTAGCCTAAAATCCAGTTGAGACATAACTTGTGTTGTTTGATCCACAGTAGCATAAAAACTGCAACTACTACAAGAACAGACCGCTACATTAAACATGCTTACTGGAGTTAAACACCACCTTGGATTTTTTTTAAGTCATTGATGAAGTTTGTATGTGGTTAGTAGAGCAATGATGCTAATTGTCTTTCATTAAAAAAGCATTTACTTTAGATGGGTTCTGTGGAGGGGAACCTCTATTTATCTGTGAAATGTGATGATTCTGTGGTGAATGATCCACCCACATTACTAAAGGCCACATATGACCCTGTGATGGCCGCTATTAGAGCCTTAACATATGCTCCTTTATGAATACAGCTGCTACTACAGACAACAGAGAACTGAAGGCTTGTACATCTGCCTTTTCAAGGCTAAAACGCATCACATTAATTACACCTCTGGCATGATTGTATTTGATAGCACCAGAACTCTAGAACCCTGAAACTAGTCACAAATGCTTATAGTTGCTGCACTGTGGTGGGATTATATTACTACAGCTCAGGTCATCACAGAGATTTATGAACACTTGCTGTCACAACTCTGGGTTCCGCCTTTTAACCTACTCTTTTTGTGGAACCTCTCTTCCACTTTACTAACACATGTTCCTAAGTATTTTTGCTATTTCTTCCCACACTTTTCTCTCTCTCTTGAATAATAATAATCTTTTACAGTTAATGTGTTAAATTAGCCACCAGAACAACTGCTAAGCTCAAAATGCAGCTATGTTATAAAGTTCATTTAGTGACTTTAAAATGATCCTACAAAGTATTGTGCAATGAGAACATTCATGTCAGGTTTTAATCAGGAAGTAGGTACAAGAATAATGCAAGAACATTTATTGACATAAACAAAGTTAGAACGAAACATAAATCCAATGTTCAGAAAACATTATGATCTGTCACATAACCGTGAGACATGGTGACATAGATATCTAAGGATAAAACAAGAGCCAACTTAGAACAGAGCACACACAAGGAATAGATACTAACCATAACACAGAACACCTGGGTGTGGGTGGAGACAAGGAATGAGGGACAGGTGAACAGATGAACAGGCGGAGCTAGGACAAATACAAAAGACAAGGACATGAACACATGGCAAACAAACAGACAAACCAAACAGACACAGGTAACACGTGACACTTCATGAAAACTTGGTGGAATCAAAAGTATAATATTTACAACCTTACAACTGTAGTGGAGTAAATGTTATAAGTTTGCCAAAAATTCTGAAGTATAGACACTTTAAAAATGTACTTACAGTATTTTAATACTGTGGTCCACTACAATCATTATCAAGTCAAAATCACTTGCACTGCATAGATTTTCAGAGCAAATGATATAGTTATTAGTAAAAGGAAATCTCTCTTTTTTAATATGTAAGAAAATACATAGAACTTGTGCACAAACATAACAAATACTCCCTTTTTAAAATGTATTCCCCATAGTGGTTAAAATTATGTTTCTCTTGATCTCAGCTTGTCCCAGGCATCTCAAGTTTAGTTGGAGGCTCCAGGACAGATACAGTTGTGGAAGTATCTGTTCTAGACAGTTCTGTGGTCTCTCTCTCTGTTCCTGCTGACCTGGAGCTATCTGACCCGGCCTTTATCGAGTACATCGCAAAGGAGGCCCTGCTTGCATACCAGAACACTCTGGCCAATGCACTTTACTCGTAAGTGTGTGTTTGTATGTATTTATACATATGCTTGGGATGAAGACATCCATCATGGTCATGTGACCTAATTGGTATTTGTATTTCTGACCCAATAATTTGAGATTGGGAGCAAAAAGACAAAACAAAATTAAAAACAAGAAATTATTTATGTCTTTAAAAACAACATTGAAAAACAATTTGGGTTAATTAGCTCACACTTACAAAAATGTGTTTTATGAGGGGAACATATTTAACCATTTGTTGAAACAAATGTTGTCTAAGAAAACAAAAAAAAAACATTTATTGATAAATTCATGAGAATCTCTAGAAATTCTAATGAACAAAATGGAACATGTTCTTATTTATATTTTACAATTTTTAAGTAGTCTTTGGTGGCCATTTAGGACTTCCTGTTTCACTGGGGTCTGAATATCAGGAGGTACAGCGACCAAAGTCTCTTAGCCAATCATCAATGTAGAGAAGTACAGATTCACAAATTAGGCGCTGGATACAAAACCAATAGCTACAGTGGTAGGAAAAGGTGTTTGCCCACTTCCTGATTTTATCATTTTTTCCCATGTTTGTCACACTTAAATGTTTCAGATCATCAAACAAATTTAAATATTAGTCAAAGACAACACAAATAAACACAATTTTTATTATAAAAGGGAGAAAAATTTAAACCCACCTGGTCCTGTGTGACAAAGTGATTGCCCCCAAAACCTAATAACTGGTTGGTCCCTTAGCAGCAACAACTGCAATCAAGCATTTGTTAAAACTTGCAATGAGTCTTTTACAGTCCTGTGGGGGACGTTTTGGGCCAAACTCATCTTTGCAGAATTGTTGTAGTTTAGTCACATTGGAGGGTTTTTTTTAAGGTCATGACACAGCATCTCAATAGGATTCAGGTCAGGACTTTGACTAGGCCACTGCAAAACATGGAAAAAACATGGAAAACATGGAAAACATGGAAAAATAAGAAATCAGGCAAACACTTTTTCACATCCCTGTATGTCTCTAAAATGCATACATTCACTGTTGGGAAAAAATTTAAGATGTTAAAAACAATTGAAGCTGTAGTGAACTTTGAAAAAGATGCATGTTCATTTTACTCAAGTGCAAAGTGAAAAGATCGTTTTAGAGAACTGTGAGTAACATTAGAATATATGCAATGACAGGTGCCACAAAATCTTCAAAACTACAATTAAACTACAATTAATTTATTTTCCAATAAACTCTTCAGAAGATTGTTCACTGTGAGACTGAGCTTATTAACCATAAGCATTTTTCTGGACTATTTTATCTATCTTTTGCAACGGTGTCAATATGCTGACTGTAGTTAAAAAGTCACTTGAGTAATAAACTAAAGTTTTCAGCAGGAACTAAACTCAGGTTTCTGATATAAATGTCAATTGCATCTTACTGTTGCAGGTGTCAGAGTGGTCCTGCTCTTCCTGTTCCAAATGTAAGTAACTCATAACTCTCTTATAACTCTTTTATAACTCTCTCTTTGCATTAGGCCATTAGTGTTGAAATACTATGGTCAACTCCAAACATCACTGGAATTTATTATATTTTTAAAAATCATTATATTATATTTGGAGGTGCTATGAAAGTAAGATACATATAAAACATTTCTCAGTTACTGATGTCAACTTGTACCACCTTAGCAATTGCATCATATGACTCAAGTACATTCACATTTAAATAATTGTTAAATTAATATTTGTTAGCTAGATAAATAGATACAGTTGTGCTCATAGGTTTACATACCCTGACAGAATTTATGATTTCTACATCTCGACAAATTAAAGCTCAGACCAGTGAGCTAACGAGGTTTGACTGTACATCATACATTTACTTACATACAGTACATATATTTTTAAAAAAGCAAGGAAATTTGTTTTTGACATGTTAATAGTGTGTGTGTGTGTGTGTGTGTGTGTGTGTGTGTGTGTGTGTGTGTGTGTGTGTGTGTGATTATATATTTTTCCTAGGTGGATGTTTTATATATATACTGTATATCATCTCCTTAGTCATCTATGGTGGTCCCATATGACTGATGCATTTCCGGAAGTCAAACTTTGTTTTAAAGGTGTATCTATAGCAATACAGTACCAAATCTGCAGAGATGTTTGTAGATGATGAACAAAAGCTTTGTTGTCTTCTCACCTTCAGTTTGGAACTGTGAGCAACAGCTGGCGTATTGTCTTCTTTTGGTGGCAAGTGCAGCTCCCATTTCCCAAAATCCTTCTTTTGGTACAGGTGGGAGAACTTATCCCAGCCATCTATTCAAAGCAAAGACAAAGCCATATTAACCCCCAAAACAACTGCAGCCATTTCCCAATAAGCCACATATAGTTAAACCAATCTTAGATTATATCCTTAATTAAAAATAACCTTAAAAATTCAAACAATGCTTGTACATTTGTCTCAAAATCCATTTCTTAAATACTGTTAGTATTACTACTGGTATTACTCAAATTATTTAGTGGCCATTGTAGAAGCACACAGAATTTAATGAAGCTGCCCTTTCTAAATAATGCTATGTTTTTCTTAGTCAATAATCAATGCACAAGGCCCAGATAAGAGGAAATAATTGGGCAATGTCTATAAAAATGAAGTGCATAATGTTGACTATTCGCATTTCTTATGGGATTTGCATATAGGAATTTGAATTGCAGCCCTTTTTAAGTCCAACCCCTCACCAGTTGATAATGGAATTTCAGAGCTCTTATTGTAGCGGTTTTTCCATTTCTGGAAAATCTGCTAAGGGAAATAAGAGACTCAAACACAGGATCTGGTGCACAAGCTTAACAGAATTCCAGAACCGATTCGCCCTCTCAAGGAGAGTTTGCACACTGCACTCAATCTCCTGGTGTGGAATGGCGGTGGATGGCCAGGCTACAGAGTTATTGACAGATATACGTGTTACGCTATTGGCCCTGGTCATCCACCACCAACCCACACCTACAGGCACAGTCACAGTAAAACAACCATAACCAAATTCCAACAATACCTGCAACACATTCGACATGACAGTATAAGTGACATTTGTCACGCTCCCATCATGCCCCGCGGCAAAAAAGCTGCTGCAAAGCTCCACCCGAGCTCCATTGCATTATTATTTTGTATGCTCCCATTTTCTTCAATTCGCCTGACAGCTGTTTGTACACTGGTAATGACATATCAGGGTCATAAGTGTTATTAGTGACTTAAAGATGGTGCAGATTCTTGAGTATTTCATCCTCATTTTAAACATTAAAATTTAAATCGCAAAATCCAGGTTTAAGAAAAATAACCCCAAATAGTCAGTGTCCAACTGTGTATGAACTGCATCATCTGACACATCCAATAAGAAAATATGAATCAAGCATATGGCAAAGAAGTTCATTTTCACTCATTAGAAATTCATGAATAAGCTCCAAGTTGAAAACAGAACCAAGGAGAAAATGATTGTGTTCTGCATTCTTTTCTTACAAAGAGAGGACTTCATTGAGTGAGAAAAAAAAGAATACTCCAACCCCCGTCTCATTTCATAAGACCCTAAGTACATATTAATAGAAAAAAAATAAAATAAAAAAAGTTGTCCTCCGACATTGGCTGTCCATTAAGATCTTCCACAGTCTGCTAGGCCCATGAACCATTTCTCAGTTCCTGCTTGTTTTAGGGGCAATTTGGCTTCAGAAAGTGAAATGCAAACTCAGTGGGGTTCAGGACACAAGATTGACTTGGCCAGGCAAGAACATTTCACTTTTTGGCCTGAAGAACTGTGAGGTGCTTTAGTAATATTTTTCGGGTCACTGTCCTGCTGCAAGGTGAAGCGCCATCCACAGCGTTCTGAGGCACATGGAGTAACATCTCTGTACATGTCAGAATTCAACCTACTGCTGCCTTTGGCAGAACCATCACCAATAAAGACAAGTGAACCATTTCCACTGGCAGCCACACACACCCTTAACACCATACTGCAGAGATGAAGTAGTACAGTATTAAGATATTCTGTTAGCGGTTAGGGCTGATCTTTAGCTCATCTCGCCAAAAGGACTTTATCCCCCAGCTCCTCTGTACTTGAGATACAGCAATGTGTTTTTCAGTTGTGGTAAACCTTTTAAAGTGATTCTGCCTTCATCTTCCATTTCACCAGTGAATTCCTAGCTTTTCATTTAAACAGTTCATAAGCTCCAAACACATATGCCACATTTTCAACTTACTCAGTATGTAACAATAGATTTATATCTTACTGTTCGTGTTCTTGTTCATAGTTTAATAACACACAGTTGGGCAGAAACAACAACAGGCAACTGTAGAAATATTAAAAATTATAGAACTTTTTATGGTTAACTTTTTACTGTTAACTCAGAATAGATTTTTGTTTTAACCTAATATGTTCATGTTTAAATCCAGTGTGTTAGACCATAAAATAATAAAATTGGTTAATTTTACAGAGGGGTCCCATAACAGTACCTTAATATTCCAGTTTATTTATTGTTTTAATAATGTTTTTAATTACATTTGTATAATTTGTGAAGCTCTTTGAATGACTAGTGTATAAAAGGTGCTTTATAATTAAACTTACCTTGCTATGCCTAAAGTCACCCTTAGTGACAAAACTTTTATTTTGCATTTTTGAATATATTACTATATTTTTAACTGACAAGAATTTCAGAGTTCTTATTATTTTGCATGCTCTCATTTTCCTTGAATTCTCCTAACAGCTGTCTGTACACAGATGTTAACATGTCAGGGTCATAAATGTTATTAGTGACCTTAAAATATGCATATTCTTGAATATTTCTCCCTCATTTTACTCATCATTCTTTACATATTCCAAAAATTTAAAAAAAATTTAAGGGAAAATCCCAGATGGTCAGTGTCCTACTGTGTATGAACTGCATCATCTGACACATCAAATAAGAAAATATGAATCAAGCATATGGCAAAGAAGTGAATATATTCGCCCAATAGAAATTCAGCTCCAACTTGACAACAGAACCAGCGAGAAAATGATTGTATTCTTGCACTTTCTTTTCTTACAAAGAGAAGCCTGCATTGACTAAGAAAAAAAAGATTTGAGGAGACAGTTCCTCTGTGAGGCTAGACTCTAATTTTATTTTACATGCAATCCAAGGCACCCTTGATGTTTTTTTTTCACTCCCTTGGCAAATGTACATAAAGCTCCTTTATCTGGTATTAGAAAAAGACTCTAAACTAAAAAGCAGCCAACTAAAAGTTGAAATAAAATACAGATAAAGGATTATTTCACTAAGACTTCACTTTCATTCAGCTGTGCATCATGAACTTTGGAATATATACTGCTGCAATAAAACTATACCCAATGATCCAAATAATACATCATTCAATGGATTTTAATAAGGCTCTCTCCCTTTGTGTTATGTAATTTCACTTGTCAGTTCATTTTTAGTGTTCTGTTAGGAGTGCAAATGGGGACCTTGGGCTGTGTTTCATTAACAGCAAGATATAATTACAAAAAACAGGAAACAAGCAACTTTTACAGGACAGAACCTAAATTCCAACTAATTGATGGCAATTTTATCAACCAAATAGAAGAACCGAAGTCAGCACAGAGCTGAAATGCTGGCAAAAAAACCCTGAAACTTGTACTTACTGAAATCTCCAGTGAGAAACAGAGCCTCAGCAGCCGGGGCCCACTCTTTAAAGACTAGGCTGTTGTCTGGCTGGCGGTGTGCACCAAAGCTCCAGTAGCTGCGTGTGAAATGATCAAAGCCTCCCTCGGCCTCCTCCAGGAGCGAGAGCTGCTTCTGGAACAAGCCATATCTTCCAAGGAAAAGAAAAGAGAAATACACATCAATAAACAAGCATCGACTAGGACAAAACCTCACAATTCTCACCTTGAACACATGAAGGACCGAGTAAATATTGTTAAAAATTAATATGGTTCATCTCCCCACAGTTCAGGCAGGAAAATACATCAGAGAAATTTGCATCAAGGAATGTTTGCTTAGAGTGGCACACGGAAAATCAAAAAAGCCCTGGGAGATACTGGAGGAAAACTCCACTTACCAATCTTTACTTGCATTACAAACCTGAACTGAATAAATTTACAACTCTGTGTTATCATGCATGCCATGCCACAGATTTACCTTTTCTGACATTAAACATCACAAAAGTACTAAAGATAAACCATGGTTCTTTCATTTTTTCTGTGAGAACAGTAAAATCAATATCATCTTAAACCTCTTAATATTTGAGGCAAGTTTATTTATATTATTTATATAAATATTTACATTATTTATATTATCATACACAGGTCATTCAATGTGCTTTACAGAGGCAAAATAAGCATTAAGGGCAACATTAAAAGAAAGGTAAAAAAAAAAAAAAAAACCCTGCAAGATAAAAGATGACAAAACAAAAGATAAAGACTAAAAATAAAATTTATTAAAATAAAGCCTCTGTTTAACTAAAGGCTAAGAAAAAAAATCGTTTTAGCATCATTTTTCAAGTAGCTACAGTTGGAGCAGATCCAATCTCCATGTAGAGCCAGATCCAGCAGTGGGTTGCAAAATGAGTAAATACCATTTCACCCTGTTTAGTTACAGCTCTGGGCTCTACTACCTGACCTGCCCACATTGAGCTAAGGCCTCATTTACACTGCAGGTCTTGATGCTCAGTTCCAATTTGCTGCTTATATCCGATTTTTTTGACCTTCTGTTTACACGTGTTTTAAATTGTGACCCATATGCGATTCGCCTGTTTACAGTTGATATAGCAAAGGGGCGTTGTTACACCACACAGTAGCCAAGCTGTACGAACGGGAAATATATAGCTCTGCGATGTCGCAAAAATCGCTAAATAACCGCATGATTTTGAAGTGGAGACGAATGAGTAGGACTTTGAAGTCAAAAATACTACATTGGGTCTCAGTCAGACAGATTGTTGGACTTTGGGTTAATTTACTAAAAAACTATTTTTTAGGTTTTCCACTGTCAGAGTCTGCTTTTAAAACATTACCCCTCAATACTTCATTGTATAACCTCTCAGGTGACATCCAATTTTTCTGAAACAATAGACAATCTATCCATCATTTTCCACCTCCTCCTCTAGTGTCAAAATAATTGACAAGTATCAAAAAGTTTCAACTTTTTACAGCAAGATTCAAATCTACCAAGTTAAAATGTGCTAATTAATATTATTTTTTAATTTTCTATTAAAAATGTTCACCTATTCATAATTGATTAATTTAAATGGTAGTAATATTTAACATACCATCGAGTTTCTTTATGGAGGGTTTAAATCCCATAATGTCTTGAGGGTGAACAAACTAGTGCTGACACTGAGAAGCGACAGCTACTGTATCTAACAACTAAAGGCAACAGCATAAACATGGAAACCACACCTAACAAGAGATTAAAAAGCTTATAATGATTATCAAAAATTACATATTACTGTTATTATTTTAAGCTTGCATGAGAGCACATTGTGAAAAAAGAAAGACTGCTCAGTGACACACTATGGACAAAGAAAAAGAATTTCTCTCTTCCATCACTATCTGACCCTAACTGACACAAACCAGTGCATGATCCTCAAAGTCATGGCCATTAGAAAAAGTTCCAAGTCTGCGGATTGGAAGGAGAATTTGCTTAGTGGTGCCCTATAATGTACTGTTATTCTCGGCATGTCCACCGGCTTGTGTCCCAAATGATTAGAGTCTGAAGAAGACATCTAAAACTGCATCTCAATCAGCCCGTCAAGGTGACTTCATAGGAAGCTGATTTCTAGCACAGTCATTACCGTAACTCGAACGACTGCAGAATCAAAACTTGGGCCAACCCGCTTATTAGTAATAATGAGTGTACAACTGGAGAACACTGTGGCTGTCCTTGATGATCTTATGCAAGTTATGCAATATTTCTTTCAGTGTTTTCTGGTGATCACTAAAATCTAAAATAATAATAATAATAAAAAATGTTTTTCTTACTATTAAGTGTTTTCATTAACAGGCACATATATTGTCTTATAGAAATATTTCCAGCCCATTTTCAACACTGGCTGCTGCTACTGAAAGGAAAATGTTGATATGCTGATCAGTGTTCATATAAAACATATATGAAGTTATGATAAATTATTGGTTAAAGGGCTACAGAGGGCATATGTGTGATGTCACAGTCGGCAGAGGTATCTACAGTTATACCCACTGAGTGGCAGATCTAACTTTTAATGAAATCCTGTTCATCTGTTCTCCAGACCAGTTCAACCACAGTGGACCACCTCCACATGCTCCATGTGCTGCCCACCCCTTAGCCAAAACAGGGGGTGTCGCTCCAAGCTCACACTTTAAATAATGCCACAAGACTTCATTCGTTTTTGCCATCCAGTGTCAACCAGAGGAGGATGGGTCCACCTTCTCAGACTTGGTTCCTCCCAAGTTTTTTTCCTCCAGCTAGGAGAATGTACCCTTGCTCTTGGTTTTCTTGTTTGGACCCACAAGTTGCTCTTAAAAATGCTTTATAAATTACATTGAATTAAGTGAAAACTGAGTTCAGCATGAAAACTGTGAAAACAGACAAAAATATATCCAAAATGGGAAAGAGCTGTTGTGCAACTGACTGTACTGACGTAACAGGATATAAGAGCTCGCCCTTCACAGACCGCCAAAGGTTAAAGAAAAGAGAAGTGTACATGAATTGTTGCCGTTTGCTAAAAAAATTATTTTAGTAGGCTAGGACAAACTGCAACACATGGATTAAAACAAATGATAATCTGATTAAATTAAAAGAAGTTGGACATGACTGTTATACTATGTATGAATTTGGGCATTTATTAATAGCATGCCTCCAGGCTTTGCTTTATGTATTTCCCAGGCATTGAAATCATACAAAATTATCAGGAAACTCAATTCCTGGCCACATACAAATATGCATGGAGCCCTGGTTCTTTGGTAAGTCATAAGTACAACTGTGTTGAGTTTACCTGCCTTTAATTTAAGCGGAAATTAACTGTATATATTTACTCCCAGTTTCTCCTGCTGAACACAGCCATGCCGCATCTCCCTTTGCCACTCAGTCCGTGCATCAATGCATACCCTCCATAAGATTTTTATAAGCCTCATAATTTAAACTCATAAGAGTTGCATCAAGAATGTGCTGCCCTTCTAGTGTCTCTGCCTTGTGTTCTGTTTTGTTCACATCACCATTTCTCCACACTGCAATGTGCTACCATAGCGTTTCAAAATGTTCCTGCAGGGCTGGCGCACCATACTGCGCTTCCTGTTTCTTTCAAAAGCCAGCAGTGTAAATATAGCGTACAACACTGTCCTGAAGAGAATGTGACCATTCAAAGATTCATAATATTTTTCTCTCAATTAAAAGTTCCACACAGACCCACAAACACATAAATCAATTAAGTACACTCAAGAGGAAGTTATCCAACTTATGCCCTTCAGCAGTGAACACTTTTTCCCTCCTTTCAGCCCTCTCGCATTCAACCTGAGAAAAGCTCTGCACATCTTTTCTAGGAAATTTAATAATGATGTAAAACAACTCACTATTGGGTAATTTTTAAAAAGTCTGGATTTTACTGTAAAACCAAGCAAGTAAAAGTGTGCTGAAGGAAGTCTAGTACACTTACAGTCATGGCTGAAATTATCTGCACCCCTGGACATTTTCCAGACAATGCACCATTTCTTCCAGAAGACTATTGCAATTACAAATGTATTGGTATACAAGTTTCTTTTTTCCTTTATGTGCACTGGATCAACAAAAAAAGCCAAATTTGACATCATTTCACAAAAGACTTAAAAACTGGGTCAGACAAAATTACAGGAACCTTCAACTTAATATTTGGTTGCCAATTCTTTGGAGAAAACCAGTCACTTCCTATAACCATCAACAAGCTTGTTACACCTTTCAACCTCTCTTCCTTTGCAAACTGCACAAGGTCTCTCAGATTTGAATGGTACCTTCTCTCAACAGCAATTCTGAAATCTCCCCATAAGTATTTAACCAGATTTATATTCAGACTCATTGGTGGACACTTCAAAACTCTCCAACACTTGGTATTCAATTATTTATGGCTTTTAGAGGATGTCTGGGGTCATTGTCCTGCTGGAACACTCATGACGTCTGATGCAGACATAGCTTTTTAACACTGAGCCCTACATTGCGTCCCAAAATCGTTTGGTAGTCTTCAGATTTCATGATTCACATAGTCAAGGTACTTGGTGCCAGAGGCAGAAAACATCCCCAAAACATCATTGAACCTCCACCATGTTTGACTGTAGGTACTGTGTTCTTTTTGTTGTAGGACTCATTCCATGTCTGTAAACAGTAGATTTATGTGCTTTACAAAAAGCTCATCCAACGGTCTCAACTGTCCAAAAGACATTCTCCCAAAAAGATTTTGGCTTCCTCAAGTACTTTTTGACAAATTTATGCCTGGATTCTTTGTTTCTGTGTCAGCAGTGGGGTCCTCCACAGCACACAGTGCACCCCAACGAAATATGTCCTCTGCATTTAACCCATCACACAAGGAGTAGCGGGCAGCTATCAACGGCGGCCGAGGAGCAGTGAAGTGGGGCGGTACCTTGCTCAAGGGTACCTCAGTGGTGCCGGGGCTGGGAATTGCACCTGCAACCTTCTGATCTCAGGGGCAAAGTCCTAACCACTAGGCCACCTAATGGTCATATTTCTATGGTTTCTATCTGGAGCAACGTTTCCTAAATGCTTTACGGTAATATGAGATTGTTCATACATGTTGCTGCTGTTAATAAAGCACAGAGCTGTTCAATAAAGCCTCTGGAGCATCATTACATGCATGAGTTGCTACTTACATTGAAATTCGAATTATGTCGCTTTTAGAGGACCTCCTGTACACTGCAGTGCAACACATGCATCTTTAAAGCTCTGTTTTTCTCATTTTCCAATTTTTCTCACTTATCAAACAGCAACAAAGGAATGAAATGTTGTATATTGCAAATATTGTGCTATCTTTAGCCCATTTGGGCACATAATAATCAGGATAACGCATAGGCTGGTATTTACAGAAAATGAAACATTTCAGGATGATAGAAGACCCATCCATTGTGCATCAGGGTCCTATTTGCTTTGCTTATATATACACATATACATACATACACATGTGAAAAAGTTAGGACACCCTATGAAAGCCTGTATGTTTTTTTAACATTCTTGGACATATGGATATTTAATCTCAATTGTAACAATACTGGGAGATTCAATTAATACACTGTTAACCTCTGGTGAAATGTGATTTCTGGTGAAAAACAAATGAGAACAGCCCCTACCTTTATTCCCAATTTAAATAACACATGTATATGATTATCAGGTGCATGCCAAAAGAGCCGTCTGAGGCCCTTAAAAATATGTTTGTAGCAGCTTATAAGTCTGATAAGGAATTTAAAACTCTTGAAAGACTTTGCAATCAGCCATTCCACTGTATGGAAAATAGTTTACATCCCTCTGCCTTCCAAAACAACTGCCAACATGTCCAGGTCTGGCCGTCAAAGCAAGTTCACCCCGAGAACAGGCCGCAAGATGCTAAAAGAAGTCTCCAAAAACCCTAAAATGTCATCACAGGACCTACCGCAGGCTCTGGCTACAGTTGATGTGAATGCACATGCCTGTACAATCAGAAATCCCTTCACATTGTGCATGTGGAAATGTTTTTACTTAATGTTTTTAACCATGAGTTCTGCTGTTGGTGAAACTAACAATTAACAGTGTGTTTTTTTAAATACTGACCATTACGATACGACCAGAAAATCATCCTGTGGCCAAAATTTATCCCAATAACAACAAATATCATTATATTGCCCAGCTCTACTTATAGTACCGATGTTCAATAGCCGGATTAAGCTCTTACAAGAAGAATTTCACTGAAGCAAGATGTTTACAGGAGCTGTATCCATTTATGGTCCATAGAAGATGATTGCGGTTGTTCTAGAGCATCAGCATTACTTTTTCATTCTAATTACATCTCTCATGATGTTTATTTTCTGAGAAAACATTAAAAATGAGATATCACATCCCCTCGGGTGTTTTTCTGTATTTAAAAATTGAGATCGTGTGTGGCACTGCAGAACATGCCTGCATGAAGTGCCTGTGCGAAAGGCAGTGAAGTGGCCATGATGACTAAACCATGGTTATATCTAAGGGTGTAAATTACAAGTGTCTTCACGATTCGCTTCTATATTGATTATTTTAGTCAACAATCCAAAAAACTTTCAGTGATATGATTGGGGTTTGTGGTCAGTATGAAATATGATAAAATTTCACACAATCTCCAATATTTCCATAAACTCTTATATTCAAACCGATTATATTTTGTACATTTTATTATTAAAGATTAAATACAGCAATGTAGTCATAAGCAAAAGCAACTTCTCAGCAAGACAAGACTGCCCACAGTTAATTGTGGACACATCACACATTGAGTTTCATGTGTCTGATCAATAAATCAGATCATGCACTATTTTGGTTGATGTACTGATACAGACCCACTTTTACACTCAGTTATTTCTAATCCAAAATAAAACAATATATCTCAACACAGTGGAGTACAGATGACATAACCCAAGTCTTTATTCTACAAATTGAATTTGCGTAGTCAATATCCAGAGTTGCATTTGTTCTTAAATAAAATGTTGGGTACAACGTTAGAACCCACAGCCCTAAAATATCTTTGCATGTAATGTGTTTAGCTTGGCAGACACAGGAATGACTTTCAAGTACACACTTTTCCCATAAACAATATAGACAGGTTTATCTGCAACTGTTCATATTTCATCCAACCGCATGGCAAAGGGAACTTTCCACAGCTTGGCAATCTACTGCCATTTTTTCAATTTTGTCTCCAACAGTGTTCTCAGAGAACGAGACAGGCATTCACTTTATCCACCTTTGGGTCACACAGGCTCTACACAATTTTAATGCAGTCAGGTTTGACAAACTGCTCTCCAATATTGTGTTTGCTTTTTTGCCTTGGTTATCTGGGGTGCACACTAAAAAGACTCCTGCACAGCATGTACAAGTCACTGCCTGCTTTTTAAAAACACTCCTGAAATCTGTGGATATTTTAAATGGTGTTCTATCATGTTCTTTCCAGATCTCTGCATTTTGCTTGACGTCAGAGTTGTTAGCTAGCTTCATAACTGAGGTTTTGTTAAGGTAGCTCTTGGAGTTGCAGTCATCGTGTGGAAGAGGTCAGAATCGCCAACTGATGGAAAAGATTTTATTAGACAGAGATAATTACAGTTTACAAGTTAAAGTTTGGTGGAAGGCAGACACTTCTGTTGGAATGGGATCCAAAAAGAAAAGTGTGAACCAGACTTTGTCAGAGTTAAAATCAGAGAGAGATTAGAAACGGGAGTGACTCAGACTTGAGATGATGAGATGAAACGGGCGTGTCAGTGGGTGTATCAATGGGGTTGTCATGGGTGTGCATTCAGAGTCTGACTCTGATGCATGTCGTGTTTAAGTGACACATACTTGAGATTTGATGAGATTTTAGACTTGTGTGTGTGTGTGAGAGAGATTTTTGGTGTGTGTGTGTGTGTGTGTGTTTTGTTTTTAGATAGTTCGACCTCGAGTGGGAACTGTTAAGAGCTGTTTCAAGTTGCGTCCAGTTCTGCCGTTTTAAATGTGTCATTCTGTGACCGAGGACCTGTCCTGTGACCCCAGGTACAACAATCTCCATATTGCACTGTTTCAGGATTTGTAGGTCAATGCTGATATCTAATATTTTACATGCACACACTGTATCTGCCGATACTGATGTTGAAATATTTTTCTAAAAATGCAGAAATTAGAAATACATTTACCTAATCATAGTAACATAAATAATCCTCCATAATCTTAATTTTTTTTTTTTTAAGTTTAAAACATAAGTATTGCATTTTGCAATACCATCAAAAATAGTTACAAATAACTAATAATCTAATAAACTGTACTTTGTCATTTCTCCCCCAGCAAAAATCTTCTGATACTGATAGATCCTTGTGCATCACTAGTTTGGACACCTTGACATTAAAGCAATAAATTGTAACAAATAAAAAAAAATGTAATAAATAAAAACAATTTAGCAAGAAAATGGCACTAAAAATGAAAGAGACTGCATGCACTGAAGAGTGATTTCTAAGCCAACAGTATGCTGATATTTATAGCTGGATATTTTTACTTTCCACATATTTGTCCATGCAGATATTATTTCCTAACAAACATCTGCTGATACTGATATAATTGCAAGACCCTTGTGCAAAATCTAAATTTTCTGACCCTGCTAAGGAACAACCTTCATCTTTTCTCAGATTTGTTTAATTCTAACTACTTTATTATAGTTATTTTATGATGGGTATATTTGCTAGTTTGGTAAGGTATACTAACAGAAAAACATCACATTGAAAACATGGCCAGAGGCACATCATGACAACTCCAGTGCAGGTCACAAGCTGCAATATTTTGAAGTGAGGGTAAGATACAAAGATACAAATTAAGAAAATGCAACAAAAGCATCTTTGTAAGTAGATCTAGATAAGGGTTTCTTTAAAAAAGGCAGCTACTACGCATTAAATATTATGTTCAACCACTTCAAAAGAAAAAGACCTCCCACACCAAGATAAGGTTGGTTCGTCACCAGCCCAAAGGGGCAACATTATAAATGGAATGTAATAGACTTGGGGGATGCAGAACCACACTACATTTAGCATCCTGACCAATGTCCTAGAACAATGGTCTTGTCATATTTAGCTGTGTTTCCTATGAAAAGGGGAACAAAAAAACGTTAAAAAGGTTGGCCACCCAGTTTATCTGGCAACGCTGCTGCATGAAAAATGGAAAACAGATTCTCCCATCTTTCATTGTCGTGAAAAGCAAGACTCCCCTGACTTCTTCAGACTATTTTCATTACTTACGATTACGTTCCTTACTTACAGAACTGCATGTTTCATTAAGTTTACACGAGTTATGCAATCCAGAAATGTCAGCAATAGCTGCACAAAATCCTCAAGTAGAAACAGTACTACATGAGCAAAAAACAACAAATGTGACAGTAATGTGACCTCCACACAATGAACTGAGATAACAAGGAAGCAGGTATTATTTGGGTGGTGGATCATTCTCAGACACAATGTAGTTAGGGCTGTGCTCAAAGTATCTATCCCGCAAAATATCTTGACCAAATTGAAGACAATAATGCATTGATACAGACGCTGCTGTATACATATTGACAGTTTAAAAACTATTTTGGCAAGCAGTCCAATTGTGTAATACCAGGTTTGAAAAAGGAATATCTCCTATGGCAACGGTCCAAAACCTTTTTCGTGCCACGGACCGGTTTAGTGTCAGACAATTTACTAGCATTTAAGGTGTCGCAGAAAAACCAAAATAAAATGATAGGACCAAAACAAAATCTGTGGTATTTTGTAAATATTATAATAAATGTAAATCCACTGTGTAATTATATAACTTTATTAGCAGTGTCCCCTTGAAATGCGCTAACAACAAACAGAGTAACGTCCTCCTCTGCCCCTCACGCACTCTGGTCACTACGGTAACGTGTAAATGTCCCTTTCAGAATAAGTTTTCAGTGCTGTTGTGGCAATCTCAGAGATTTCTGCCATGACTCATCCAAAATACCAGCAAAACTGATTTCTCTAACATACTTAGATGCTATGAAATGAGATCATATAATAATTTAAAAATTAAAATTTTTTGTATGTATTGGTACAAAATGCCCGGTGGTTGGGGACCACTGTCCTATGGTGCAGAGCGCAATACAGTGCCAACAATTAATGTTATTACTGGATCTTAGAAACACTGAACAAGCCATTTCTTGGAATTTCGATGATTATGGCATTCAAATCATAAACCCCAAAATTCACTGTCTCAGAAATTAGAATATAAGATCAATAAAAGAGGATATTTTAAACAGAAATGTCAGGTTTCTGAAAAGTATGTTCATTCCTATGCACTTAATACTTGGTTGTTCCTCCTTTTGCATGAATTACTGCATCAATGTAATGTGGCATGGAGGCGATCAGCCTGTGGCTCTGCTGAGGTGGAATAGAAGCCCAGGTTGCTTTGATAGCAGCCTTCAGGTCGTCTGCATTGTTGGGTCTGGTGTCTCTCACCTTCCTCTTGACAATACTCCATAGATTCTCTATGGGGT
>JBBIGC010000001.1:26437076-26452457 GCA_037576955.1 Lepidarchus adonis
GTGTTTGTGTGTGTGTGTGTGTGTTTGTGTGTGTGTGTGTGTGTGTGTGTGTGTGTGTGTGTGTGTGTGTGTGTGTGAATGGTTCTGTCTCCATGAGCTGGTGTGATTCTACAGTGGTATTTACAGCACTTCCATTTGATTGGGGTGATGCAGGAATTTAAAGAAAAACATTACAGTCTGTTGTACTGTATATGTTTATTATATCAGTTGGCTTCAGTGAACATGTACTAGGCCACTCTTTGTGACAAACCACATTTGCTAATGGTGCAGTTGTGGCCTTAGTGTTAGAGAAGTTGGGATGGGTCACTGGTTTGATTTCCTGAAGTGCCCTTGAGCAAGGCATGTAATCCCCAACTACTTCCCAGGTCCATTTTTATTTCTATAGCGCTTTTTACAAATTATGTTGTCACAAAGCAGCTTTACAGGATGCAGGGCTGAGCCCCTAATGAGCCAAAGGCGACAGAAGTGAGGAAAATACTCACTAAATTGTAGGAAAAACCCTGGGAGGAACCAAAGCTCACAAAGGGAATCCATCCTCCTCTGGTCGACACCGGATAGTAATTACAGACACAGACTATAGATTAATTAAATTTAAAAAAATTTTAATTTCAGTTGTTCTTTGCACAATTTTTCTAGATCATCCAGATTCCTGGGTCATCTCTTATGCACTCTCCTCTTCAGCTCACCACAAAGGTTTTCAATGAGGTTGAAGTCTGGGGACTGAGATGGCCATTTGAGTGTAGAGTTTGCCATAGGTTTAAGGTCATACTTTTCAGTGAGCAGGAGATGCTTTTTCACACACTCATCCTTGGATTTACAGCAGATCCAAAGAATGTTTGTTGCCAAAAAACTCAAGTTTAGTCTCATCTGACCAAAGCACATGGTCCAAGTTAAACTTCCAGCACAGTTTAAAACTCTAGACATTTACATTTGTGATTGTAGGTTTTTCCTCTCCCAAACAGTTTGTTGGCATGTATATAGCATCTAATGGTTGTCATGGGGACTTTGTGACCCCCAAGATAGTAGTCTTTGGTGCAGTTCTCTAACAGTGAGCATTGGAGAATTTTTTGCTTCTCTTGCCAGGATGACACACGTCTGCCTTACTTGAACGACATGTTCTCTTGTCTTTTCCATGTTGAAGAGTGGCTAAGAGCAATAGGACTCTCTGTCACATCATATTTATACTCCAGGAAAACAGGAAGTAATTCATTACTAATTAAAATGTCATATTTACTCTACTTTAAAAACTAAACTAGAAATGTTTCAACTTGGTCTAAGGCATGCTCTGCCTTGTGCCCTTAAACAACTAGGATCAGCTTCAGCTTCTCTGAGACCCATTAACGAATCATTTGAAAAGTTACTCAATGTTTTAAAATGGTAAAATACTTGTTTCCAGCTCAAACAATACAATTCATATTAAGCATGCTTTCCCTCTTTGGTCTTTCTTATGAGGCACATAGGTATTCATCCTGTGTGTACAGATTTCATTATACCTCCTCAACTGAGAAGCAGGTTACTATGCTGAAATGGTAGTGATAAATTGGCAAGTTGGTCTGTTCAATAGGGTCTAGGTCTGGAGACATGCTTGGCCAATTATTATCATGTTGGAATACCAAGGAAGGGAGCAGATCATGCTCTGCTTTAGTATGTCACAGAACATGTTGGTATTTATAGTTCCCTCAATGAACTTTAGCTCCCTAGTGCCGGCAGCACTCATGCAGCCCCAAACCATGACACTCCCACCACCATGTTTGCCTGTAGGCAAGACACACTCGTCTTTGTACACCTCACCTGGTTGCTGCCATACGTCTATTCAAAAGAGTTCTTCTTGACTTCTTTGGTCGACCATGGCCTGTTCTGAGTGGAACCTATCTTGTTAAACCGCTGTAGGGTCTTGGCCACCAAGCTGCAGCACAGTTTCAGGGTGTTGGGTCTTCTTTTTCAGGTTCCTAGAGAGTCCTTTGCCATGAGATGGCATGTTGAACTTCCAGTGACCAGTATGAGAGAGTGATAGAGCTGCTTGTGTGTGACCTTGCAACATTAACGAGAATAATTAGAATAATTGTATAATGCAAAACAATGTATTTTGTACTAAAATTATGTATAACTCATATAATTATTCATATAATTATTTTCCAATTCTAAAATGCACCTATATTCTTCAAATGATTTTTAAATCTGATATGATTTTTGATGAATATGGTGTCAGCAAGTCATACCCTTATTTTATACCCTCGCTGCTCTGTATACACTGCCTGTGTGAACATAAGCAGCAACTTAGATTGAATTAACCTTCCCTAGACTTCACTGAATGTGACAGTATAAAAAGCTTTTTTTTTTAAAAATGATTTATTTTTCTGTTTAAAGATGATTGTCACACTATGTTTATAGAACTTACTTTTGAATGCCACTGTGTGGTTTTTTTTTGTTCAAAATTCACTGAAGAGAAATCTTTATTTTGATTTATTTTGGGAATAAAAGATCTTTGGTTTTTCATCTGCCTTTTCAGAAATGGTTTTAAATATTAATATTTTTAAGTTTTTGTTTTAAAAAAAAAGTATTTCTTACTACTAATTAAGTATAATTCAGATCAGCTAAAGCATAAAATGCCTCTGTATGCTTTAAAGTGCATTTGATCTTTGACGACTATAGAGGAGTGTCAGTTATAAGATATTCCAGGTTAGACACTTGTTTTTCCAGCTAAAACTTTGATGTATTTACGATGGGGATTTTGCTCTTTGAACCATTGGCATTGGTCTTAACCAAACTGAATGCCATTGATCAGGTCAGAGTTTGCGCAAAGCTACTAAACTGTTATCTGAAATGGTTTAACAGATGAAGGCAGAAACACTGACTATTCTGTTAAACTACATGTGCTCTTGCCCTACTTTCTCCACTGTTGCATATTATTTTTCTAATCTTTCCTTTTGGTTGTATTGAGAAATAGCTACACAGAGGAAGACAGCATAGCAAATCACAAAATCGTATCAGTTACACAAGAATTAATACTTTAACATGCTCATCTGGGGCCATGAGAGGACTTGTGTTGATCTGGTTTATCTAACATCTGCAGCTGTTTTATCATATCTAAACATTTTTCAAAGTATGAACTTACCAGTACTCCCTAAGCTCCCCATTCAGTCTGGAAACAGGCCAGTTAGATTGTGAGGCATGCCATATATAATATAAATAATCACATTTATTATTGCTATAGTGAGGATTAAGTGTGCTTGTAGTGCTTTAAAGTCATAATTTCAATATCAATATCTAGGTACATTGTCTCTCAGTTTCCGTTTATTCCTCTTATGCTGCATAAGCATGTTGCAGAAAAGCATGACAGGCTCATAAATCGACAGTATAGGCCATTGTTTGGTGTGGATGGATTAAAGTGGTTTTGAGACTTACGACTTTCTTACAGAGTTTTTTCTTTTAAGTCTTTTTTTGCTGAATAGACCCACACACACACCTACCCATCGCCGACTTCTAGTGGAGCGGTCACCTTCAGTGGAACGGCTCAACAAAATGAACTGCAAATTCCATCTTCAGTCACTGAAATAGGGGCATAATAAAAATGTATTACTCATATAGCTTATGATGTCTCATTGGTAATGTGATCAAAAGCCAATCTGATTATTTCCAGCTGGGGTCATCTAGACCCATAAAGGTCCCAGTATTTAAATATTGTCATTGGAATATTCATGAATATGGAAAGTGAAGGTCAAAGCTCTGCACATAAAGGTAAATATTTCTACATTCATTTGCTTTTACAGGTATGATATGTTTGATTCATGAATGAGAAGAAGCAGGATATTTCTGGAATGGGAAGAGGTTAGAAAAATGTCAAGAAAAAAAATAACAGCTGTTGACGTTCGCCAGACCTTGGGACTGAAATCTTTATAAACCGTGAATACAGACTCGTCAGAGTCAAATCAAAGCATATACCATTAATTAACTTTTGCGTAATTGGTTCAGGAAGCAGATGTACTGTACACTGTAAAAACAAATGTGGGTTTAAAATTATTTAAACATTTTGAGTTCACTCATCTTCAGAAGAAAAATTGTTTTGATATAATAACTAATAGAAAATAACCCAAAATATTAAGGCAGCAAGGTCAGTAACCCTAAGTCCATATTATTTTTTTACAGTGTAGCGCACCTATAGTTTATACAGTGGGGTCAAAATGTCTGAGGCCTGTAATGAAAATTTTATATGTTTTTATTTAATACAATTGTAACATTAAAATAATAGTTAGAGAGAAATGTAGAATTTTTAAATATTTATTTAGAATAGAATATTTAGAATTTCATATGTCACCTATTTGCTTGAGGAGATGGATGAAAACATGATGAATTCTGGCTGGTCCCTGAAGGGAAGTGAAATTCATTGTGAATACACCTCACACACTCACAACAAAAAGTGACATTGGCATGTAACCCACATAGTGGGCAGCTCTCAATGTCACCCAGGAAGCAGTGCAGTCTGACAAGTGGGAGCTGGGCTGGGACTTGAACCTGTAACCCTCTTGTCACAATGGACCAAACAATCAGGCCTGATTTGCATTTATTTATTTCTATTTATTTAATACACTTTTTATTAACCCTCCTTTTTTGTTGCAGGTCAATTTGGCCAATTTCCACTTTTGAGTTTCATAAAGTAGTCATTACCTTCTTTTTTTGCTTGAAATGTTCCTCATTTATGGCCATGAATTCGTATATGCAAAATGAGAGACTAAAATAATGTTTTTTCTTGATTATTTGTTGTTTTATAGTCTCTGTTCAAGATTTGTGGGTCAATTTGACCCATAACACAATAGATTTTTCAACATAATGTGCGGTGTTTCCAGGAATCAAACCAGCAAACCTTTTATCACAAATCCTTACTATGATCGCAGGTATGTTATTAGAACATTGTAGAACAGAGAACGTTAGGGTGTCATTGTAGACAGACAGGTAAAATAACTCATTCTCAAAGGGTTAATGACACCAAACATTTTTTTTACCTTAATTTGAAATATAACATAAAAGCAGAACATTTGAAATTCCAGCTTTTCAATAGCACCAGGTTTTACATTATTTTCATTCATTTATTCAGTAAAATATCTTAGTAGTTAGTAGCACACTTTCACAATTTTCTGTACACTGAGCATGTACAGCAACTTTTTCCAAAAACTACTTTAGCTGATTTGATCTTCAGCGAGTTTCAGAACTTGACTGGCATATTTTCATGAATCTTATTCAAAATAAACCCAAATGCAGCTTTTTGGACATCAATAATTAATGTGTTTGTGCTTTATGTTATGTGGTTTGTTAAATTAAGCCTAATCAGAGGAACTTTGCACAATCCTGTCTGACACTAATTGTTGTTGACTGAGGAAGCACCAAATGCCACGGGCAGGAATGAATGGATAATATGGGGTCTCTTTGTTTCTCAGGGGGCAGCCCTTAGCTTCCAGTGCACTGAAGAGTTGAAGCCACTGAAATGATCTAAATTTGCAATTGGTGATGAGAAGACTGGTGGGAATGGCTGGGTAAACAAAGTCTTATTGCTTTGGGCCAGAGGGAAGTGCAGCGTGGGGACTCCATGATAAAAAATATAAGCAGAATAAGAGGAAAAAGTAAATTTAAAAAATGGTTATTAAAGAAATAAACAATTTTTAAAGGATGAACTTGAACTGTAATATTTACAACATAAATATGTGAACTTTGAATGTATGTTGCATCTTCCTTGAATACTCTGCTAAACTTTTAATGGCTGTTTCTCTGAAAAGTATTTTCTTTTGCAAGAGAATCTAGGCACATTCTAGACAAGATAAGTAACTCTGGGGGGATTTGCATTTTCATTAAAAGCAGATCCTTCCACCGTTCAAAGGCTACTTTCCATTGAAACGACCTTGGCTGTTAGCCCAGAGCTGACAGAACCTTATCAACCTACAGAGACCAGAGTTCACAGCAGTGTACCATGTCTGGACAGTGCAGATGTCCCTCTGTGGGTTAGTATTGGAATTAGTTTGATAAAGATGGATTTTCATTGGATTTTTCAGGTGTAATAATATGTAAGAATGATTTTATCTAGTTTGATAAAGATGGATTTCCACAGGCCAGGTTGAATTATATGTCAGAATAAATTTATACTGTATTTCTAATATTTATTCCACATGTCCTTTTCAATTTCACACTTACAAATAAAGATTCCTATATTGCTCTTAAATTGAATGTACAGTTACAGGAAAATCCTTTAATTCTGGGGTGGTCAGTTCTGTTGATCCACCCAATGACCTGCATAGTTTCTCTCCATCCCTAATCTACCCCACCTGACTGAGTTGGTGCAGACCCTCTGGGGCATCTAAACAGTAGTGTCAGGCATGCAGGATCTGTAATCTTCTGGGTGGTAGATCTACAGCAGTAGGATTGAGAACCCCTGCTTTTACTGATTATATTAACTGACTGATATCTGATAATCGGCATTTAAAACAAAAATCAATGATTTGGGCATTTGGGTATAAAGCATTTGGATATATAGAAATTATTTATATAATTATAATTAATTTTATAATTATTATAAAATATACATGAAAACTACATATATATATGTAGTTTTCATATTTAAGTATATATTTATATTTATCACAGTAACATGACTGTATTTTATGCAGTGTCTTTTGAGAGATCAAAGGTAATAAGTCTTCAGTTGTGACTTTTACCTTTTGCCTAAACCAGTTGCGATGTCTTCAGGTTCCCTGAATTTTTTTTAGAATATTATGCACCAATTCGCATCAATTATTGAGACAATTCTCTCATTAAGTTTGGCACAAATTGGTACAGTAAGTGAGTCTTTGACTGACCCTAGATGCTACATTTATACCTAATCATAATACCCACACCTACTACCAGCTTACTGTGGAATACTTACAAACAGGTTATAAGTTAATTAATATAATGTAAAAACTTCTGATTCTTATTTTGTGCTTATGCCAAGCTTTTTAAAAATGTAATTGGTAAAAAATTAATTTACAAAAAACATTCAAGTTGATTAGCCAAACCATTAAAAACATTAAATGAAGCAAAGGTTCAAGAGAGTTTTCATTTTTTATTGCATTTTCAAGTGTTTTTGAAAGGAGGTTTGTAAAATCTTTATATTTTCAAAAGTCAATAAATTATATGGCTCTTCAAGCTTTCAAATACACATAACACAGCAACTTATTTCATTTGAACAGTTTCTTGAACCAAAAGTTCACTGAAGGTTTTTATGTCTTTCTTATTGCTCTAACATTTGAAATAGCAAAATGGGCATAAAAGTTTTTTCGCCACTTTCAGCTACAATGTTATAGGTTTCAGGAATCAAATTCACTTTCTTGATCCCAATGAACAGTGTGTCACTGTGTAAGCAAAGCATTATGGGCTTAAGAGATGACGACTGGGAAATAACAGGGAAAGAATTTACTGTCCAGCTAACTCTAACAAACCCTGAAGCCCAATTGACACAGGTCAGCTGCTGAGAAGGCTTCTCCAGTATATACCATTTACACATGAAGCTATGAAGACTGATGCTGTGGTGAGAAGTGGTGAGAAGAATGGATTGGCTGATGTTTGCTGGTGCTGGAGTAAAGCTGGTCACTCATGCTCAGTATGGCCTGTCACTTCCATTTTAGAAATGGGATAAGGATGGATGGTCACTTTTATGGTCAATAGAGGAGCTTCTCAATCTTGATCAGTGATTTTAGCATCAGTCCTGAGATGCAGCCAAATGGTTCCTGTGTTGATAAATTCAAGTCAAAGGTGTGAGAGTAGGGAAAATATTAATGTGTGCGGTGCTATGGCGATCCAGGATTGTTTGACACAACCTGTTCAAGGTAAATAGAAGTTCCTTTTTGGTCATATTAAAGTTGGCCAAGTTTCTGACTGGCTATAAACAACTTCTTACTGGGCTGGGAGTGAGAGCATGTTGATTTTCAAAGATGTGGGCTAGAGTGTTTTCTTTACAGCAACATCTTTTCACACAGACGCTGCTGCTGATGGGATTGACTGCTCTAAGCTTCTTGGCTTTGAAGAAAAAGAGCTTCCTGTTTGTTTATCAGAATAATATAGCCGTCAGTTCAGCCTCCACACAGACACAGGGAGTCAGACTTATCACTCTACAGGAATGAATCACACTGAAGGATTTCAGCATGGGAGCAGCCACTTTAAAAGATCATTATGATTTTATCACCCATACCAAGACATACAATATTAAAATATAATTTTGATTTTATCGCACATACTGAGATATATAATATTGTTGCTTTTGGAAGAATATATCTCCAAAGGAGCAAATGTTCAGAAGCAGAGAAAATCATATTAAGCGGCTTTAGGAGCTTTAATATGCCCAGGGAGCTTAAAGGTAAGGGTCAGCAATAACAACAACAACAGCAACAAGAATCAGATAGTTAGAGATTAGAAATATTATTTGAATATTTATTATTATTATTTATTTGCAACAACTTATTATGGGAACAACAGGTCAGTAACATGACCGGGTATAAAAAGAGCATCTTAGAGAAGCAGAGTCTCTCAGAAGTAAAGATGGGCAGAGGTTCACCAATCTCCAAAAAAGTGAATCTACCAAAAATAAAAAATTAAATTGAAAATCAAAGCTCAATATATAGTCATGATTCGAGATTTTTTTAAAGACTGCATGGGTTCAGGAACGCTTCCAAAAATCATTATCTGTAATCTGTCATAAATAAAAAGCAATATGTGAACATGATCCAGATGATTTTCTCACCTACTACTTGGTCCCATAGCTGGATATTTTCTTCTCTGGACCAAAGATGATTTAAAATAGTAAAGTGAAACTTGAAATGCAAAATAATTTTTCCCACATTAGTGCTTATGGAATTGCTCATCTGGAAAGGGGCCATCAGTGCTGACAGTTATCCAGGGGGTCCGTAATGGTGTAAAAGTGAAAGTAAAAATACATACAGTGGCTTCCATAATTATTGCCACCACTGGTTAAGATGTGTTAAAAGCCTTAAAATAAATTCAATTTTTATTGCAAAAGCATACTCTCACACTGAAAATTGTAGAGAAATGTAACCTTCAACTCAAAAACCCCTGATGAAGAAATCATTATTTTTCATAAAATCACCTGAAATTCACTTGAGTGAAAGGTTACATTTTTTTATAATTTTCAGTGTGAGAATATGTTTCTGCAATAAAAACTGAATTTATTTTAAGGCTTTTTACACATCTTAACTAGAGGTGCCAGTAATTATGGAGGGCACTGTATAATGAAAATGCTCAGAAAATGGCAAAACAGAGCCCCAGAAGGAATGTCTCCATCTGGTGGACTGATGTAAGTAGGGTTTTCAAATTACGACACACGGAACCTCGTCTTAAAACAAGGACCCCCTGTATTCAGGTTTTAGAGCAACATACAGTATGCTCCCATACAGACAGTGTTTTTTAAAAGGTAGGCCTTGCATATTTCAGCAGAACGATGGTAAATCACAAAGTGTGCCTATTATAAGAGCACGACATCAAAATAGAAGAGAAATTGGCCTATCTGCAGTCTAGACCTTTCACATACTGAAAACAACAAAAATATGACAAAGAAGATGCAGAACTGTTAAGCACTTAGAATCCTTTATTAGACAAGAGTGGGGTAATATTACTCCTCCAAAAGTCTGGCAATAGGTCTCCTCAAAATGTTTATGGACTGTTGTTAAGAAACAGAGGGCATGGTAAAAAAAAAAATGGCCCTGTCCCAACTTTTCTGAGACATGTTGCTGCCATCAAATTTAAAAACGAAGTTTTTTTTTTTTGGGTACCTCAGTTTAAACATTTGATGCTTTATATGTTATAGAAATATATTTTTGATGATGAAACCATATTAGTATAGTGATCTATATGTTCTTAAATTAAAATAACAAAAAAAAATGTAGTAGCCCAAAGCAGTAAAATATAGAAAGATATAAAAAAAAAAATCACTGATAAATGCTATTGTTTTTATGACATTGGCAATAGGCTTTAAGGAAAGAATCATAGCAGGGTTAAGTTAATGTAAGCCAACACTTGCAGCTAGTTTTGTGAACGGAAAGGCTGTTTGCTGTTCCACTTCACAGCATCAAAACAACGGGGGCGGCACGCATTTCCGCAAAACTCATATCAGACATTAACCTCCAATATGCAGTCAAGCATGTCCTTAAATTTCTATCATCAGATTCTAGACCCTGAACACATTCATGGTTTCATGGTGATGGAGCTTACAGCATCATTTCAAGCTGAGTGCGTATGCCTAAATCCATTGTTCAAGTATTCTAAGTATGTATGGTTCATTTACCAGGCATGAACACACACACACACACACACACACACACACACACACATACACACCGCTTCTCTATACCATCGCCTGGGCTGAGTGCTCTCTCAGCTCATCCTCAGTCTGCTCACATTCAGAGCTCTGCCTGTGAATCCCATCACATCCACATAATCAAAGGCATTTTTCTGTAGGCCTGGGATGTGCACCCAGCACAGACAAGGTGAAAGCACTGAGGCATGTTTTCTGTTGTGAACAGAATATTCATTATAAGAATGATTGTGAGAAGGTTTTTGGCAATGTTGGAATACCTGCGGGGATGTTTTGTGATTACCTAGTCCTGCTCACTTTGTGCAAAGGTCTGTAGTGGATTTGGAGAAGAGAGGTCTCTTTTCTAGAATACTTGAGCAATCACCTGGCTTTACAGTTCATTATGTTGCTATATTTGACAACACAGAAAATACAGTGTTCTGACACTGGTCAGACGATGTTGAAATAACTACAGTATTTCCCCAACAATAGGCCGCCCCACATTCTAGGCCCCATTCTAGAAGCAGCAGAAAATGCTCATTTATGTTTTAAATCTCTAAGATAAGCCGCGATCGAATAACATCTATTGTTATTAGTCACAATTTACAGATTGGAATTAAAAGCATCTAACTTGACCCCTGGAGATCTTTGCAGCTCTATAACAGTAGTGATATTATTCTGTAGTTGAGCATAAACAATTAAATTGCAATGCAAGAACTACGCTGCAGAATTTAAGCTCCAGGTTGTTGCTTCCATGACGCAACGTTTGCAATATCTGAAACGAACGTGTATCTGACATCAGCAACACAAAGCAGCACAAGATACAATTGACAACGTTTTTGGATCTGATTTTTAAGGATTTGAAGAAAGGTAAGCCTAATAATCTTTGCATTTCAGTGTTGCTAATTTTATACTAAAAAAATTACATTTAGAAAGTACATCACTGTACTGCAGTAGCCCCACCCTCCAGTCGTTCAAACAAAAATTAAAAAGTCTTTTTCCAGCCAACAATAAATTTTGTTCCTTTTATTTCTGTTAAATTGGCTTTTTCCAGCATGTATTATACACTAGGATGTGATGTAATGTAGCAAGGGGCTGAAAAAGTTTAAGAGAGGCTGGATGCAGCAGCGGTGATTAAGTAACAGAACATCGTCACTGATCTGTCTTTGCTTTGCGTTGCTTTTCAAACTGATAGTTGCTGCAGTAAACAGTACATTTAAGTTCCACTAATCATTTGGGGATGTTGTCTTTTCATACTGAATAATACTTTTAGTGAATGTGTTTTCATGTTTTTAGATTGGCCGCCCCATTTAAGCAACCGCACCCAATACCGGGTTTTTATTGTGCCTATTGTTAGGGAAATACGGTAAACATCATCTACAGTGAACTCTGCATATTTTGATGCAAAACATAAAATATGGAAAATGCATGTTGGACACAGGCAATAGTTAATGATTGTGCATATGCACATTTGCATATGACTGTAAAAACACTGGAATTTACATTTAACTAAGTCATTGTTTGATGCAGGTTTGGCACCCAAGTTTTCTGCCTTGTTCCCCAGCAAGTTTTTTCTCTCTTGGCTTCTGGACAGCCGTCGGATTGGGCCTTGCCTAGTCCTAATTTGGCCCGCCATTGTTAAGCTGGTGAGAAATCAAAGAAAATGATTGTTGCTGATGAATAGAAAAAATTACGTCTTTTTGATAATGATAATTATTGGTTGTAATTTTTTGTTGCTCTGCAGAGGTTTGAAGGATGCTGTGCTGTACCCACAAAAGAACTAGACAAATGTTTTAAAGTTTTGTCTTAGACATTTGCTGAATACTGCCATTGTGTTTGCTTCTTTGATTATTTTTTGAGCTTCCAGTAATCAGTTCCTTTCAATGACAGATGTTTGCAGAAGTGTTATGTGGCCGAGCCAGTTTCTTCAGAACTTTTAGTGCCACCTGTCACTTTGAAATAAGCTCATAATAGTGAGAGCTTGATTCATCTGGTCCTTCGAAAGCGCTTTCCAAAGCCAGGATAATAGAAAACATAAACGTCCGACATGTAGCCGCACAGATTGAATTCACTCACAATGCTAAAAGTGCAATCAGAGGTGGACGTGTCACCAGATAACCCACCACTGTTGGGGACGGAATTAGATGTCAGGGATCGACGTCTGTGAAATACGGTCCCCTACCCATAATTCCCCAGGGAAGCGGGGACGCCACTTTCTGCCGATGTGAGGAGGTTAACGTTGAGCAATAAAGGGAGCTGAGGAGAATGGGAATGAGGCTAATGAGAGGTGATAAGATTCATTCTAGACCTCAATTTCAAGGATGGAGGAGCCAGTTGTCTTGGAGAGGACAGCTGAGAGTGCCATGAGAGGAGTAGAGGTCCTAATGGAAGACATTAGCTGCTGAGAAGGAGTGCGCTATCCCTGGAGGTGAAGTACAATTTCCAGGGGGTTCTGCTGACATGGTAGGCCCATACAAATCCTAGGTGAGTGAACCCATTTCATGGAGTTGTTAGTAGAGGTTCCTGTACTCACTGCCATTTAGACGCTCACATCTACTTTTGGGAGGCTAGGGAACGGTGTATTTGTACTTTTCTCTCAGGAAACACACTTCATTTATTGTGGAATGGCTAACAAACAGTTAGCCGTTGAATTGAGTGTACTGAAACAGAACAAAAGGATGGATTGAGCATCCTTGTCCCTCCATGAAGACAGGAACTCTTCAGGAACTCTAAAATCCAAAACCGAGCTGCCACTTTCATTTAAAAGATGCTTAGGAAGAAGCTATGGGACTAAGTAGTAGGTGAGGAGCAAATCATAGTGTTTTATCTAGTTTGCTGGATATCACAGACACAAATACTAAATCCTGAGATTAACACATAGTATCCGTGGCATTAGCATTCATGTTGAAGAAGCTGGAGTGTGCCGGCAATGCTGGTGCAGCAAGATTTTCACAAAACACAATTACAAATTTCCGCCTGCTAAGCCGCAGCAGCAAAACGGAACTGTTAACACTTGACCCTATGATGAAGTGGCAAAATTGGTTTCTAGGGAATGGTTTTAGCTTGGAGTAAAGACCAAAAGAGAGAGCATGAGAATGCCGTTGTGGCTTTTATGTGAGTCAGCACGGGGAAATAAAAATAGTTCCAGTGTAATTTCCACTGTGACAGAAAAGAAATCAGTCAAGTTAATATTACATTCCCTCTTTGAGGACAACTTTTTACATTTTGGTCATTTTATTTATTGTTACTATTCTCAGAAGTTGTGTGCTGTTTTCAGAAGCAAAAAAAATGGCATATTGGAAAGGCTTATTGCGTAATTCTATGTTTCCAGCCACCTCTGATTAAACGGCATTGGAGAGAAGGTTTTGCTGGCTAACATTAATAACCATGCACCTGGAATTGGAGAATTAGGAGAGGCAGGATGGGAAGAAAGTTGTGGGCCGATAAAGGCATTAGACAGAAATTACATCGCAGTCATTAAACAACATTAAGTCGAGTGGCATCCAGTTGCTTAATGAAGTCTTCAGTTAGTAATAACAAATGCTTGAAAAGATCCAATTGAGCTCAGAGAGTCAAAATCGCATGAATATTTCCGGTAACTCATGCTTCATTAACTATTCATCACCTAATCAACCATCCCAAATCCTGAACATCCAAAACGTTTGGAGACTCATTTTCCAATCAGGGCTCCTTAGTTTTAGTGCACTCAATGAAATTATGCTTACATGCTCAATATAACTTCTTATCCAAGAACTGAACCAAAACCTCTCTGATTAGTAAATGAACATCTAATATGCTGGGTGAATCATTAGCACTTTTGCAAACATATGTACTGTACTGTTGTAAAGTTTTATTCCTCTGAGAAATTTACATGTAAGAGTAGTTTAAAAAAAATTCAGATCAATTATATTAGAATCAGTACAAATAAAAGGAATACAGTGAACAGTACATGTTTCTCAATGTGTTGGGTTACCATTTCCAGAGTTCTCCTCATGGAAGCCATGTAGGAACCATCAAATCCCTGGTTTAGCCTCAATCAGTGGTTAAATTTGTTAAAGTTAAAGTGCTGCGGCTAAGAGAGTTTGACATCCATGCAATGGCTGGAGCCAAAGAGGGGGGATCACCAAACCTGCACCGTTCTAACACATAGCAACTACTTTTTTTTACACATAAAACACATTTAGATTTGTCTTTTTTTATTTTTTTATTTATGGTGACATGAGGAATCAATAACACTGTAAACATATATATACAGTATATATAATGTATAGTGCTGTGCAAAATATTATTTATTTTTAAGTATATTTAAGAGTTGTTTAGACAGGCCTTACTATATATATTTTTTTCTGTCTAGAAATTTACTATGCACTTGTATATAGAGTCACTTGGCTAACAGCTTAAAAACCAGCCACCTGATTTGCAGTTGCTCATTTGCCTCCCAAATGCTTCCATCCAGCACAGCCACAGGTAAAATGTGCATAGGAAATGTTGGCTTGTGTCATTTGGAAGATGTGTAACTGGCATTCAGGCACCCAATGAAAACGAATAAGCTTCAACTTTAAATAGTCTGGCTTCTCCGAAGAGATAAAGATGTACTTCACTCTGCATAATGTCATCACTTTACCCGGAGCCCCAAACCGAGCTTCAGGAAGTAGCTTTTAGCATTGACACACCTGGCTATTTATAGGCAGAGGAAACAAACTAATTAAGAGAGTTTGGCTTTTTCTTGTTATGACCTGTCTAATGCTGAACGCACTGGGGATGTGAGACATCTCCCTCTGCTGCAGATAGTAATTAAAGTGTTTGAGGAGAAGATGCAGACATTCAAGGGAATTCAGCAAAACTCTGAATACAAACCCCCTGAAACGCTGACAAGTAAGCTCCCTCTCTTGCTACATCTCTGTGAATGCTTCTCTCTCTCTCTCTCTCTCTCTCTCTCTCTCTCTCTCTCTCTCTCTCTCTCTCTCTCTCTCTTTTTCTCTCTCCCTCTCTCTCTCTCTCTCTCTCTCTCTCTCTCTCTCTCTCTCTCTCTCTCTCTCTCTCTCTCTCTCTCT
>JBBIGC010000001.1:26452805-26466713 GCA_037576955.1 Lepidarchus adonis
TCTCTCTCTCTCTCTCTCTCTCTCTCTCTCTCTCTCTCTCTCTCTCTCTCTCTCTCTCTCTCTCTCTCTTTCTTGCTAGCTTTCCACTATAATCTTTCTCACTCTCTCTCTCTCCCTGGTTCTCTCACTTTCCCTTACTCTCTCTGTACCTCTCTCTTTCTCATTCTAGCTGATAACTCACACAAACTTTTGATAAGATGAGGTCAATATGTCTCTCGCCTCTCTCTCTTTCTCAAACTATCTTTCAGTCTTACTCTCTCTCTCTCTCTCTCTTTCTCTCTCTCTCTGTCTCTCTCTCACGCCCCCTTTATCTCCCTCTCTCTCCCTACTTTCAGTGCCCAACACTGCATAAACTTGTTTTTTGGGAATATTAGCACAGATGGTGATGAGGCAGTGTACTCCCCTAAGACTCTCATGCTTTGTAATCCACATGACAAGCAGCAGGTCTGTTATATCTGAGGAGACGCTTTTGAGTCAGTAGGTGTGCCGTGTGCTGCTTCGTGGCGGGGGTTGTAATTATTGTCGACAAGAGCAAACACGCGAAACAAAATCAATTTCATAGATTTAATTTCTGCCTGATTAAAAGATACCAGCTGACGTTGACGCCGCAGCATCACACCCAACCCACAATACATTCAATCTGTTAAAAGATTACAGGTGCTGATGAGGCACAGATTCATTCCCGATTGACTAATGCCACAAAACATGGGACATGGCAATGTTCCCAACAGAATGGTGAGGTATTGGCTGAATTTGGTCTTATTACCTCATGTAGTTACTCGCAAGGTCATACAAGTATTCAAACGAACCAGAACCAAGACACTCTGTGCTGAAATATTATTAATACATTTCCACATATTCATAATACACCTGCAACATATGCCAACACATATAGTGTAATAGCATCATTATTTAAAACATGTAATAGTAAACAGACTAAAATCTAATATGACAATACCTAGATATATTCAAATTTCTATATATTCCATATAAAAGAAAAACATATGTGCATATACTTGTTCATATACAGAGTATGGATGCACAGTATACTGTAAATATATGCAGTGTGTTGAAAATATATATGCAAGTTCTAACAATACAAAATACAAAAGTTACAAAGACAAAATAATATCTAATAATGTGAATAACCAGCTTGATTGTGTGATTGTTATAAAGCTTTACCCACTGTATGTACTAGTAGGTCCACAAATAAGCTCCAGTTAGTCCAAAATGCAGCAGCAAGAGTTCTTACTAGAACCAGAAAATATTAGCACATCACCCCCATCATATCTAATCTACACTGGCTCCTGAGCAGATTTCACATTAAATATAAAATACGGTTATTAACCTACTATAAAGCACTGAATGGCCTTGGACAGTATCTGAGTGAACTCTTAGACCCTTATAATCTACCAAGCCTACTTAGATCACAAGGTGCAGGCTTTTTGCTGGTTCCTCATGTTGCAAAGGTCACAGCAGGGGGCAGAGCTTTCTCTTATAAAGCCCCGCAGTTATGAAATAATCTTCCAAATATTGTTCGGGACTCAGACACAATCTCAATATTTAAGTCGAGGCTGAATATTTGTTTAGTCAAACTTACTGTTAGTTGTAGATAAAGGGCAGACCCAGATTTATGGTCAACTGGGATGCTTGGATGCTGTTGCCCCCCCTCCCAGACGCGTTCAGTCCTTTTGTTGACGATCGAGTGGTTGGCTTCCTCGTGACCAAGGATGCCCTCATGTCTGTTGTACCTCCTGGTTCTCCCCTTTAGCTGTGCTGTTATAGAGAGTTTTGTCGGAGCTCCTGCACTCAGACCACAATGTTCATCACTCTAAATAATCCAAAACATTGAGCATCCCTAATAGTCTCTCTCTGTGAATTGTCAGTTCAACAACAACATTTTTCAATGCCAGGTTACAAAGAATTTAGACTTTTTACCATCTACAGATGCATAATATTGGGAAAACATATTAACTTTAGTTAACGTAAAGTGAACCTCTGTTAAATGTGCATGACCGTCAAGCCCTCAAAAAGCACTGCATGAGAATTGTTATTCTAATGTGGTACATATATTCATATGGGCTTTGGAGTACACAGAGGTTTATATTGGGATTTTAAGAATTTTGACATTTTGGAATTCAAGGCAACAGGTTTTCCTGAGAAATCCTCATTTAGCAAAACATTGTTGGGCCTGTTAATGCACAAACTGCCACAATTTAGCTTGGTAGGCACAGACACAAATAATTAAAAAGTGTAGTTAAAGGAAAGGTGATGTAACACAGTAGTAAACATGCCTCTGTCCCATTTGTTTTAAGTGTTAAGTGTTGCAGGCATCAAATTTTACATTCATTTATATTTATAAAATGCATGGAAGTTGTTCACTGTAAACAATATAAATATTTGTTCTTTTGTCAGTTAAAGAAAGTATAAAGCGAATTAACAGTTCAAAGATTTGCAAATTCAATCAACTATTATATACTTATATATAAATGAAAGTCATTTGAAAAGAGGCAAAGACTACCTTCTAAAATCAGGGCCTATATTTTTAAGCATTTCATAGTAAGAACTCCAAGCTCAGATGTGGTCTCATCCGTCCTCTAAACAGTGTTATATAGGCAGTAGAGGTTAAGATCTTCTAGCATCCAGTCCATAAAGTTGTATTCGACTTACATTCTCTACTTTTCTATCTGTATTCATTATCTGTCCTGGTCAAGTCATTGTTGAACCTTTGTGGAACAGAGCCTTGCAAACCTGTCAAATCATCCTATAAATTCTACAGGTGCAACAAAAGGGAAAGGTCTTTTGATCTATGAGCCAATAGCTTTAGGCTTGTAGAGAGCAATGGCATCAGAAATTACCCTCTGACATTTTATCTGCAGATATCAATCAGCCAGGAGACACAGTAACCCAACATGTATGGTATTTTCACTGAGCAGAGGGATCACTGATTTGTCTGAGCTGTGGCTGAAATGTCAAGGCTTAGAGTGAGTTATACTAGGTTAAAAGGTCCTAAGTCCAATACCTATTGGCAACATGACAGGGGGAAATAGAGCCATTTTTGGATCTTCTGCATGAATGTATGAGAACAACTATTTCTAGCTAATGGATATTAGCATCATCCTCCTTGTTTGGCTTTGCGTTGTCTTTATGATGAACAAAAGCAAAAATACAACATAAACTAAAAGTACAGTACAATGTGAGTAGCTTTCATAACCACCCATTCATTCACTGCCCTGAGTCATGAGTTGCAATAATTTACTGTATACAATACAGTTCTGTCTGTTTGCAGGATCACTTGAAGAAATCTCACAAAGACATTTAATAGCCTTAAATGCAAATGTCTTCAAAGCCTGAACTGACAGAGACTTTGTAAAAGTATTTGGAGATGTGTGAACATCTCACAGATAGGAATGAGAAAGTGTACACTCCTTTTACAGCTAAATTTGGGCAAATCCAAAATGAAGGCATTAGCACTTTGTGCATCAAGATAAGAATAGTTGCCACACATCACACAGAAATGCTGTGCCAATTAAGTGCTTGTCTGAGAATTTTATACCTAAAAGGTTAACAGAAATGGACCTTCTGTTATATCATTTATGTAATAAGTAGTAGTTAAGGTCTCAGAGAAGGATCCTTTGGAAAATATTGTGGGTAATTATGTGTATTGTGAAGTTACATGGTGAAAATAGTACCAAACAAAATGACCCCAAAAATTGTGACTGTATTAAATATTTCTACATCGTTGTCATTAGAGACTGTAAAAAATTTTATATATTTCAATACATTCTTATATTTGTAATTATATTTAATTCTCTTATTCAATTGGTAGGATAATTAAAAATATAAAAATTCTTGATAAGAATTACCACACAAAAAATAGAAATCAGTTGAATAATCAGTTGAGAAATATAAAGTATATTGACTAAGTTTAAGTTTACTTCATTAAATTTAAACAGAAAATTATGACTGGTGTACAGAAATAAATCCCAGACCCCAGAAATATCGTGGTTCATTTGGGATATGAGAAAACAGCAGGGGAATAACTGCAGGGAGTACTCAGGCAGGTACATCTGAAAATAAACCCACAGTTACAGCGTAGCTCACTCTGTATGCTGACTGGGAGTTTTGCCAACGATCTATAAACTAATACCAACTACAACTACAGCTTTATGCATTAGTAAACTAGTACACACTCTCAACAGATAAAGTTCTCATGGTGTTGCAAAATCCAATCTGTATCACACTGCCTGGTTGAAGAATGTGGGAAAACAGACGATCAGATAATATTACATCCTCTGGAACAAGTGCCAGCAGCTGGCTGATCAAGAGACAGTCACTGATGGGTGATGGCACAGGCTTGTCACAACATCAGAGTAACTATGTGTGTGAGCGCAGAGTGAAGTCCACTCTCTGGCAGTCCTCCAGCCTGGGTAGATGAGGAGCGGTGGTGAACATATGGGGGGTCGGTTGGGGTCTGCTGGCATGGGGCCACAGCTCCTGTAGGGGACGGCGCTCAGGAGTGGCTTATTCTGTTGCACTCACTGAGGACATGTTGAAACTCTCGCTGTACAAAAGAGGTGTGAGGTCCTTGTGATGAGTTGATCATCACCACATCTGTCTCACTAAAACAAGTGCCAAGGTGCTGTAAGAAAAAAAAAAACAACAACTCTAGTTGGTGCTGTTTGCTAACTGAAATTACCTTTTCATGCTGAGCCCACAAGTACCGTATATCTTCCAATAGCAACCCCGGCAATTATTAAAAAAAATAACGCCCCGACGTTTAATAGAGAAAGGGGTTTGATGGAGACGGGTTATTATTCTCCTCGCAGACAGAATGGTGATGGTAGCTTCTTAAAAATTTATTTTTGTTTTAAGATAAAACATCACGACTAAAATCATCACTCTGTCTGTTTGGTGGTGATACTTGTCTGTGATGCTGCTGTTATTGTGGGAGTGGTTTAGCACCGAATCCAGTGATGAATTTAAACAGAGACGCTTAATATCCATCAATAACCCTCAGATATTGCGACAAAAATGAATAATTACACACGTTACACTCATATAGCTCTCTTCAGAAATCAGAGGTTTGTTTTAAGCAGTTTCATACTTTTTAAGGAATAAATTCTGTTAAAACACGGAGGTAGAGCGTGAAAGTGTTTATTGGTAACGGGCGTCAATAAAAGACGGGCTACTATTAGAAGATATACTGTAAATTCATTTATAGTGCTGGTTTTATAGAATGTTGGCAAATATCCTATTCAACCTACAGAATGAGCTAGAAGGTACAGTAACGCTGGTAACCACACAGAGATGACGCAGGTTGGAAACATCAAGGACAAACTCTTTAAATATTCAGTCAAATACAAGACAAAAGAATGTATGCCTGGTGTGTGTGTATAATTACTCGATTAACAATGTATAATGATAATAATGTATAATGTATTAATAATGTACTCCATATATTAACATTTTAAGTTATTTTTTACCAACCATGCATTGTAGGCAAAGTGCCTCAAACTACATGGTCACTCAGAACCCTAAATGGTTTGTTCTGCTGTGGTTTGAAGAACTCTTCTTGAGGCAGTAGGTTTGCAGCTTTCTGCAGTCTTTCCCACTCTTGGTGTTATTATTTTATAAATTACTCCACCTTTAAATTTTTTATTTGCTAACCTACCAATCAAATTTATTTATTTATTTATTTATTTATTTATTTATTTATTTATTTATTTATTTATTTATTTATCAAATTTATTTATTTATTTATTATTATTATTATTATTATTATTATTATTATTATTATTATTATTATTATTTTACATAATTAATTTATTTAATAATGTGTTAAATGACTAAATGCAAACATAAATTTAAATGGAACATGAGGGGTCTGTTAGACTAGATGGAGTTTTTTTGTATAACCCCTGCATGACTTAGCAATAGTATGATTTTACTCATAGTCAATATTTTTTTAAATAATATTTAATATTAAATATTCTAATATTTAACACATAAATCTGTGTTCTAACAGAGTGAAAATCACATTACTGTAATTCATTTACTGCGATAGAAAGTTGTCTTGTTAGACCTGAATTTTTCTATACTCTGTGGGCTACAGGGGGCTATACAGATACAGTCTTATGCAAAAGTTTAGGCACCTCTTGATAAATAGCAGATTTGAGTGATTTTGTAATTGAAAATATGTTACGCAAACTCTCTAGGACATAGGAAAAATGCACATTATTTTCAGCAAACATTGATGCATAGTTACATTTTATGCCATAATTTGAACAAAAATTAAAAATGAAAAATATTATTGCACTGTGCAAACGTTTGGGTACCATAAGAGTTCCAAAGCCTCGGATTCTTTTTTCAAGGTTTCAGACCTTAATCAGCTAATTAGATCTGATGCATGACAACAGGTGTCATTAGTAAATGTCAGCTGGTGTCAATTTCAAAGCTTTACAAATACTCTCACTCTTCAAACCTTGTGCACACACTTGTGGACACTCAACATCCATGGCATCTGAGGAAGACTCCTTGCCAACCATTAAGAACACCTTGCCAACCATTAAGCATGGGGGTGGATCTATCATTTTTTGGGGTTGTGTTGCAGTCAGTAGCACAGGAAACATTGCACGAGTGGAGGGAAGAATGGATTCCGCTGAATACCAGCAAATTCTGGAAGCACACATCACACCATCTGTAAAAAAGCTGAAGCTGAACAGGACGATGATCCTAAACAAACCTCGAAATCCACCATGGACGACCTCAAGAGACACATAATGGAATGGCCATCACATTTCCCTGGTTTACACATAATTGAAAAGTTGTGGGTAGATCTAAATAAAGCTGTGCATGCAAGACGACCAAAGATGAATACAGAACTAGAAGCGTTTTGCAGGAAGAATGGGAGAAAATCCCAAGTACAAGAAAAAAAATACTCATATCTGCCAGAGGAGGTGTTACAAAGTACTGATTATGTAGGGTGCCCAAACATTTACACAGTGTCATAATAATGTTTTTATTAAAGCAACAACGCATCAATGTTTGCTGAAAAATTTGTGTATGTCCTAGAGAGATTGTGTTAAGAACTTTTCAAAATCACCAAAATCTGTTATTTCTCAAGGGGTGCCCAGACTTTTGCATTAGACTGTATGCTGTCTATGCACACTGGGGAATGGAAGCAGTGGGGCGCACTAAGATGCCTGTAGAAATTCCTTACCTATTAATAAAACAGTGCACATACCTGGTAACAGATGCCTTGTGTTGTTTTCAGTTTACAAACACTTTTAACCTGAACCTTTTATGAGGAACTTTTAAGAGAACAGAGCTGGAGCAAACAGCAGTGTTGACTTTGAGAGGAGTCGACCCATCTTACTTGCTGATTCAGTAATTTGCCTAGATCAAGCCCAAGGTGATTTTCTAAAAGTAGCCTTAAAGAAGATCTGCGGTAGACACAAGGGACGCGCTCACATACATACTAATGTATGTGAGTAAACATCCTCTTCCTAGTGCAGAGTAAGCACTTTTGGAAAGAGATGATGAAAGAATGAGACAGACACTGGACTTTTTAAAGTTTGGTTTTCGACACAACTTGTGATGCAATTTGCACAATCTGAGGATTATTTTTCTATCATCTGCTCTCGGAGCTCCATTAGACAGCACGCATGTCTCATCATCACTTATTTACATCATTTTATTTCACTTTGATGAGAGCAAAGCTCGTAATTGCATGTACCTCATACCATCATATTTCCCTGATTAAAATTTTACGCTTCCATAAATAATGCATTTAATCATGCATAATGTAAAACTCAAACAAAGTATAGGCCTTGCAAACATGAAAACTTTAAGAACTATGTTTTTCCGTTTCATTAAACGGAGAATAATCTCTGGATGTTGTAGACTCGGCCCAAAACACTGATGGTATTGGGATCCAAGCTGTTAAAGAAGCACCGCTGAGATGAGTGCGGGGTTGCGTGGCGTCTCTATTAGCGCGCTGGAGAATTAAAATGGAAATGAAATCAAAACATTATGGTCTTTTGAAAGCTTGCAACCTTGAATGGCGTCTTTGATGTAAACCGCATGACCGCGCTGTCTCGGTCATTGTCAGCACTACAAGAGCATGCCATTTGACAAAGAAACAGGTTTACCTCACTGCATAATGCAAGGCCACAGTCCTCCCAGGCTTTGTTCCCTGGGATTTATTTCAGACTAGCTGCTTCAGTCAGTTCAGGGCTGTGCCTGTCATCTGTTCACAATAGAACACCTGGAGGTGCTCACATCAGCTCAGAAGCAGCTGCAAGAATAGAATTCACTGTCACGACAAGATGGGGAAAGATTCAACTGGTCAGGTTAAAAGGACCAGACTGGACCGGACTGAGGAAAAGTCTCATGAGGTCAGATCTGGATCCATTTGAATGGTTTCTAATTGCTCCATTCCTTAACCTTGCCAACAGACATGCTACCTGATGGCTTGAAGTGCAGTGTCCTTATCGTGGCTACCACTGTTGCTGATAACACTGGTAAGAACGGTTACCTCTAACGCCGGGGAGAACGCTCTCCTATCTGTCAGCACATTCACACAAGGTAGGATCATGACAGTGAGATGGTTGAAGATTGGCAGCAGGGAACAGAAGGTAGGGGTAGAAGATGTGGACAGCGAGAGTACAGAATGTGGTTAACTTTGTAAAAGAGGCCGTCCAATTCTCAGAGACCCTATAGAATTACCATCTACTTTATTAGAAATGACATTCTTGCATTTCTACACTCTAGCCACCTTCTGAGATGAATTATAGAACTTCTGTGGTCATTCATAATTTGTTAGCCACCATCACCTACCGGTCAGTTTCTGCCCATATATATATATATATATACATATGTACACATATGTAACTATTTACGAACTAAGCTTTCTTCATATTTGGTAGTATGCAGAAATCAGAAATTACAATAGACAATAGGCTTTAGAATAGTGTTTGCTGTTTTTTACTGCAGCATATGCAGTTGTTTCTTCTAATTTTAAAGTTATGCTTTGAAGACATGGTTATCAGAGATGTCTCACAGAAATGCATAGTTGACTGTATGTTGTGTCCTGTTTATCTGTATCTGTATCCTGTTTATCTGTATAATCTCTTCTAAATATGAGCAAATTAATGCAAATTTATTAAGAGGAGTTAAAACATATTTTTGTAGTGAAACACAGGGTGACTCATTACTAATGACGAGTGTTACTCTGTTCTTTCTTAATAATTAATAACGAACAAGAAGATCACTATAAATTGGTGGCTTATACTAAAGGTCACCAACATGGGATCACTATCAGTGAGAGAGTGAAAAATGCTTTTAAAGTACTGGCAATATATTAAGATCTATTATTAGTTACAGGTTATTGTAGCAAAGAAACTCTGTACTTTCGAGCCCACACACAAATGTGAGACAATCAGTTCACATATATTACACAGACTTCAATATATCTGCTTTAAAATATAATATAAGATGCATTCTGCATGAAACAATCTTTGACTCGTAATCGTGTATTGTGTAAACTATAATCTCACTTACATAAGATGGCTTCCCCCTCATTAACTGCAGTTTCTTTTTATATTTAGCATTTTAAATAAAAGCTAAACAAGTTAAACCTCACAATCTCACACTAGATACATGGTGCACTGATTGCTTTTTCAACTGACACTTAGTGTGAAACCAGCTCTGCTAACTTCAGCCACAGTTGGAAAAAAAGACATTTTGTCCTGTGTGCCTCAACAATATTGCTATTCAAAAGGAACATTCTATTGATACAATTACACTAATTTCTTCTTTTGCACAATTACCAACAGAAAAGTCACTGAAATTAGTAATTCATCAGTAGTTGTTGAAAAAACAGCTGTTGCTATAATGTATCTCTCTAAGAAATTTGCTATATGACTTGATTGACAGATTATTATTACCCACTGTCTTTGAAAAAATTAAAAAAAAAGATCATTTTGATTTAGGGAATAATTAAGGTCAGTGTGTATGAGTGCTCTATTCATAAAACATCTGTCTGAATCAAAGTCTGATCATCGGACCCCGAAGAACGTGTTGATGCTCATCAGGCAGGAAGAAGTTGTGGAACAATTTTTGAAGGGTACAGGCTTTACAGGTCTACTAGCAAGAAGAAAAAACTCAACATCACTGATCTCTCCAGTTGTGGTCATCCAACGAAATCTGTTCCAAGATCAATGTGTGCAATATTCCCAGAGATCACAAAGAACCCTAGGGTAATGCCTAAGGATCTTTCAGGCCTCTCATACTCTGAGTAATGTCAGTGTTCATGATGCTCCCTTCAGGCAAAAACTGAACAAGGATAGTGTGTATGGAATAATAGCAGGGAGGAAGCCACTACTCTCCAGAAAGACCATTATTGCCTGTTTAAGGTCTTCCAGAGCCCACCCAAATGAACCACAAGACTATTATGTGGACTGGTATTGAAAAAAATAGAATTTTATTGCTGAAAAGGAGGAACATTATGTTTCTTGAACTTTTCAGCTCAACTGTGAAATATAGAGATGGCAGGGTCAGAGTCTGGGGCTGTTTTGTGGCCATTAGCACAGGCCAACTTGCCATTATTTGATGATACTATGAATTCTGTATCAAGAAATTCTATAGGAGAAAGTCAGTGCATTCATCTGTGAACAGGAGCTCAGCAGAAGGCAAGTCTTACAGCCAGAGAATGACCCTAAACACGTAGGTCAGCATAGTGGTTGAAACAGAAAAACGTCTTTCAGAATGGCCAAATACAAGAGAAATGTTGTGGTCAGACCTGAAGTGTCAAGTTCATGCACCAACATCATTGAACTGCATCAGTTCTGTAAGAAAGAATGGACCAAAAATTCCTCAATGTCAATGTGCATGATGGATTGACATGCCCAGAAAAAGTACAATTTAAGTCATTGCAGCTCAAGTGGAGGTTCACATACTTTTGCCAGCAAAGACATTTAATGTGTAATGTGTAATGGGCTCACATTGTTTAATAAATGGATGAATACATATCATTATTGTTATTTATTTTACTGGGTTCTTGTCAACTCGTGTTTGTGAAGAAGTTCAGAGATTTATCAAGGGTTCACAAACTTTTGCAAGACTTTCTAGCAGAACAACATAACTGTGTTCCTGGTCTGTGTTTCATTTAGCCGTATGGTTTTTGTCTTACTCTTTGTCTTGCTCTAGCCACTCCCAATCATAGTCCCTTGTTTGTTGTCTCCACCCTAGTCCAGGTGTGTGTAATCTTTGAGTATATATTCACTGATGTCTTGATTACCGTTGTCAGATCTCTGATGTACCTGTGGCGTTTACGTCTGTTCTATTCTTCAAGTGTATCCCTACCTCTGTGTTCATATGTGTTAAGCTTTCTAGTTTCTACTTTAAGTGTAATAATAAATCTTAGTTAAGTTTCAAGCATGTGTATCTACTTCCTACAACCACCCAAACCTTACAGCGCTGAGAATGGTCCATCAAACTAGTAATATTTGCTCACCAGTGGTCTTTTGTTAGTCCCTTTTCACTGATGGGTAAAGTGGCTGACAAATGTTCAAGTTTCAGTTATTAAGTGAACAGGGGGTCCTCGAATTTAGACGGAAGTCATGCATGTAATGATAACAGGCGGTAACATACATGAACACTCTCATATTACAGTAAAGTATTTAGGAAACGTTGCTCCAGATAGAAATGCTCTTTTAATGCTTTAACATACAACACAGCAGTAAACACATTGGAGAGGAGACCTGTGGCAAGATCACACTGACGGTACCTTACAATAGTGCACTATTAACCCATCTCACCCACTAATATACATGACTCTTATTGAACACTAACAGTGAATAAAACATAAACAATACAGCAAAAACAGCGCAAAACCTCTTCATTCTCCCCCTTCCTGCAAGCAGCAAGCTCACACCTCACATGCTAACGCTCGCATATTACCATAAAGCATTTAGTAGGCAATCAATTTCATTCAACTACTTAATATTTACTGCTATATATGACAGTAAATATGCAAATAAAAAAACAACAACAAAAAAACACATAACCACAAATTTCATAACAATATTAAAAATGGAATAAAACAGTAAAATCAAATAAAAAAAGTGAACTAAAATGATAAAATGGCACAAAGAAGCAAGGAATGTAATGATTGGAAATTGGAAAGACTGTCCAGCAGTTATGGAAATGATAGATTTACAAAGTGGAATTGCGTGGTAGATTCTGGGCACTGGTAGACTAGTGGTTTGGAGGGTCACAGCTTCAAGGCCTGGCCCAGGCACCACTGAGGTACTACTGAGCATACTGCTATACTGCTCCCTGGGTGCTGCTGATTGCTGCCCGCTGCTCCACGTGTGCATGATTGATGGGTTAAATGCAGAGGCTGCCTTTTGTTGTGATGAGGTATGTTAACAATGACAAATATTCACTTTCACTTCACTAGATGTTTCTGATAAAGTGGTTAATGAGTGTAGGTACAATATAGCAGTACAGGTGAACAGACAATTTGCTGTACATTACAATAATACATTGGCACTGAGGTGTCCATTGCTAAATTTTTCTGTGTTTTGTGTTGCTCCATAGCATTATCCCACTCTGGAGCATTTTGGGAATAAATCTGAATGTTCAATTGCAAAAGGACTGTTCAGATAATGATAAAGGATCATGAAAATCATAGAAGATCATGTAATTATGCCCACATCTCTCGGACTTGCCCTTTTGCTAAATGGCTTGCTAAAATTGGAAGCTCTGTAGCAGAGCATAGTGGAAAAAAATGAAGAACAATTATGGGAATTCTGATGGTTTGTAGTATCATTGGGCACAATGATGTGAATAAACCGCACCACATTAGCAACCCTTTAAGAAAACTGTAGTTGGCCATATTCCTGACAGCTGAAGCTACTGTTTATAAAGGAGGCATTTGCCTTTAAGTCTGTTCTTTTAAAAATTAAAATGAGAAATTAAATGTCTGACTTCCAGACTCAAATCAAGAGTGTGGGTGTTCCATGACATATTGCAGTGAGATCTATTTTTTCTTATGGAACATTTTCTTCTGTCGCATGTTGGAGGGCTCCTCCTCTGAAAACAGCACAGATGGTAATAGAACTAATCATCAAAACAAAACAGGTTGCAGCATTTCTCCATTAACGTTGTCACTTCAGCAACAGCAGACGGCTGAGCAGATCCAACCAGAAGCACATTAAAAAGATAACGAGAACTGCGAAGAGTCCAAACATCAAACAGACTTGGGAAGGTCAAGAGAAATCCTGGTGTTCTGAAACAATCAAAGACAGTAAAAACAAGTCAACAGCATTGCATTGTTTACTTGTTTTAGAAAAAAATATATATATATATATTTCAAAAATCTGAAAACATCAATGAGCGAATAGCTGTCAGGGCTTGAAGTGTGCAAACTCTTTGATGCAAGTCAGTAAATTGTGTAAGGAGAGGGGCAAAAACTTTCTTTTGTCCAGACTATACATATGATATACTCAATGTGAAACATCCACTGGTTTGTTTGGCAAATACATTAAATACATAAGCAGGAGATCAGACTGTTAGACAGTGATGGACTCCAGACAGCATCTGCTTGGTCCAACACATTTTAGTCTGCAAGAAACAACAGCTGCAGCATAGCTGTCTTTGGTCCAAAATGCAAATAGTCAGCTATGCTAATGAATCATGGTATTGTTATGGCACCAGAAAATTCACACACAGACCTGGACTGTGAATGGATGCAAAGCTTGAATGGACAAATGGTCTTGACGTTTCTCATGTCTGTAGATCTAAATGTCTGTTGTGCTTTGGTTTGATGGAGAGAGAGAGAGAGAGAGAGAGAGAGAGAGAGAGAGAGAGAGAGAGAGAGAGAGAGAGAGAGAGAGAGAG
>JBBIGC010000001.1:26471112-26502307 GCA_037576955.1 Lepidarchus adonis
GAGAGAAAGAGAGAGAGAGAGAGAGAGAGAGAGAGAGAGAGAGAGAGAGAGAGAGAGAGAGAGAGAGAGAGAACAAATATTAAACACACTTGGAGAAAGTGATAACACATGCAACTGCAGAGCCCAGAGAATATTTGGGGATTTGGTGCCTTGCTCAAGGGCATTTCACATTTGGATGATAAAAACTTTATCAATCACAAAACACCCCAAACCTCCTAGTCCCCTGGTCACCAACCATCCTCCACTTCCAGTAAGAAACTACAATAAAAATATTGTGACAAATTTCCGGGGTGGAAATCCATCAACGGGGAGGAAGGACACTTACAATTACCATCATTATATTTTTTATCATGGTCATTTGCTTTTAGCAAAATCTTGCTTAGAATGATTGGGGAATCTAAACCACACTGTCTGATTGGCTATGATTGGGCAAGTGATTTAAATTCCTATCCTAGCTTCATACATGCAGGGTATAGGTACACTGCTCAGCACGGTATTCACAGTTTTTGCAAATTAAGTCATAAACTGTTATTGAAGGTAGGATTAATAATCAGCATTACATAATAGGTGATATACTGATATAAATGAGTTTTCCTGGTTAAATGAAGATAAAATAAGTACAGAAAAGAAATAATATTTTATAGAAATATCTATTAGACAAGTGGATGTTTTCAATGTACCTCTATTGAAATATCTGCACCAATGTTTGCTGGCTTTGAGGTGAAAGTGATTATTTGTCATTGTGAACACATCACAGCAAACAGTGCACCACAACAAAATGTGTCCTCTGCATTTAACCCATCACATGTGTAGAGGACACATTTCACTTTGGTGCACCTCAACAGCACCCAGGCAGAAGCGAAGTGGGGACGGTACCTTGCTCAAGGGTTAACACAGAGGGATTTGAACCTGCAACCTTCTGATCTCAAGGGGAAAGTCCTAACACTAGGCCACCACTGCATAGTCAAAGTTTCTCAAGTTTACTGAGAAACAGACAATGTGTTAGAAGTCTTAGCTGTTTTTTTCCATTATGTTCCAGGTCAGAAGAATGAATTATGGTATGGTGGCCATCTTGTTTATTAAATTAAATATATTTGTATGCATATTGATATTCAGACTCTTGTGACTGTTTTGGCAAAACCTTGATGAGAAGGCCAAAAAACTAAAACTACTTTGCAAAAGGGAGGATTTTAATAGTCTAAAATTGAGTTTAGTTTGGTTTCCTTGAATAAACAAAATGAAAAAAGTTTTTTTTTGTTTCGGAATTTGCAGTTCACAAACACAAACAGCTTTGCTGTAACACCACCACCAAGCCTATATGGGTTCCTTTATGTGCCTGAGTAATGATGGGTATACTGCACCTTTCAAAATTGTTGTTTCTGTGATGTACTTTGCAACAAAAAGAAGGAGAAGATGAATAATGTAAGTATCCAGAACAAATCATGTTAGAACTGACTATCTGCTGAGCTAGTTATGCATTTATTGTGCATGGTCCTAAGAGCAAGCTACCATGGAGTAAAAGTTGTAGTACACCCATAAGCACTCTGGTTTCTCTAGAACAACACATATGAAATCAGACCACTTAATATGAGTTTGTATATCTCATCAATAAAGCTAGAAAAAATCAATGGTCTTCCATTCTAAGCATTGACTAAAATAATTAAAAAAAACATTTAAAATTGTAGCCTACAAGTTTTAATAACACTCATTTTAACACTCCTGTCCTTAAACTACATTAGCATCATATTTCACTTTAGGGAAAAACAGTGAGAATGGAGCAGTTTGTTTATTTGACATTTATCTAAGTGAAGGTTTGCATATTCATGAGACGTGTTTTATGAGACCCATGAATATGCGCTTTGATCAGGGTACAAACACAACACAAGCGCTTACCCAACAGCACCGCAATCCATTACACATACAACAGACAGAACAAGAGTGAGACTATTTGTCAAGTTAAGTGCTTAGAGCATGAGATGAGATACAACCATGTGTTTGTGACTGTTAAAGGTGTCCATAATCTCCAGTGTCTTTAAATTGGAATCCGAATAGAGAGGAAAGAAGAAAATCACTTAATATTCCAAGACAGATGACCTGTTGTTCGAATATTTAAGGTCATCATAATAATATAGTACCTCCTGTGGTTCAAAGCTACTGACTTTAAGAGTAAAACTGCATTTCTGGGACTTGCTGCAAAATAAAGTTGTTTATAATTCCTTTAAAATCTCTTATAGTATATATAACTTGGATTTAGTGGTTACATTCTTAACTGCAGAAGCATTTCAACAATGGAAATTTATGAAGAGTAGAGCCAATTTCCTCCCCAGTGTCATGTGACTCATTAATGTTACAAAGTCTCAGATGTGAATGGGGAGCAGGTGTGTTAAATTTGGTGTTATTGTTTTCACACTCTCTCATACTGGTCACTGGAAGTTCAACATGGCACCTCACGGCAAAGAACTCTCTGAGGATCTGAAAAAAATTTGTTGCTGTACATAACGATGGCCTAGGCAATAAGATTGCCAACACCCTGAAGCTGAGCTGCAGCACGGTGGCCAAGACCATACAGCAGCTTAACAGGATAGGATCCACTCAGAACAGGCCTCACCATGGTCGACCAAAGAAGGTGAGTTCACATGCTCAGTGTAATATAAAGAGGTTTTCTTTTGAAAATTGACATACAAGAACTGCCAGCATTGCTACAAAGGTTGTAGGGGTGGAGGGACGCACACTGCATCAAATTGGTCCAAAAAGAAGCCTCTTCTAAAGAGGATGCACAAGAAAACTGCAAACAGTTTGCTGAAGACAAGCAGACTAGGGACATGGATTACTGGAACCATGTCATGTGGTCTGATGAGACCAAGATAAACTTATTTGGTTCAGATGGTTTCAAGTATGTGTGGTGGCAACCAGGTGAGGAGTACAAAGACAAGTTTGTCTAGACTACAGTCAAGCATGGTGGTGGGAGTGTCTTGGTTTGGGGCCACATGAGTGCTGCCGGCAAGGGGACAACAAATTTACACTGTTATACAAGCTGTGAGAATTGCTTGTTTTGTTTTGCTACATGTGGATGTTTTCGTTGTTGTCTTTTCAGCTGTCGCGTGTTTGTGTCTCCACCACGTCACAGTTGTTAATTATTGCTTTGTGTATTTATAACCTGTTTTTTTGTCTGTTCTGCTTTGGTTCTTGTCATTCTCTTCATTTGGTCAGTTTGTCATTCTGTTGAATGTCATCAGTTTATATGTGATTAATCACGACTCTGTTTGACATTTATTAAATGTTCTTGACTCACCCTCGCAATTACTTCCTTTAAATCCAAATCATGACACAAGCTGTACACTGACTACACTACAAGTGTCATATCTCCAGTGCTGTCTCATGAAAAGATATAATAAAAAAACACATTGCACGTTGTAGGTCTATAAGGGCCATAACATTTTCATGCAACTTTAAGCAGGCTAACACTGCATTACTTAAACCTAACTATATGGCTGAAGTGGTAAATGAATTATTCACTGTGCATATTTTGACTTATGATGATCTGAGATTTAACTATAAAATGGCTGGAATAAGAAATATGCCACTTCTGTTCCTGAAAGTATTAGTGTGTCCATGTGTTTCTTGCATAGACAGAGGCTCCTATGTTTACATACAGTTGATTATGTAATTATTAGCACCCCTGGTAAATGGTCAACAATTTTTTTTAAATCAAGGATATTAATAGGGAGACCCCTCCCACCTGTGCTGCCAAAACTCTACTCTGGGAAGCAAGTTATTCTCTGAGAACACTATTTTTTAACATTTCTGCAAGGAACTGATTGCATTTACAAAAGCAAGGTCGGGTAGTGATGTTGGATGATTAGTTTTGGGCCATAAATGTCACTCCAGGTAAATGTACTGGATGTACAAGTCTGATGGTTCCACAGTCTAGATCTGGGGCTTAATACTCTTACATGTCTGGAGCATCCCATTCTGCTGGTCTTGGCTTTTCTAGAGCAATTATGAATTAAAACATGTCATCTAGGCACTCCCTTTCCACAATATGGCATATTTACGATTGACCAGGGCAGCTCTAACAAGCAGCAACTAAGTAAATTCATTTCAAAGTACTATTGCACTTTTAACAAATCTGAAGATGTTACAATGATATAAACAATGTGGAAGCATGTTTAAGTCCTCTGTGACCCCAATCAGCTTTCAACATCCCACTACACAATCTCTCTATTCACTAGGTGATGAAGATGAACATTTCTGAATTAAACTTGCTAACATCAACCATCTGGCAAGCATTACAAACCAAGGGTCAATTCTTTAATTTATACCTCAGTGACATATATAATTATGTGAAATTCTACCTGTGCCAACAATCCAGAGAGCTTAACATAAAAACAGCTACTAGCTTGAATTAAAATTAGACAATAAATGAATATACTGTTTTTAAAAAAAAAACAGAAACCAAAAACTGCATTAAACAAAGGTTACAAGAAATAAAGCAAAACAGTGTGGAATATTGCAATTGTTTTAATGACAGAGATGGTCAAATTGTTAAATAACTGCCATAAGACTGTAGTATATGTGCTGAGCAAGAGCTTACTGCTACCTGTTAGAATTTTTACTTATGGAGGCAAACCTGAGCTCACACATCCTTTTACAAGATATTTCCAGAAAAGTCTAAACAATAATAAATAAAAGGCAATAAAACAACATGTGTTGAGCAATTATTATCAAGAATTAACTGACAAAAGTACAAAGAATTATTATAGGCATTTTGTAAAACCACTCGTTCATTTTGGGTCATGAGGGCAGCTAGAGCTGATCCTAGCTGACTACAGTCAAGCTATATCATGGTGAGTCTAGGGTCACAAATCTGGTGAATCTAGGGTCGCAGAACATGTAAGGCCTTGTGAACTCACTATACAGTAGGCTGACTCTCTGTAAGCTGTATTGTCATTCTCCAAAACCATCATGTGCAGAGTATCCTGTCTAAAACAAGATGTCATGTTGCTGCAATCATGGATGAAACAATCGTCATCATGTGATTTGCGCTCTAAAATTTTTAAATCACACAGACTCTGTGGCACCTAACACACATGACATTAACAGCTGGCTAAAACTGGTTGAAACTGTAATGATGAGTAACAAAACACCCATTAGATCTAAAAAATATAAAACTGCTGATGACCATCAGTTAGTATGCTCAGAGATCTTCAATGCAAATCTCTGCTCCACGCTTCTGTCTAACCTTCTCTTAGGCTTCCTCCCTTTAGGAGAATCTGTCTTCCACAGACTTTAACTTGTACTTTGTAATTGTTGTGTCTGTCTTAAATAAAACCTAGAAAATTAGTTTGGTGACCTGATCTATCCTTGAAAAACTTTGACGCTCACACCACAGATGGTGACCCTGACGTGTTGGTTGAGACCACGCTCCTCTGTTTTCCAGTGATATGTTGACTGATGTTTTGACAAGCAGAGGTAAATCCAATAACTTTTTCTATTGGATCTTTTTGCTTGGTCGCATTTCAGGGAGATGCGTTGGCGAACAGCGAATAGTAGCACACCCTCTTCAACCACTCTGGTTTAAACCTCTTTGAAAGCATGGCGCTCTGTGGAGTAAGACCTGTAACAAAGGGTTGGGCAGAAAGTAGTAGCTTGTTGAAAGTTGCTGACTATGTGAATGTTTACTGTGCTTTCAAATTTTATGTGACAACATAAACCACAAGCCTTTGGACAGTAGAGGAATCCCATGGGATTGGAAAGAGATTTTACAAATTCCACAGCACCTGTGGCTGACCCAGGATCTTCTTGCTGATAGGCAACAATGCTAACCACTAGCCACCCAGTTTGCAAATAAAAACGAAATATTACATGCCATATTTTCCAGCATTTTTGCTTGAAGACCACTGTCCAGCTCTCCCCTTTCTGATGCCTCAAATCACATGTGTAGCACATCAGGTGCACATTATTAGAACATTGTTACTCAGAGTTTTGAAGGAGGTTTGCCCTATTTGAACCTCAGACATTTAGTTTGGTGTGCTCCTGGCTGTTGAGGTGAGAGTGAAGACCATGGTGAGATCAAAATAGGCCTTCAAAATGAAAACTGTAGCAGCTTATAAGTCTGGTGAGTGACTTAAAAAGATCTCAAAAGAATTTGCAATCAGCCATTTCATTGTCCGGAAAATACTCTACAAGTGGAGGACTTCCAAAACAACTGACAACATGTCCAGGTATGGCTGTCCAAGTAAGTTCACACAGAGAGCAGAATGCAAGATGCTAAAAGACGTCTCCAAAAACCCTAAACTTTCATCACAGGACCTACAGCTGGTTCTTGCTACTGTTGATGTGAAAGTGCATGACTACACAACTTTAACTTGCATGTGAGGTGTGCAAGGAGAAAACCTTCTGTCTCTAAGAGAAACAGCAAGGCCAGAGTGAAGTAGGGAGAACATAGACTTAGACCAGGACTTCTGGAATAATGTTCTTTAGACAGACAAGTCTAAAATGTAATTATTACGACACCAGAACAGAGGACATGTCTGGTGTAAACCAAATACAGCATTCCATGAAAAGAACCTCTTACCAACTGTGAAGCATGGAGGTGGAAGTGTCCTGCTTTGGGGATGTTTTGCTGCAGCAGGACCTGGCCAGCTCACCATCATAGAATCCACTATGAATTCTATCGTGTATCAGAGTGGGCTCGAACATGTGAAACCATCTGTAAGAAAATTAAATCTGAAGCGGAACTGGGCCCTGCAACACGACAAAGACCCAAAATCTATCAAGAACTGACTGAAAAAGAGAGTCCTGGAGTGGCGTCTTGGAGTATCTCCTGGAGTCTTAATCCCATTGAGAGCCGTACATACAAGAATCCCCTCAAATATCTCACATCTTAAAGAATTCTGCATTGAGGATTGGGGCAAACTTTCCTCAGACCAATATTAGAGCTACTCGTCAAGAAGCATCTCACTGTGGTTGTTTCAGCCAAAGCGGGTAACAGCTATTAGGAGGTAGGGTGTCCTAACTATTTTCTCATTTAAAACACACATATTTGTTCAAATCTTTTCTTTAATGAATAAATCAAGGTCCATTTTTTAGATGCAGTTATATTACTTTCTGTTTCAGAGGTGAATAAAAACGATACGATATGTGAACATTTCTTAATAAAGAACTGAATATTTAATGGGGTGTCCAAACTTTTTCACATGACTGTATATGTAACTCATGCACCACCATACCATTACAGATGTTAGCGTTTGCACCCGTCACTGATAAGAATGCATTTCATGATTCATTAACCACTTCATATTTGGCATGGAGAACTAAATGTCAACTTTTTCTTCTCAAAATGAGCTGAAACACGAACTCACCTGAACACAGCACTTTGGCATAGAATTGATGTTTAACTTTTGTGTTTTAAAACTTTCAGGTTGCCTCTTTTAAAGCACAGACAGACTTGGTTAAACAACAATGGTTTTCCAGAATACTGCTGATTTTATCATGAACTTATTTATCACAGTAGCATGATTCACATGCAGCATCTTCTGAGGCCAAAGGACACACACTAACAGCACTGTATGGATTAAGATATTTTCATAATATTATTTACAGCAGATTATAAAAGACCTCAATTCTTGTTTTTGTTCTAAAAAATATTGACTCAAAGTGATGAAATCATGATCCATTTTTGCTTTTTTGGATCTTCTATACCATTATTTTGTTCCTTTCATTATCCCCTCACCTGTTACCAGTTCCTCTACTTATTGTGGAACTATTTAAAATGGTGTAATTTGAAAATTCTTATTTGCCTCTGTCCCAACATTTTTTGAATGTGTTGCAGGCATCAGATTTAAAACTTGTCTATATTTACAAAACAATGTCAGACAAATCTTTAAAATATTCCACATATTCTGGAAATGAGCATTGTAAAATAATCAAAGCATAAACATAGATAGATATGAAACCCAATTTGGTTGAAATAAGCAATTTTAAAAAAATAATTTGGTAAAATAAATAAAAAAGGCACTTTTTCTAATGCCCAATCAATTTAAATGCAAAAGTCTCTCCACTTTGACTCTTTCATGGTCAATACTGAGCCAGTGGCCATGTCATTGGTGTTTAAGTCAAAGTCAAGTCACAAAGATCTGTTTTTATTTTGTCATTATTTTGTCACCTCAAGTCATCACATATATGTCTCGATTCTGACTTGAGTCCAAGCCATGTGATTTCACTTCTGTCTGTGAATCAATCCATAATTATTTATGTTCTAAATAGATAGTAAAGTTTTTTGTGGGAAAAAATATGATCTTTTCTATTTCCAGAAAAGTTCGGATCATTATAAAATGTAATTTCCAACATTTTAACTGATCAACTTACATTAAATGTATCTTGTAAATATAAACAAATTTCGCCTGCAACCCAATGAAAAAATTCTGGAAGAACAGAGGCACTTTCTTTTTACTTAAACTGTTTAATAATTTGGGAACCGAAGAGACTAACTGTTGCAGTTCTACACATGGATTTTTGCCCATTCTTGCTTGATACAAGACTTCAACTTTCCATGGTTCTTCTCTTTGTGTAGCTTCATACATTTGAATAGGAGCCAGATGTGGAATGCTGGCAGGCTAGTCAAACACACACACTCTGTATTTACAAAGCCACACTATTGTACTGCATGTAGAATGAGGCCTAGCATTGTCTTGCTAAAATAATCATGGACTCCCTGATAAAAGACTTTGCTTTTATAACTGATATGAAATGGTCCTAGGTATAATTACCAAAATTCTGTGTTTTTTAGCTGGCATGTTTAATCCAGTGAATATTTAGACAATCCTGTAACCTAAGACCCATCTGGCGATTATACAAAGTAATTTGTAAATATATGAATATACTTTGGGGAGAATTGGGGGTATTAACCCTTTTTGTGTGTTCTTTTTCTCTCTGTCCATGTTGGTTAATTTTTCATGGCTGATAGGGGCTGATACATGCGGAGTGTCGCAGCAGTGGAATTTTTTCCTTTTCCCCAACAAGGTATGTTTGTGTGTTATTTTGATATATTTATGGGTTTTTTTCCTTGTCCTTTGCATGATTATTTAATTTTTTTCCCCCAAACCAGGAATAAGGCTTTGGACTTGGAGTGCTGCCTGTGCCTCTTCCTTGTCCACCACACACCTTAAAGGGGTCATCTTAAGGAAGAAATCTGGTTGCAGTATCCGGGTTGCATTTTGCTGGTCACAAGCAGAACTGTACCCGTTACACTTTGATTGTAGAATATGTCACTCAACAAATCCGGAAATGCGTCAATGGGACCTTCACGTCCATGCGGTGGGCACGTCAGGTTCAGAAAGGATTTTACACACATTGGACACATTTGTTGCTGAACTGAGGTCTTTAGAGAAGCCAGGTAGTTGGAACTAAATCTTGGAGAGATTTTTTACTTTCTGGACCTGAATTTGCCAACTGTGTTCTATAGCCCCTGTATCATGAACCATGTTTAACTTTTCACTGAGGAGTAGATTCTCATGCAGTGCTGTATGATGACTAGAATACATCCTTTCTTTTCCAACAGTGACTGAGATTTCTAGAGATTCTCTGAAACTTTTCACCATATTATGTACTGTAGATGATGAAAGACCTCAACTCTTTGCAATGTTGAGAAATGTTCTTTTTGAACTGACCGAAAGTTCTCTCATGCAGTTTGTCACTAAAACACATCTTTATTTACAGAGCCCGAGCTTTGAGTAGATGCTCTTTCTATGTTCCTCTCACTTGTTACCAGCTCACCTGCTTATTGTACAATGTTTCAAATGACTAACCTGAATATTTCACTCATATTTCACTCAACTTGCAACTTGTTGTTGTCAAATTCTAAATTAGTTTCTATTTAGAAAATATATGTTAATCAATAAAGCATTGTAAACCATTTATTTAAACCTTTAAGAAAGTTGAAGAGAGTTAACAAATCACACATTCTTAATTTCATTGCATTTTCCCAAAAAATCACAGGGTTTTTGAAACCACATAAAACATTTAAACAAAACATAAAAAAACATTACCAGGTTATATATAATCTTTTAGGGAATTCATAGGTTTATGTTGCAGATTTTATGTTAATAATGTTAATAATGAAGTAACCTACTGTTAAGTAATCCACCCAACACTGCTAATCTAATACTATAGTCAAAATTGTAAGAAAAGATAAAGTCCATGTCAATGCATTTATTAATATTTATTTCATAAATCATGAAAGCTTATTTTATTGTTAGAACAAGATTCTTCATTATCTGTAGACTTATTCATTGTCTCGGACTGCACAAAGCCTCTTTCTTTCATAAGGCCCATCAACACGATTGGGGATTTGACCTTCAACATGTTTCTAAATACTGTACTATTCTCTGAGGAATGTGAGATACTCACTGTACTTTATACATATTTATGACTGCTTGCATGATTGGAAGGACACTCAGCAAAAACAGCACAAAAAAATGTGCAACAAAGGGTTCTACCAATTTAACTAATAACTATCTAAAACCCTTTTTATTGTGCTATTTAAAAAAATAAAGTGTTCACACTCAGACATATCATTTACATTAACAGTTCTATCTGATGACAGGTTCTTTATAGTCCCAAATGTGAATGGTGCAGTTATTCTTTATGCAAAGATCCTTATCTGGCAACCATATTTCTAAGCGTGTAATTGTAACTGGAACTGTAGGTCTAAAAGCTCCAGGTAGTGAAAGGAGGGGCTGCAAAGCAAAGCTGTGATCTCATACCAACAAGGGCATGCAAAGACATGATATGCCAGTGGAACAATGGAAGACAGTCTTCAAGTGATTCTGAATTGACTGCTCTGGTGGTTTTCCAGAACTCATAGAACCAGAGTTAGTTACATTTATAACTCAATATCTCAATATTCTTCCACAAAATGCAATGTAGGACATTATGACATCTGCAGGTTGCATTGCTGGACTCACTATGTGTAACAAAGGATGAGCTACGTATATTCATGTCAATGATGGAAACGCTTTTCTAGAATTTCAACAATCAAGTCCAGATAAGGTCTCAAAGCCCAGACTAAGCCCATCAACGATCTAAAACTGTACTTAACTGGTCTGTTAACATAGTGATAGGACTAAAATGTAGGATGAGGTCAGAAAAGTTACAGTTGGCGTTTTGTTCTAGACCAGCTTGCTTTACTGAGGCTAGAAGTTCAGAGTTAGTTTGCAATGGTTAGAACTGACAATGCTAACAGTCAACTGTAGCTTCTAAAGGTTCACTCAGCTGTCGTAGCAGCTACTTAGACTAAGTGGTAGTGAGTGGTTAACTCCTGAGCCAAACTAATGACATGTTCTTGCTGCACAATTTCTAAATCACCCTCTATACCATCTAGCAGAGTTGGCAAATTCATGCTCAGAAAAGTAAATATCTTCCCCAGGATTTTGTTCCAGTGTCCTGGCTTCTTTAAAGAGATCAGTTCTGCAACATATGTGTCCAGGCATTTTCATGACAGAACCTGGGGAGAAATTTGACTTTCTGGGCCTGAATTTGCCATCTCTGACTATGGGCAAATGCTGATGTGATGTTATTTGTGATGGGCCCCCTTATGGCATTGACACCTCATGAACTTACCAAGCACAATGAGCTACATGCGGCTGTTCCAGCAGTTCAGGGAATATTTTGTAGCTGGTCTGTTACCAGACTAGAGACAACCAATCCAAACTCCTAATCCTGTATATTGTTTTTTTTTGTGATTTACACCTTGAGCAATCAGGGGATAGTCGTCTTGCTCATGGGTACTTTAGCCTATTGGCTTTGGTCACAAACTCACTTCTCTAACCATTAGGCCACAGCTAATCCCCACATAATTCATACTGCTTGGCTATGAAAACCACCACCAGCAGCATTTCATCTGTACACAGTAGCACTAACCTGGACAAACCAGTGGTAGATCTTGTGCCAGGAAGAATCCACTGTGCTTCACACTGAGTCTGACAGTCAGGTGTGTTAAAATGAAGACAGAACCCTACCTAAGTGCTATGTAAAAGCTATTATTAGCGCAGTGCAGCCCTGAAAAATACACAGAATATTAAGCTCAGAGCAAAAACGATATGTCCGGCTTGGGTAATGATATACCACAGTTGCATGGTGACCACCGCTTTTGGTGTCTTCAAGGAAAAACGATCTGCATATGGTGATCTACCTTGTGTGGTATTACTGCTACAAGCTAGCATTGTAATATCACCTGCCGTGCCAAAACCATGAGCTTTGGTAATATGCTGATGAAAGCACAAACACTGCTTCAGGCCAAGAATTAGCACCAGTCTGTGCAACACTTGCCAGACAAGGGTGGTGGAGCTGCCTCTAAATATTACAAGTGTCAAATAGGGCAAGCAAAACTCAAAGAGTGCCAACTACAGAAACAGTTCCATGTTAAGATGCAGCACTCTGAAGATATTATAGCTTAAAGGAGACATTATTGCTTAAAATAGTTGGGTTGAAAAACAAAAACACAATTCTTCACTTGCCCCATGTGTAGCTGTTCAGACATGTTTGCCGTTCAAATTTGGAGCAGAGAGACTAAGCATTGCTAACACTAGAACTCATTAATCAGTTGAATAATTTGCATAATTGCATTTACAAAACCGGTGCCCTCCAAAGTCATTTAACTGAAGAATATTAAGTAAAGAAGAAACATATGCAAATGCACTACAGCTTTTTGAGTTGATCAACATAGTGACATATTTGATCGAGCCCCCAGCTATTCGTTATAAAAACAGTGTGGCCTAAAACATCAAATCTGCACATTTTGCCCAATTATCCAAGATCAGGCAAGAGATTTTAGAGCTTCTTCACCTTAGTGCTGGAGAGCCTAATGTAACTTCACCATAGTTCCTCAACACCAACACTATAAAATATGATAAATCCATTGTTATTGAAATCAATATTCAGAATGATGCACATACAGTGCCAGATATTTAACATCACTCCATTCTTTTTGCTTAGTTAAAAATATGCCCAACATAGAATATCTGGAGATCTGGAGATTACATAGTCTACTTTTATGTATTAAGATTTCAAGATTTATTGTTATGTGTACAATGCACAGATACATGTACAATGAAATTTTTACTTGAATGCCTTATTGCAGACTATATACAATATACACACATTAATTAATATTTATTATTTATTTATTTAATTATAATTAATATATTAATAACCATATTGACAAAATCATGTTGTTTTATATTCACTATTACAGTTACACTGGTGGAAAAGGTTAAAGGTTGCACTGTATATCACATAGCATCAAATTTCGCAACAGGACCACTGTGGTTGGTATGAGGCCCGACGTCCACAGGTGGGAGTTGTGCTTACAGCCCAACACCGTTCAGGACGTTTGCCATTTGCCAGAGAAAACACCAAGATTGGCAATATCGCCACTGGTGCCCTGTGCTCTTCACAGATGAAAGCAGGTTCACACTGAGCACATGTGACAGACATGACAGAGTCTGGAGACACCATGGAGAACATTCTGCTGCCTGCAACATCCTCCAGCATGACCAGTTTGGCAGTGGGTCAGTAATGGTGTGGGGTGGCATTTCTTTGGGGGGCGGCACAGCCCTCCATGTGCTCGGCAGAGGAAGCCTGGTTGCCATTAGATACCGAGGTGAGATCCTCAGACCCTGTGTGGTTGGCCCTGGGTTCCTCCTAATGCAAGACAATGCTGGACCTCATGTGGCTGGAGTGTGTCAGCAGTTCCTGCAAGACGACGGCATTGATGCTATGGAATGTTCTGCCCATTCCCCAGAACTGAATCCAATTGAGCATTGACATCAGGTCTCGCTCCATCCACCAACACCACGTTGCACCACAGATTGTCCAGGAGTTGACGGATGCTTTAGTCAGGCATCCAAAACCTCATAAGAAGCATGTCCAGGAGTTGTAGGGAGGTCATCCAGGCACGTGGAGGCCACACACATTACTGAGCCTCAATTTGACTTGTTTTAATGACATTACATCAAAGTTGGATTAGCCTGTGGTGTGCTTTTCCACTTTCATTTTGAATCCAGACCTCAATAGGTTGATACTCTAGCGATGTTGGGAGGGAGCTGTCACTCCATGGCCAAAAGGTGTCATAGGAGTGAGGGTTTATGGGGTTTATGGGGTTTTGTTGGTGTTTGAGTGTTTCTGTGTTCCAGGGTGAAGTTGTGTCACTGTGACTAGGCACCCTGGTGTGTGCTGATGGTGGCGGGCTGTGCTCACCCTAGCCGTGATGAGTAATCGAGCTGATGACCTGGGTGAGTTAGCCAGCTGCCATCAGTCTGGACACACCAGGGCAAAGGTGTAATACGAAATCTGCCAACAGAGGGCGCACCGGTTCCGGAGTCTTGTTAAAGACGGGTAATAAAGCCGGAAATGGGCTCCTTCCCGTTCGTTGCACTTAGCCCTTGGTGTAAGTGTCCCTCTTCTCCTTCAGTATTTAATAAGAAAATTTCATTAGTACAGACCTAGGATGTCTTATTTTTGTGTTCCGTATACATGTATATATATTGGAAGAAATCTTTATTAATATTATATATTAATTAATTTATTTGCATTACATTTTTTGCTTAGATATCATTGTCATTTCCCTTTTGTTACCATGGTCTATGAAACCCAAAGTAACCTTGGCCAGTTCTGCCAACGGTGAAACCGCTTTGGAAGGTCACGTTAAACTTCACGCCCAATGAAAAACCAATACAAAGTAAACCCCAAAGCATCGAGCGCGTGCGGGGGACGGTGGGGGGGCTCACCGCGAGGGGTTCTTCTATTGGCGCGGTGTCTTGATGTGTCAAACGCGCGTGGGCGGGACCCTGCGCGCTGCGCTAACGGCACGAGCGGCTGAAGTGGCACTTTTCTGCTCAGCACTGTCGCGCGGAGCGCGTGGATGTGTGTGCATGTGTGGGCACGCGCGCGCGTGTGTGTCTCTCTCTCAGTGACGGCAGCGTGGCCTCCTGACCGGAGGGTATTCAGCATCGTCCTGCGGGGTCCATGCCATTCCTGCCCTGAAGCCGTGCGCAGCCCCCCTCCACCCCCAACGCACCCCCTCCACCCACCCGCTGGATAAGGCGAACGCGCGGAGAAGAAGGGGAAGGAGACGCGAGACGCGCGAGACGGACGCCCGAGCGTGCACGGCCGATCTGAGCGCGAGCGATATGATGAAGCAGCACCTGGTCTTCGTGCTCTACAGCGTCTGCGGGACGCTTCTGAAAGGTAAGGGCTACCGCACGCGCCGCTGTCTTCTTTATTGGCATTTCGGGCGCGGTGGGAGTTGGGGTGGTCTCCGTGGCTCGCGGGGAAGAGGGGCGGGGTGTCGCCCTGGGAGTTGGAGACACTCAGAAGTGTTTCTTTTCGGGGAGAAGTTGACGATGTGCGCGAGGCGGATCGTCTCGCGCACCATGACACCGCATATTTGAGTTGGAGGGGATGCGCGCGCGGGCGGGCTTGCGGTGAAGGGAGGGATGGAGGGGGGTTGTTGCGCGTGCATTTGCCCCGGCGTGGGAAGTTGGGGGGCTGCACTCGTCACTTTCATTGCTCGAGCTTCTGGAAGAAGGAAGCAGGAGACTTTATAGACTTTTCTGCAGAATCACCCCCCACAGGCACGTGCGCGCGCGCACACACACTCATCGCCCCCGATGTCGGTTTGGCTCAGTTCAGCAGAATGTGATGTCATTGCTTCTTTGGCGCGCGCATCGAAGCCTTAAGGGAGTGGCGACCGGTGTATTATCGCCCTGATAAGAGCGGCGGAACTTAGCGCGCGCGCCCTCATCACACGGAGGCATTTGCAGCAGTCTGCATCTTGGGGTCGTCGTAACACAAGCGTGAGAATTTCTTGGGCCAGTTCAGGACACGGAGCCGAGTCTGGAGCCTCAGCGCGGGCACCACCAGGACCTGGCTGTGGAACCTGCTGGGCTCTTTGCCATTGCCCATAAACGGCGCGTGCACGTGTTTTGCATGTTAAAGGCACCGCCTCGCACTGTAATAAGCGGTGGGAATCCAAACGCTGCACAGTGTCCTGTGTGTGAGTGCTCCATCCACTCCACCTTCTCGGCATCATCTACAGCAGCAGCAGCTTCAGGACCATCGTCCAGCACCCACCGCTTAATAACGAGCCACTTCATACTTGGCCACGTGGGTGTGGAAGGAGATGCCACTATACTCTCTATATACTCAGTATACTCTGTGCTATAGAAGAGTGTAGTATTCTGAAAGTGGTGCCACCCACACCTGGCCGAATGCTTTCATACTCTCACCTGTCAACAGGAACCAGAAGGCGAGGTGTTTTATTGGATAGATTTCGGTTTTTTGTCAATGACGTAAGCAGAACTTCCAGGTTAAATCTACACCCAGAATTGTTGGAGAACGGTTGGTATTTTAAAGAGCATGACTATGAACCTGGTTATGAAGGTTCTCTACGTTTACTGGTGCAGAAATATGAGGAAACACACAACATGATGTATACAGGCTCACGAAAAAGATTTTTTCCAACTGAAAAGTACACATCCTCAACAGGGAACAAACTTCACTATGGAATTTCGGCAACTTTTAATGTATATTTCCTATATGCAGGAAAAACCTCTAATATAAAATGGGCCATACAATTCCAACAGGCTGTGCATTTCAATATGTTGAAATACAAATTAAAATGTTCAGAAGTTTGCTCACTGAGGAGATATTGCGCTTATTTATCCACGTTTGTATTCCATTCTTCACCACCGCCCTGGTGAAGCCTTTCAGGCTCATTCAGTAATGAATAACGAATATTGACTATTTTAACATGGAATAAACTACATAAGTATCATTTATCACCATATCGTCACGTTTTTTAAATTATTTGACTACCCTTGAGATACTTTATGGCATTTATCTTTATGGCTCACGTCTCTCTGCAGTCTTGGGCTTTATGCTGTGGCTGTGTCATTGATAACTGGCTTTGTCCCTCGTCACTCTTCAATCCCAGAACATCGCTGACCACGTGACGTGGCTTATTTTCACCCACGCCTGCTGCTCACGCGGAAGCACAATAAGCAGCCCACACTGAGATTTTGGTAGAAGGATGAAGTCTGTTTTCACCGACAGAGCTTTTCTTCCATGTTGGCTTGATCTAAATTAGCATGGCAACCCTCTGAATGAACCCTCAGCTACGGTACACACACAAACACACACCCACGACTCTCTCGCTCTGTTTGTTTGTGGGTTTGTGTGTGAGCTCGTTAACACCTTGAATTAATGTGCTTTTTCAGTCTGGATCAGATCTGGATGTCCAATCTCAGTTACACTTTCACTAAAGTGCATCTCCAGTGTGAAGTTCTGTGTAAAAAGTACATGAACCCATACACACCTCCAGTGGGCAGTAGTGGCCTAATGGTCACTGTGGACAGAAGTTTCAAATCCCCTCAGGTTCCCTTGAGAAAGATGCTGTCCTGCTAGGGTACTGTTAATTACGCTCCACAGGGTCAGAAGGTCACCAGTTCAAATCCCAGACCAGTAGAGGTACCACTGAGGTTCTCTTGACCAAAGTTCTGCTGCTAATGTCAGCTGCCCACTGCTCCTACATGGACAGGCCAAATGCAGAAGTCACATTTTGTTTTTGCACTGTGTGGTGTCTTCACATATACAGCTTTTCCACTGTACTGGTGCCAGTACCAGTTCCAGTTCTCAGCTGGTTCCAAAGTGGCAAACCAACGAATGGAGCCAGATGACCATGTCATAAACCACGCCCACTTCACAAACAAACAAACAAACAATGGCGGAACACATCTTGTGTTTACAGACGATTCTCCAGCACTGAGATCATATCTTTATGTTCGAAATCAATCAATTTTCTGCGTCTTTTAGACGTTGAAGGAAATTGTCAATGATAACGATTACGTGCAAGACGACAGGTGAGATTTGTAATCACTTCTAGCTTATTTACCCTTCTTTGCGTTTCTAGTCACTGACTAGCGTTAGCTCAAATGCCCGCCCACCCCCGATGACATCACAGCTTCACAGTGAAATGGAAAAATAAGATCAATACGGATTAACTTTATCATTTTATTATTGTTTTATATTATATTATAGTGGAGCTTCTGAGTGTCTTATGTCTGTCAGACTCGAATGCAGATGTACAAAGGTCCCATTTCCTGTTTTGTCGCTTTGTTTTTTTTTTTTACAGAAGTCAGACGCGCAGAGCTTCTAACTTGAGCTGGTTTTGGTTCAAAAAGCCGCGACTCTTTCACCCCTCGACAAAACAACGTTGCTTGCTAGCCGAAATTGTGAGCAAAGGGCGAGGTGGAGCTCAGGCCAAAGGGGTGTCTAGCAACAAGAGATACACACAGTTAAAACTGTCATTGCCTTTTTTCATGAGGGTCACACCCTTTTTTGCATATTAATTTTCTTTGCATAATTATGCATATAAAATGGCAAGACTGTAACATTATACTCAGTTCTCCTATCGGCATAAATTTTTGTCGACAGCTTGTACTCAATAAATCTTTTAAATTACAGACCAAAAAAGAGACACCCAGCTCCAGAACCAGGAAAAAGTTGGTGCCGGTTCTGAGCCGAAATTTCAGAACCGGCATAAATTGTTTTGCAGTGGAAAAGCACAACACCGGTTTCAAAATTGCAAACCAGCCCAGAACGGCACCAGTGCAGTGGAAAAGCACCAAATGACAATCACTCACTTTCACACATACACTTTGTGTATCTGGACGGTCACATTTGTGTGATAAAGTGTTGAGGGCTCAGCCCTGAGTGCAGAAGGTGCTGATGGGATACTCCAGCTGCCATTTCCTGGTCTATTCACTCACTAGTCACAGTTGGTAGATGTTCACCTACTTATACAATGGTTTGCAGACATAGAAAACACACTCAACATGCTCCATTTACACTTGTGTGTTCTGTGGTCAGGATCCATCTCTGACCGCTGTCGAAAGTGATCGGACCAAAATGTGATCACAGTGCATCCTGGGTGTGTTTACAGCATGTCATTCGATCCCCGAAAACACAATAAATGATGTAAACGGTCTCCCAGTGACAAGTTCTGTGATCTCCTGAATGTACGTCTCCATGCACCACCCACAAATGCGTTTCTGACTTCAGTTCAGTACCTTTATTATATAGAGCTGGAGAGTTCAAGGCAGGTTACAAATGATAGCGAAATAAAATACATCCATAATTTCCTTGAATTGCATACAAATCTACTACAATTATTCTTTAGAGTGAATAGGATTTTGGTAACGTTAATTAGAAGTTGTCCAAACTCTGAACCATGAGCAAATCAGGGATAGGTTCTGCATAAAATATTGCATTTGACCAGAATTAACACCTTTCTGATGTAAAGTTTATCTTAAAATAACATCTGAGCAGAAGTGAAAAGGCTAATAACATCTGAACAGAAGTGAAAAGGCTACTTTGACTTTTAAAAAATAGGTTTTATAGAAGTTATCAGATAAAACATGTGCAAGCAATAGATGGAAAAAGTTGAATTAAAAGCCCAGCACTATAAATCAATGATATAAAAAGAGAATGACATCCCAATTACATATGACTATATAGAATAGGATCTTTAGTTCCTTGTCCATAATGTTCTGTTTTTATATTTATAATATATTTTGTATCATATCCAGAGACACAATAACAACAGAAATATGTTCATGAGATGTATATGTTTACATTAAAAAACAAGAAACAGAATCAAATCTGCCCAGGGGTAAGAATGTTAGTATTAATAAGACTTTATTATTATTAAAATGACAATAAGAATATATATATATATGGGTGGGTGAGATGGGGGGTTAATAGTGCACTGTGCTAAGGCACCGTCAGTGTGGTTTTGCCACAAGTCACTTCTCCAGTGTGTTTACTGCTGTGGTGAATGTTGAAGCATTAAAAATAGCATTTCTGTCTGGAGCAACGTTTCCTAAATGCTTTACTATAATATGAGAGCGTTCATGCATGTTGCTGGCTGCTAATAAAGCACCGTGCTGTTCAATAAAGATTCTGCAGCTTCATTATATGCATGAGTACTGACTTACCTCAAAATTCGAGTTACAATACATTCAGAGGAACTGAATCTTGACATATCTCGAGGACCCCTTGTATTTTATTTTAAAATGTTGATTATTTAATAATTATTTCTAAGCATTGCATTGAAATAAGATAATTTTATTAAATATAGTAATTTTAAAGCAAATAGAATAAGATCTTTGTCCAATGACTCATAATGGCATCATGTGGTATGTGAATCAAACCGTAATCTGCTGCATTTTGGGCAGCAATACTATCCACTACACTATCCAGCTGTTAATTCTGACCCCATGTGTGACATACTAGACATTGTAATAAACACTCTTTCAGACCTCTATGTAATATTAAGCTCTATATTCTAATATTTAACACAGATCTTCCTTTAATCAATATTACCCTTGTTTTCACATGGCTGATTGAAATAGCACAATTTCTATTAATAATCTCTCTTTAATGTCCATTTTCACTCACTTTAGGTACAGATGAAGTTTCATACCTGTTTTTCAGTTCCTACTTAAATTGCGACAGTCTAGTATCCACACAGCACTGTAACCATGTTAAGTAAAACAGAAAATTGAGACTTTAACCTCATGAATCAACAACTCTTAATGCAATTAAGACTTAACTAATGAAAACGCTCAAAGCATTTCTTATCTGTACAAGTTATGGTCATCGTTGTCCCTATTTTGACTAATAATTTGCAATTGATTAAATAACATTTAAATAAATATGAATAATTTGTAATTATTGTCTGTTTTGGTCCCAGGTTTTGTTTTCATTAAAATAAAAACAAAAATAGTGAAAAGTGCAGCACCCACAATCAACAGGAGAATACATACTAGCTAGATTAAATTCTCATAACCTAGACATGACATCTGACAAGGTGGGTTAAACAGAGTAGATGACCAGTGAACCAAGCACAGGGGTGTGAAGATATGAAAAGACACACCTGGGCATAGGTGGAGACAAGGAACTAAGAACAGGTGCAGACCATGACAATGGGCGAGGTCAGGGCGGGGCATAGACTTACACCAACACCAGATATTGAACATTGCACGATTAAATCATGTTTAACTGTTCAATCACAGTCAGTAATGGGAGATATTGTGTCTTATAGTAACTACATCTAACAGTGTCTCACAGCCAGGCTGCCAACACTTGTCAGTCACATCTTTCAGATTGCGAAAGTCCACTTTCCTACATTCACTCATCAGTGTTAATAACTTCTACATTCTCTCAGATTCCTCATGTCTGCTAGTTTTCCACTGAACCGAACAGCATGTCTCTATTGTTTCTAATTGCTGTAAAAAATGAAAAAGAGTCGTACAGTACATTTGGGACCAGACATTTAGGTCAGAGTTTCATCTGCCACTTCTCTGTCCCTTCTCAGTTCAATTCCCATAAGAGGAGGCTTCTTCCCACCTTAGTTAGTGACTTGCAGAAAGAGACATTTGTAGCAAAGATGTAATGTAGCATACAAATTGGACCTAAGGGACCGAAAGCCCCTCCTCAATCGTAACTCATCAGAGACGCCTGAGGGCCTAGCTAAATGTGTGGATGGATCCTGTGTCATCAGAACGCTTAGACTAGCCGCTGAAGTTAGCGCCGGCTTATCGGCGCATTTTTGACAGAGGAGGACACTTTATTTGCCGCTCAAAGATGCTCCCTCCACTGCTCCGGAGGTTCGGCTTATCCTGGAAGAATGGGCTCTAAGCCTCTGAGTGCTGGCCATGGAGCTAGACTATAAATAATCCAGTGGAGAAAGGAGGCTGCGAGCGCACATACACAGAGCTTTGCTGCTTTGTGCTAGATGACAGATCTTCATCTACATGGATCCATCAGAGAGGAGAGCCAAAAATGACACGATACAAGAGACACACTGGGCAGCAGACGTGAGCCGTGGTACTGACGAATAGCATCATGGTTCGCTTTTTCAGCTTTATTTTTGTGACTGCTCACATGGCTTTAATAGCATACTGCATAATTGGAGCTCTTTTGCTTATCTGGGAGATAAGTAGCCTAAATATATGTAAGGGCAACTCATTGACTAACAGAACAGAAACGTAGCAGTGAGGCTGAATGGGATATATCAGCATTTCGGTCGGCTTTTATCCCACAAAGCACCACCGCATGGTTTTACTACCATCATGCATATCTGAAGCTCATCCTTAAGATGAATGGTCCTAATGTATGTCAGTATGTTAATCTTATTCACTGGCTCACATCAGATATTTTGGAATGGGTGAATGGATCTGTCAATTCGCAGAGCAAGTGAAGAGCTATGGTAATTTTCAGAGTGAATGGTGATAGGTTAAAACTAATAGATTACAATACTTCTTTTTAGCGTAGTATCTGAGATATTACCGATATTTGTTAAAAACTGTATTTTATTATGACTTCTTTCGTTACTTTTTTAAGCACTGCTTAGCTGGACTTTCAGCATCCGAGTAACACCTGCTTTACACTTTCACAGCAAAAGCAGAAGAAAAACAACAGCAGGTTTTCATTCAAATAAAATCAGTGCGCAAGGTTTACTAGCAAATGCACATAGGGAGGGGTGTGTGTGTGTGTGTGTGTGTGTGCTCTTGACCCATCCTGCTGTTCAGACCATCCTGATGTCTTAGTTCTGATTGGAATTCCTACCACTGGAGACCGCTCCCTCCTGCTGAGGAGACCCCATATGGACATCGCTAAGGTTCACCTGCTTGATTGGCAGTCATCATGGCCCTGTACACAAGGAACCGCTGCCCCTCTTGTACTTTCAACCAGTTCATCCATCATCGGGGGATCCTGCTCACCTGTCCCAGACAAGTTCACCCACCATGCACCATCTCTTTGTACTTCTTCAGCTTCATTTGCATACGCTGGAAATATTCCTCCAAGCTATAAGCTTTCAATTGATGCCACCTCTGTAAACCGTGACTCTTTTTGGCCATTGTTCTTGTTCATTATTGCTGTCTGGTGTCAACCAGAGGAAGATGGGTTGCCTTTCTGAGTTCTTTCTCCAGCTTAGGGAGTTGCCTCTTGCTCATTAGCGAATGGGACTGAATTCTGAAAAGCTGCTTTGTGACATATGCTGTAAAAAAGGCTAGGAATTAAAATTGACTCGAAGTGCTGACCTTTGAATGACCTCAATCATGATGGCTGATTATTTTATGGCCGTTCTAAAAAAACAAAAGAAGAGTAGAAATCCTGTGGAAACCTTCTGTGATATCGTTGGTTATGTAATATCTTCCTGTCCCATGTACAAGGTGATGTAATCAAACATTACTGGACTTGAAGATGCAGGAATTTTGTCTTTTAAATGAAATGATACAATGGACTATGCTTATTAGGACCAAGGACATGAACTATAGAGTTATAGAAGGTCAAGCTGACTTTGACATCTCACAAAACGGCACATTTATTTTACTGAACGAGTGGTGAGATCATGGGTTCGGATCTGTCTGTTGCAAACTGACTTAGGCAGCGTTTTTGTATTTGATGATAGTGATTAATCCAGAAAATGGGACAATTAATCTCTTTCTTATAGCCCCCACCAACATAACTGCACGGCGAATGACGTCTTTGTCTCCATCAGCTGTAATGAGGTTGTTCACAGAAGATTCAGATGTATGTGCAATTAAAGTAGTGTGCCTGTGAAAGACTTCCTTAATGAAAGGACATATATTGCTTGCTTGAGGAGGCCATAATAACTCTACTGATAAATGGTGCTGTGACATCGTCAGTTAATAAGATCACCTAGCTCTGGGCAAGCAGACGTGATAATTAGCTTCTGTTCGGAGCCGACAGGCAGGAAAAAGACAGTAAGAGAGATAAAGATTATATTTGAGTTTTTGATGTTTAATATTAGTATTTTTTCCCGAAATGGAGATAAATCGAGAAAGGTTGCTTTCACTGTTACTCAAGATGAGCAAGTTTTCACCCCCTATAAAACTCATTTTCAGCCAAGCATGGAACGCTTTTTCTGTGAAACTGCTTAATAAAGCGCCATCCTCCTGATTGTCTAGATTATTGTCAGCGAAAGTTTCTATAACAAAGCGTCTGGCTTATTAACAATAGCTGGAACACACTTTTCACACGCACAACTGATACAGACTGTACTGTAACAATATCACTACTTCACCACTCGCCAACACTGATAGCAGGTAAAATAGTAACCGATAGAGTTACATGGAGCATCACTGAGTTTGTCACAGTTTCCACATTCATAGTCCCAGTTGCTCTGCCTGCTTCATCTCCGCTTAACTCCCTAAATGCGAAGAGTGTATATGTAGGCCCACATCTCACTTCCTCAACCTTATAGATGTATAGCTTTTATAGTAATTGCTTATTTAACAAGAAAAAAATGACTTATTACCTCCATTTGCACTGTAATAGGATTACGTTACTGATTACTTCCTTCATTACTCATCGCTTTACTGCTAAGTTGCCCGCTAAGATCCATACAAAACTATATCATCTGGAAAGTACATTAATTCATTCATTTTCCAAACCGCTTACCCATTTCGGGTCACAGGAAAGCTGACGCTGGTCCCAGGTGGCTATGGGCGTAATACAGGACAGGGTTAGGGTTAGGATGAGGTTGGCCTAGTTGCCTAGTGGCAACACAGAGCCAATCACATACACACTCACACCAAGTAGCCAATTATCCTAAACCACAAGCCTTTGGACTATGGGAGGAAACTGGAGCACCCGGTGGAACCCAGGGAGACCGTGCGAGTTCCAAATAGAAAGACACATGTAGCTGACCCGGCGATTTAACCCAGCAACAGTACTAACCACTTTGTCTGGGACAGCACAGTAGTTTTTTTTTTTAATAAATTGCCAATCACAAGTTACATCATTTACTGTGAATATGTACTGCCTACATTTACAGGCAAACACACATTTACATTTGTGTTTTAAACTTATTTTGAAATTGTTGAGCTGTTTTGAAAATTTTCCCGGCTAGTTTCTATGTTTCTGGCCTAATTTTAAGAATGTTATTAAATTCTAATAATGGTTTACAAGTAGTTCGTCCAAGAAATTGAATCTGACCTGTTCAGCTACATGAGGCTAGTGTGTCAGCAAAGTTCAATGTCAATATCATATAAGCATGATTAGATCATTCATCAGACTGCTTTACAGAGTTTACAGTTGAGTCACCAATGTGCTAGTTACATTTGCAATGAACAATTACAACAAATATTTGTTAGCTGAGATGGGTCGAGCAGATGTATGCAGTGCATGCAATAACCTTAATTTGATTAGATTTACTATTGTAACTGTGACATATTACACTATTAGTAATTCATAATTTCACAGAACACATTAATTTGTGTCAACATCACAGTTGTGAGGTTTAGAGGGTTTGGAAGGTAGTGCAGCAATGAATTTAATAAACATTAATTCAAAAGACATCAACAAGACTACACATTGGCTGAAAAAAGCAAGACGTAAAGACAGTAACAGCAGTATAGAACAAACAGGGAAAGTAACAGATTAAACAGCTAGAAAACATAGGTAGAAAATAAGAACCGACACTGAGTAACACATACACATGGCATAAATACTACACATGACATGGACAAGTGGGAGGAGTTACAAACAAGGTGCAGATGAACATGGAAAGCATGGAAAAACATCACACAAGATGAAAACAGGTTTTCAGAAGAATACGTTTTCAGATTGAAAATGAAATAAAGCTAAATCTAGCAGGTGTATTGCAGTCGGCATATCGATTATCATATCACATGAGCGAGGACAACGATATATCACCATATGGATATTTTGTCACACCCCTAGTCTACACTAATTAGCTACAGATCTGTTTGCTTTACCTGTACCTAGTTTCATCTTTGTCAGTGCTCTGTGTTCCTTCTTTTGTGGAAATTTTACAATGACACTCATCATCACCAATGAACGTGGATCCTACGTCCAGTGTCTGTCTTGTCCTTCTTTGGTGACACAGTAGGACATTGTTATGATGTGCAGTCCAAAGCATTCATTAGAGTTTCAGATTGCTTGCACAATAGCAGGCAGAAAAACTATTCATTCAGTCATTCACCCATCCGTCCATCCACCTGTCTCTGCATTTGTCCCCATGTGGAGCTCTGAAGTGTAAATTGGAGCAGTGTAAATAGTGCTGGAAAAAAGAATGCACAAAAATAAAATAGCTTCTCCTATTTTATGGTTAATTGGCTGTTTACAGAAAGCTACACACTCATATCTGATTGTTGCCACTACATTACTGTTAGGAAAAAAGACTGGGCTAAAGCTTCTGAATCCCCTGCTCATTTAGTGAACACACAACACCATCATCTTTAGCTTGCTGCTCTGTCTGGACTGGTCTAGTGTGCCAGGACAGAAGATGTGCTGCCTAATTGCATTTTTAATCGTCATTGAATGGCCTTGAGTGAAGGACGCAAAATGCTTTCCATTACACATAGAAAGCAACCTGGTTAAAAATATTAGCCTCTTTTACATTTGGCAGATTTTTCTACGGATACTATTTGTTCGCTGCAAGAGAAAATGTTTTGCTATTAGAGAAACACTCAAGGGGACATGTACAGTCTGTAAATTTTAAGGTTGCACATTTATAATCTCTTAAAATCTTACATTGGTTACTGTGACACACTGTAACAGTATCAGTTGAAAAAACATTCTACAACTGTAAGAAACGGGAGAAAATCTTAAAAAGGTGTGAGAGCCTCTCAAAATTACACAGAGGAATGGCACATCAACTCGGAATGTTTTGGAAAACATATAGTTCATATTAGAGATTCCGTAATGAGGGAATTCTAGGTCTATATTCAGATCTGTTGATTTTCATGTAAAATAAAATAAATTTAGAATTTGAATTTTAAAATAAATAAAATGCAGAAAGATTATTCAAAAAAATAACTCATTTCTTTTTTTATATAAGTTTATAAATGAGGTAAAATAAGAGAAAGGTAAGTATGGTACTCCAACATGAAACATTCTGTCCAGTAAATGCAAAAATATAAAATTAATTTGAAATCGCAATTGTATACATTCATCTATGTCAAGATCCTTTTTTCCTCAATAAATATCTGATAATAATGACATGATTTCAATATCATTGTGCAAACCTAATTGATTTGCTTAAACTTATTGCTTTGAGGGGTTACGTACAGCAGTGCTCACTCAAGTGAAAAGACAACCTATTGAATTCACTGAGGTTTTTTGGGTCTTTGGGCAATTTTTTTTCAGCTTTCTTCTGCGAAAATGTAATATTTGGCTCAGACTGAACCCGGGTGCTTGTCTCATTGGCCGTCTGCAGCTCTGACCTTTAAACAGTCTCTCTCGTTCCTCTCACTCCGCACTGAGTGCGCAATCTCTGCCCATAGACAGCACCCAGACAATGAATCTCATTTACTTTGTGCCATCCTCAGCGCTCTTCCCATGTTTGAGCACTCTCTCTCCATCGACACAGCCATCAGCACTTGAATCTGCCAATGCCAGCGTGCAGAAATCTGTCTGGCTGCTGTTAGACGGAGTGATATGGCAGCGAGGGTCTATCCCGTCAACCCATATGAAAATGGGGCCAATTGGACAATTCCAGAGATACTGAATCCCCATGGCTGGGTTCCCCATAGTCAGAGTCAGATGCTTTGCTAGGTGATGTACACAGATAGATGCAAATGGACCTTTGAGGCCATGTATTTGTTTTGTAGGTTTTCATTTGCATCCAAATTAGCCCTGGGACCAAACTGTCAATTGGAAAAGTTTCTGGTAGTCTTCCATAATCTGTGTTGTGGATACATGTGCTTCATTCTCAGGTTTGTCCTAGGCAAATTTCCCTGACTATTACATAGTGTCATTGTGCAACAAAGTCGTTAAAGTAGTTAAAATACAGACTAACACTGTGTGACATGGACCTGACGGCGGAAGACTGGGAATGTTAACAAAATACTTCAATACTTCAAACTTCATCAAGTGGCTTCAGCAACTGTGGTAGAGGACAGTCTACATATATTGTACTGAATTAGCCACGGATTTCATGTATGACATTTGGATTTTTTGGATGTTTTGATGGTTACACTCTCTCTGTATCTGTACTTCCAGGTTTCGTATTCCACTATTACATACCTTCATTGGCCTTCAGATATACAGACCTTTCATTCGTGTTGCTGAATGTTTTGCTGATAATCAGCATTACTGTAAATTGTGGCCTTGCCATCACATTTGTGATCTTGCTAAGAAATCTTACTTGGGTTTCTGTGACTCACTATCAAAAATGAACAAGATGTAGTAGAGAGACTGAAATAATATTTGTGAATTTTACTGCAGGTAAACATTACCTATTACTTAGTTCTTTACTTGAACTGATGTTCAAGATGACCTATAGGTGTGTTTTTCGAGTAGTTCGGGTTAAGTTACCTATGATTCCCTGGACATTATATTCACATTTTTCACTTAATCTTTTGCACTCCTGTTTATAATTTGCACATTTATGCTGTTATTTTTCAGACTTTTTACATTTTAGAACCTTTAAAATGTGCACCTTATGCTACTATTTTTACAGAGAAATTTTACATTTTAGAACCTTATTTTATCTTCTTTTTATTTTTTATACTAATGTTGGTTTACTGTCTAACTACTTGCACTGTTGGAGCCCCTGTAAACGTAATTTCATTCTGTTGTACACTGTCAGTGAACAGTTATGAATGACAATAAAGCCTAGTCTAAGTCTACGTCTAAAAATAGGGCTGTCAGGATACTGGAATTTTAATTAGTGATGATGTGAATTGTAGCATATGCACCAATATGCAGAAAAGCCATGTTTTTCTGTACTAAACTACATGCAAAAATGCATCGACCTAGCACACCCAAAGCAAAAATTACATTACAGGTAAGAGACAAAATGTCTTCCTTTTAAAAGTGCAGTCATTATCCAGAGCGAGAAACCAGGAAGTGTTACCTCCTGTCCATCTATTATGTCAAACAGCAATTAAAAGAGAGATATGGAGCAAGTGTAATATTGGAACGTGTGATGAGGCTGGTGTGGAGGCAGATAACACCGGAACAAATTGAAGGCGTAATCAAAGATTAGGCATGAAACGGTGAGGGCCATTTCATATCCAGCATGTATTACTGTGATACAGGCGTGGAGGAGTGCAGTAATTGATTTCTGATCTTAATTCACTTGCAGAGACAATTTAATCTAATCAGAGGGGGGAGGTGGGGGCCTGTGGCGATGGATTCTGCATCTGGTTGTTGCTGACTTCATAAGAGTGAAAGAAAGCAGAGTTTTGCATATAGCTTTATAGCAGTTTAATATGGATTATTGTAGATTACAGCTAGCAGATGATTTTGAAGACACCCCCATAAGTTCTGACATAACATCCTAAATGTAGGTATAATAGTGAAATGTTCTCATCAGGGTGTAAAAATAGTGTCAAATTCAACTTAATTCTAGATATTTTTGCTCATATATAATTATAATAAGTGGAATCATATTTCCTTTAAGTGTAATCTTTATATAACTGCAATTATCTGATTGCTTCATTTAGTAATTACTTAATGTCTAGAAATATAATAATCAGGCAATTGGACCTTTTCCAAATGTGTGTAGGCAGATTCAGAATTCACCTTCTGTTTCTTGTAGCTTTCATCCCAATTTAGAATTGTACATTTTAAATTTTGGCTGTTTTAACTTTCTTTCCTTTTTTTACATTTTGGTTGGAGCATGTTGAATTTTTGAATTTGAAGTTTTCAAAAAAATTCACCTTGATCAGCTTTTTAAAAAAATGTTTTTTTTAAACCTACTTTATTTTAATTTCATAACATTTTCACAAACACAACACAATATTTTTTCCATTTAGTCATTGTAGACTTAAATGCACCCATCCAAGATACACGGTAATACTGACTGACTGTGATTTTCAGTCATTGTAAATACACCACAGTGAAATTTGTCCTCTGCATTTAACCCATCACACGTGCACACGTGGAGCAGCAGGCAGCTTCAACAGCGCCCAGGGAGCAGTACCTTGCTCAAGGGTACCTCAGTGGTGTCCGGGCTGGGACTGGGACTTGAACCTGCAACTTTCAGATCTCAGAGGAAAAGTGCTAACCACTAGGCCATTCACTAATGCACAACCACTAGTTCTGTTACTGTATATCTGCTAACAGACACCTATGCTGGCATGAGGGCTTTCTACTCTTTAGAGCGTGATGCCAATATGCTCTGTTGAACTACCAACCACTGCGTCTTTAATACGAATTAAACTTGTGATCACTCAATGTCAGAACTAACAGCCTTAAATTAGCAAATAGGAAATAAATTTACAGGTAAGGTTTGGACTCAAAATGCGATGCTATATGTTAAGGTGGGTCAGGATTGGACGGGAAATTATTGGGCTGCTTTCAGGTGCATAACACAGTTTCAGGCTTCTAATATTCAAATGTCTGGTATAGATAAATAAAGTCATAGTGCGTACATGTAAAATGCTCACAGTTGCCAAGCACTTGCAGAATTCACTGCTCTGTCATGCTTTGTTAGAACAAAAAAGACTGTATTACATAAAATATGAGTTCCCCCCATACAGACTAATGGTGGTTTCTTCCATGTGGATGGTCGACTGTGGTTTACCTTTTGCCATCCTATTCAGCCTCAGTAAACACTTACCTTCCAAAGTGAGGCATTATGTTTTGGAGCCCAACTTTGTGTGCACCTACAGTACAGGAGGGAAAGAGGGAGAAGCACAAACTTTAGTTGATGCATGTTTATATCCTAGTATTGATTTGATCTTTATAAAGGTTCCCACGAGTGCGTGAGCGGCCTGGGAGGAGAGACAGAATGCTGACGGATTTGCAAGTGAAGGAGGTGGTGGAGAAGCCGGGGGCGGCTGCAGGCTGGGGAGGGAGGGGGTTGCTGGGGGGATAAAAGCACAGCAACTCCATGTCCTCGTAAAGACGGATCAGCACCATGAACGAAAGCTGCATACTGATTGTGGGCATGGCAAAGCCCTGAGCCAGGGAGCAAGCAAGATGTGCTGGAGAGAAAAATGCTCTCAAAGCCGCTAAGCTGGGAGGAGAGGGCATGATGGGGGGAGACAGACAGACAGTGGGAGAGAGAGAGAGAGAGAGAGAGAGAGAGAGAGAGAGAGAGAGAGAGAGAGAGAGAGAGAGAGAGAGA
>JBBIGC010000001.1:26521857-26550096 GCA_037576955.1 Lepidarchus adonis
TTGTTTCTGAGTCAAGAAATATATTTGTGAATGGTGTGATATTAATTTGATAATATTGAAACTAAACTCTCTCCATACACATTTGAAAGCCTGAACACGAATCCACAAATTTCTGTAATTTGAGATGCTACTCTGGGATTATACAGGGGCCCTTGAGTTACATCAGGGTTCGGTTCCTCTGAGTGTGACGTAGCTAGAATTTTGACATAAGTGGGAACTCATGCATGTAATGATGTTACAGATGCTTTAATGAACAGCACTGTGCTTTATTAACAGCCGGTAACATGAATGAACACTCTCATATTTAGGAAACGTTGTTATATGCAGTTATATCTATATGTAATTATTTAAACAACATGGTAATTGCCAATATAGATATATTGCTAGAGCAAGTACAAAGTTAAAAGACATAAGCTTGATGTAAAGCACCTTTAGGTATAAATTTAAAGTGGAAATACAAAAAATTAACAAAAACAAAATTTTGTTACAAAATTACTATGCTATTTCAACTTAAACAACATTATAACATTATATCGTAATATTAAAATGCTAAAAAGTATTGCAATACACATGAAACAATACACAATACCTGAAATAATGTCATAATAGTAATTGCAACAGTATGAAATTATATGCTAGGATATATATATCTTTTACTCATTCTGCGGTTAAGCAATAACTAAAGTTTACCCACCAATGCATCATTCTAAAGCCGTCCCTCCAGGAATTTACAATGCTTTGACCCTGCTTTGGACTTGCTCTAGACTTCCTGTGGATCGCCTGTTTCTAGTAGAGTAACTCTGATTAAAAAACCTGCACTTTCATCCTGCTTCGCTGCCTACATTACAGTTATATTTTAATCTTGATGAACTCGCTTTAAAAGGGCAGCGGCAGCTCTGTAGGTTAAGACTCCACCCCAGGAAGTGGAACATAACTGGAGCTGCAGGGATTCTGGCTCAAACCCAAGGTGGACACCAGGGATCCTGGCCTAACACCAGACTGCTGTAAGTTCAGGAGTGGTTCCTCTGACTGGCACTGCTGTGCCCTTGGGCAAGGCACTTAATCCTGGACGGGTCTGGGGGTGTGGCAACATTGAATCACTCGCTGTTTTTGCCTAGCACAGCAGCTCAGTTTCCTTCCATGCAGAAACAATGAGTAAACAAAATGCGTGCAAAATGTGTTCTTCTTCGTGTAGCACTTATCCTAAACTAATTTTCTTACACCTGCATGCTCTTACGTTCTATTTAATTTTCAAACACAACCCAGCATTACTTTAATGAGACACGAGCACTCTTGTAGAGCTAAGCACTAACATCACTGTGGATTAGGAAAGGAGCTCAAGAGGTGCTTTCTCTTCAGTTATTTATTACCTGTCAGCCCGATTCAAAGTTGTCAGATGAGACAAGCTCATAAGAGCATGCACTCCGGAAGTGCAGCCGTCCACGAACCCTTCAGAGATCCACTTGTGAAAACCTGTCTGGCAGCAAAGCTGAAGGAGCGGGCGCGCTCATTAACATAATAAATGAACTGTGACTTATATTGTGTGGGGGATGACTTGCCTTTCGGTAATTAGGCTCTTGGGTTAGAAGTACAGTTCCAGAGGTCACCCACCCTTCAACGCTGACAATAGGGGTGGTGAGTCAACTAATGAGAAATAGCTTGTCTAAGAGTGGAACAGATGGGTCTGCTATGTGTGAACACTAATATATTACAGATAATTACAGGCAGTGGCAAAAAAAGTTGGGAAGCATATGTGGAGTATCTGCAGAAGGAAAAATCGCCTCAACTGTCAGAAGTGCCTGAAAAGGGAAATTAAAGAATTTACAAGGCTTTAGAAGTTTGAGTTAGCGCCGAAAGCTTGGGAATTGCAGACACAGCCTTGTGTTAATGCTTTAGTGTAGCTGAAAAGAGATATCATCAAACATGCTTCTATTGCCAGCGGTGTCAGACATAGGACCTGCAGTCATGGACTTAAGGCAGCCTTAAGGTACTGTGTGAAAGTAGTTAACTGGAAAATTCATGAAATATGCCTGTGTATCATGCATTATGCATATATGACTGTGTCAAAGAATAGCTGAGATTACTAAGAAGCTGTCTGTTAGGGAGGAGTGTAGGGCTGCAACAACAGCTTAAAGAAACTGATTATAAAACTAGTTGGCAACAAATTTCACTATCGATTGGCTGGATTTATGTTGTTATATGGGTGCTTTGGCTGCAACACATCAAGAAAAACAAACATTTATAGCATGGGAAAACTGTTCAAGCTGTTCAACCAGTGATCGATAGTAGAGTACTTTGCATTAAATTGCAGTAAAAGAATAATTTAGGCACAAAGAGTGCATGCAGTGCATAGGAGTACACATGTCAAAGGTATATGAAGATATGAGGACGTCCTTTGAGAGATAACGCAAACGTTTTTTACTACTTATATCAATTAATACATAAGTTACTGTGAAATAGCTGCGAACTTTGTAAAACTCATCCCGCAGGGCACAGGAGCTTCATAGTAACGGGAGAACATATGACATGGAACCATGTTTGAGCCATGGATGAACAGGTCTTGACAGCAGGGAAATTAACAACAGAATCTTCATTAATTAAACACATTTAGAGCCACACGTGTGTGAGAGTGAGTACAGAAAGTGAGTGATTGTTTGATAATGAGTAAGAGTAATTGTAAGTGAGTACCTCCATAGTCCTTGGTGTAGTAAGGCCTGTTACCAGCTTTATTTGTGTTTCATGCTCTTATTTTATTATGTAAATTATATTTTAAGCAATATAATGCTTCTGTGGATTTTAAAAATAAGAATATATCTTTTATACATGTATATTACGTATATATTTAGGTCTGTTATTTGAGTAAATATTGCCAATTTGGAATATTTTAAAATAAAAGGATAAAAAAACTTCAAATCAATAGTTTAATAGGGGAAAAAGTATTGATTAATCAATTATTAAAATCATCATTTGTTGAAGCCCTAGACAACACACACACACACACACACACCACGCACACACACACACACACACACACACACACACACACACACACACACACACACACACACACACACACACACACACCAGCACTATAAATGTCTGCCCTGTATGTCAGTTCTCTGGACTCTTTTAGATCAATGTACCTAATAGGTCACTTCCTAGCTAATCCATTGACACATACAAATGTGTCCTGTCGCTTCGACAGTTGCAAGATACAAATTTTATAGACTATCTTGTACTGCAGATTGTTTACAGTTATTGCATATTGTTTATCTTCCAATTAAAACATCATGCAGGACTATGCTGTTGTCACTAATCTAACTAGACAAGTTAGAAATGACAAAAACAAATTTCTAATTATGCTAACATCAACTCAATTACAAGTCAAAAAAACTACATCCAATCCAATATGTGACCTTTTATACACATTTAAAATAAATATCTTTTGAAATAAATAACTCACATTGTATAAACACTGAATTGTGTACCACAGTTTCTCACTAGGCTGTAATTTCATTCTGTACAGCTTGTACAACTTAGCAACAGTTTTTGTGCTGTTCTTTATGAGCAGAGTATTGAGAGATTAACTACTATGCTTAAATCCTATTCATGGATCATTAATGGGTAATTTTTTAACAATTATTATTTGGGTGGTGGGCTGTTTTTCAAGCCTGCAGCAACATTGCCATAGTAGTGTGGCAAGCATAAGAGAATACACACTTACAGAAAAAAATAATATTTTGTGTGTTCACATGAAAAAAAGTGTCCAAATATGCCATTTTATGTTACTTATGTTATCTGGGCAAGGCGACAAACAGCGTTTTTGTTTTACAGCATAAGGCCAGCACACTTGTATTTCTTCCACAAACACAGATTTATTCGGCTTTGGCTCAGACGGAGGCTTTACCACTGGGCAGATGTTAAATATTGGTGCTTCTATGTTTATGTTTGGCCCTGCACTTGGGTCTTATCTGCTAACTCTGTGTAAGTGGTGAGGTATATTCAGCTGTACACGAACAGTCAGTTCTTGAAGCTGATAAGTTGAAGTATAAGCATTTAAGTTACTTTGACAAAGGCCAAATTGTGACTGGGACAGAGTATATCCAAAACAGCAAGTCTTGCAGTAACCAGTACGCCTTAAGTGTGCATTAACTGCATTATACGTGTATGTGTTTTTATGGCATGTTAATTTACCGTATATCTTCACTTTCTACCTCCGTGTTTTAAGGATTTAAATTTAGAATTTATTCCCTAAAATATTCCCTCTGATTTCTGAAGACAGTTATATAAGTGTTATGAGCATAATTACTAATTTCTGTTGTGATATGTGAGGGTTATTAATGGATATTAAGTGGCTCTGTTTAAACTTATTGCCTCACGACGTTTTGTGGCCATAAATACCATTTGGTCTGCAAGGAGATTAATAGTCTGTCTCCAACAAACACCTTTCTCTATTAAACGAATAATTTTTTGAATAAACATTGGGGCTACTAATGAAATATATATGATAAATGTAATTCCGTGCCCTGGCTTGTAAAAAATGCACAGTTTTGTTTGCAGTTTGACTGATGTTAAGTTCAGTTGACCCATAAGTAAATGAGTTTGACATCTGCTCTGTCTCTAGAGGTGTGGCTTCTTTAATTATCCTGTGTGGCATGGTCTTAAGGGCAGAATTTTGCACATAGTTATATTAAATGGTAGGTAAAGCCCAGCATTCTTAATACCCTTAAAACCTTTCCTGCTTCTGAAAAGACATTGTTTCCGCACCATGATAATGACTGCCCTTTGTTTCCACAATCAGGGAGCGACTCAACGTGACATTTATGCTGTGCAAATATCTTCCTTTTGGAGAAAAGAAATTAATCGAAGGCGCATAAATCACCAAAGTTTGATAAGCAAGTGCAGCCAGTAATATTGATTTTCCTACAAACACCCTGGTTCAAAAGCCAGGGGGCTTAGACAATAGGAGCGAGTGAGATTTGCACCCTTTTAATTAAGATAACATAAATAGAGCAAACCATTTATGTAAAGGGGTCCACTTAAAGTCAGCTCAAGGGTCTATGTTTTCATTCAAGCGTAATTGCGTAATCAATGCTGAGTTGCGTGAAGTGGTGCGAACACTATTCAGCAAGAAGAGCATGCAGTCAACATTATCTATCGTATTGTTAAGCAAATAATGACATTAATGTTTTTTATTTTTAATAACTTTTATTTGCTTTCTTGCTTTGTTTTTAGGTTTATTTTATTTTATTTTTGCATTTCGTCAGCTTCTTTCATGATAAAACACTATCGTGCCATATGTACAGCATTTGATTACTCATCAAGAATTAAACTCCATATAGTTTAAGCAGTTTGTCAAAATATTCCTTGTGACCTTTAGCACTGATAGGTAACATAAATGAGGAATTAAAATCTATTTTGGTTGACATACAAAGGAGCATCGCCTCAGAATATGGAAATATCATTACATATTTTAGGAGTCATTGATTTGATATTCAGATGACCTACGTGTATCGATTACTTAATCAGACAGTAGTTATTTAGCATACAAATGGCCTTCCCTGTCTCCATGCTCAAACCAAAGAACAAATTACATTGTGTTGCATCTTTGGCATACACAAATGCATGATAAAAGGACGTGTACCATACTTATAAGACATCTTATGGGAAATCTCTGTAGACAGTTACTTATAAGCCCCACATGCACTAAAAGTAGTAGAAATGAGATACATACATAAGGTTTTATGAGAAAAAATGGACTTGTAGTCATGTTATATTTTCACATTTTGCTCTAGGGGATGTCATTAGTATTCTGCATAAAAAGTTACAGCGCATTGATGAAAATGGAGGGTTTGTTCAATATTTTGATTAGTAGTTTCTTATTTATTGCAATTTAAATTAGATGGACCTGCCCCAATCCAACATTCTGTTTCACAGCTTACAGTTATAAGGATTTTTCTTGCAACCTTGCATTAAAATTGTCTTGTCAGAAGGCTGCCTAGCATTGTACAGTACTATTGATTTTTTTTTTATCAGATTGGCCCTCTGGTCCCATATCTGGAGATCCACAGGAGCTGGAGGGTAGTAATCCAGGATACTGTATATGGATACATTTCAATATCATACACACATTATTCATCATTACTATAAATATTTGGTCTGTGATAAGTACACTTTGAAAAAATAATGGCTCATAAATTGTTAAATGTTAGGATGCACGGTAGTAGGAGGTAGGAGGAAAGAAATCAGTACTTTTGTGTTATAGAGAGGTTCTCTGACCTTTCAAAGGGTTCTGCACAATTGATCATCTCATTTGCTGCAATGATCGCCTAAGAACTCTCCATCAAAATGCTCTTTAGACTATCTAAAGTCGTTTTTCTATGTCTTTTCATAAGGACAAGAAGAACTACTTTAGATTGTCTAAAGAAGAGAGTAGATCCCCAGATTACTGAAGCACCTATTGTTCTTTGTTATGGTTCAGGTGCAGTTGCAGTGCAACCCCTGGATGTTTTCCAAAGTTATGGCATAGATTCGCTTGTGAAAAAGCCATCAATTGCTCTCTGCGTAGGCTGCACCCGCAGGGAATCTTTTTCTCATACAGTGCTGCTGAGTAGATGCTTTACGTGCTTCGATTTGCACAGTGCATGATCCATGCTCTGAGTGCCATGCTTCTGCCGAGGTCATCCCTTATAATAAGTACATTTTGAATATTATGCATGTTTTCACATTGCCATGTTAAAGAATTGTCTACAAGTATTGTAAAGAATTGAGCAGTGTATCACTTTTATTAATGTTCACTACCAACCTGACTGGCTTTCCCTCCCTCCCATGTCATTGCTGTATTAAGAAAATGCCATTCAGCCATTTCAGTATCTGAAAGAGAAAAGCATGATTTTCTGATACATAACACTGTTAAGATTTTTTTTTTAACCTTTGTTGTGATAATTGCAGCCAGTAATTTTAGTACGGGGTGATCTAGATTTATTTTGGAATCACATTTGCCAATCTTTGCATTACAGTACATTTATGAATGAACATGTTCAACAATAACTGCTTACATGCACAGTGCAATCCAAATACATTCTAAACTTAAATATCTAAACTTCATGCATAATAAACGGCTTTTAAAAATATATAGTAATTTTCAAATCTGTATAAATGCAAATATGATCATAGATGAATAGGATAAAGTTACATTTTAGATACTGCTTACTGGTGAGTTTTTGGAACAGGTCCGCGGGCACCTGTTGTGGTTCTTGGGGGCAACCTGGTGCCCATGGTAACCATGTTGATGACCCCTGATTTACACCAATCAGCCAGAACATTACAAGTACTGAGAGCTGGAGTAAATGACATTGATTATATCTCGCCAGGTTTATGATTGGACAGTTTTGTATTAGTATTGTGATGGCTTGATGACTGGGTTAGAGAATCTCCAAAACAGCAGGTTTTTACCAGAATGCAGTGGTAAGTACCTACCAAACGAGGTCCAAGAAAGGACAACTGGTAAACTGGCTTATTAAACGCCCAGGAGTAAAGTTGAGGTTATCTGGGCCAGTCCCACAGAAGAGGCAAAGTAGTATAAAAAGAACCTGCTGTTCTGGCGACAAAGGGCCTTCATGATATTAGGCGGGAGGTTTTAATGTTATGGCTGATCAGTGTATGTGTTACATGTTTGCATGCAAACCAGGAATGTCTCTTCATTCATTAGATGCTCATCCTTGTGTGAGTGTCTGTCTATTTAAAAAATGACATTTCTTTTAAATGTCTTCTGTTTCTGACAAAGTGTTTAATATGAGGGACATCTCTTCCTCTCTGCAAATGTCAATGCGTCACTCATGCTTGTTTTTGGTGTCACAAAGCTGTCATCACACGAGTTGTCATCGCAAATTGCCTCATATTTTCGACACTTGAGTCACTTTCAGCCTGGACCATGTTTCAAACAGACTGAGTTTGGTTTGATTAAGACCTTATTTAGATAAAGAGGTGGTGTCTACAGGCTCAGTTAGACAAGCAGTTTTAGATCAATTTCCTTAGATAAATAACTACTGGAGTACTTGTAAATATGTCATGCATATTTCAGCAGTGGCCTAGTGGTTAGGACCTTGCCCCTGGGATCTGGAGGTTCAGGCCCCACCCTGGGCACCACTTATGCAAGGTACCATCCTGGGTGCTTTGATGTGTGTGTGTGTGGTACAATTTGTGTGACTGAGTGTGTTCACTTCCTCTCACACTTGGTGAACTATGTAATAATACTTTACCTGAATCCTGATCATCTTAACATCAGCACATCCATGCCATAAACCTCTGGACGATGTCATATGCAAATCATGTTCATCAAGCAATTGGCATGACTACAATATGTTTCAGCTTATGTTAAATGTTTGTCACATTTAACTGAAATCAAGCATTTTTTATTGTCATGGCAGCACAACCGTGATGGATTACTATAGCCCGGCATACATATACTGTATAATAATTATTATTATATATGATTTCATGTATAAAGTGCAGAAAATTGTAGCTTATAAAACAAACCTGATCCAAGTTCATGATTAACACAATACAGAGTCTGTAAACTTTCAATAGCGCTAAAACTAATTCACCATTGGAAACAGGTCGGTGTAGATTCCAGCTCTGGTCCTGGAGGGCAGATGTCCAGCTCATTTTGTGATTTCCCTGACCAAGCACACCCGGCTCAACTCACCTGTCAACCAGGTGCAGTGAGTGTGTTTGAGGAGGGAAACTACCAAACTGTGCTGGACGCCGGCCCTCCAGGACCCCTGGGGTAGATAATATATCACCAAGCATCTTCTACGTTCTACGTGCTTGTAGTGTGTTACTACGCTGTTTTAAAAAGCATTCATAAGCAAACATGAACCAAAGCATGCTTATGATGCGTGACCCTACGCTTGGCTTGATTGGTGCTGCTTTTTGTCTGTTTCTGGGGTCGTAAGAGGGTTAAATGCCACACTTGTGCAATTTAGCATTCATTGCCTCTTTCCGATTTTTTATTGTGTGCCATTCAGTTTGATGTGTGCCTTCAAGCTCCTCCATGAGTGTAAAGCTGCATCTTTTTCGTGACACTTCACAGCGTTATCGTCCTTCCCTCGCTGCAGTCTTGTGTCAGGCAGGTTTTCAGGTGAGCTCTCTCAGCATAATTGCACCAGGAATGCTCATACCTCAGCACCGTGGTGCAATTAGCTCCCATTTGCATTTTGATTTAATGCATCTAAATGGGCTTATTTGGTGGGATTTTCATGTACGGCTCTTTTCAATATATCATGCAAATGAGCAAATTACTGCTGAGTCGACGTGCTCCAGACAGAAAAAGCATCCTTAATCGCGCCATGCCCCGCCAGAGATATTTTCATTAGAGTAACTTATGTTTGTGACTTTAATTTGCACGTTACATGATTATTTATATGAATCCTAAGGCTTCATGAATATCCACTTCATTATAAAAATATAAATAAATAAATTCCTTGTTAAATAAAGTGTGCCTCATGGCTGTGTTCCTAAAACTGATGCTCCATGCTAGAAAAGTAAACTCTGGTCAGAGAAAATGGGCAAAACCTTCTAACAAATGGTTAATAAGGTTAGTTATATACACCCAGGCTATGTTTTGCTCGAATCCTGTTATATAATTAACCATAATCTGTAAACCTGTATTAGCAAATGTCATATGCTGTTGCCTTGAAATGTCCATGAATATAGCGATATCTTGTTAGCGCTGCTGGTAATTGTCAGGACAGATGTTGTAATGTTTAATGCAATAAAGTTAAGCTTGTAAGATGAGCTGTCATGTGATGTTTGCCATGACATATGTACAGTATTTTATGTGCGTAGTGTTACCCATTAACTTTTGCCAACATGTACTAGTTGGTTTCACCCCCTGGTATTTCTCTTGCACTTTAGAATACTGTAAAGAATACTTTAGTAGCATATTCAATGATGAACACAGTTCTGCATTTAAAGGAACCGTCTGATTGGAACAGCCTTTAATGTTTGTTAATGTCCAGTTTTTGAAATGCCACTCTTATGTAATGGGCATGATAACCCATTTATCAACATAAGTAAGTTACATAAACCTTGTGATTTTGCAAGTTCTCCCACTTAGAAATCATGGAGGATCTGAAATTCACATTGTAGGTCCATTCCCACTGTGAGACACAGCATAAAAAAATCAAGAAATGACATTGTGGGATTTTTTAAATAATTTATTTGTATGTCCTGGACTTGTATAGCACTCGTACTATATATGAATAGACCATGTTAATTATGCTGTAGCACCTAACGTCTGTTTAGACTTACTCATAAGCTCTTAGAGATAGAATGAGTAGAATGTGTTTTTTCACTTCAGAAAGTAATGTTGTAGCAGTTATCATCTGCACTATTGTAGCATCTACACTGTGTTTTATAGCTAAGAAGATTGTATTAAACTCTCTGTAACTCTCACATCAGTATTGTCATGTCTGAATTTATGCTTGATTGTTCCTGTACCTGGAAGTTGCTTTGGACAAAAGCATCAGAAAAATAAATAAATGTAAATGTATTGCACTGCTGCACAGAAGTATTTGAACACCTGGCAATCAGTGAGAATTCTGTCTCTCAAAGATCTGTTACTCTGCCTTTAAAAAGTCCACCTCTACTCCACTCATTAGATGTTTCTGGCCACAAATAATATAGAGGTGGGGATTGGAGGTTGGGGGTGGCAGTTTGATCGAAAGTCTTCAGGAATCGCATGGCTTTGAATGTGTGCTGGAGCTATGGTATTCAAAACTGACCTTGAACTTTTCAGTTTCACCTTATCCCTTCAGCATGTAACATCACACGGGTGGGCCTCTGGCTTCTTTCCACTAAAGCAGAGCTTCACACCTGCGTATGTGTGATTTGGAATGTTAAACACAACATTTTGACTTGTTCGAACTCAACAGTGAAGGCTGCAGTGGAAGTTCACTGCAGTTCAGTATTACAGTTGATGTGTCTTCATCTTTATACTTTATACTTACTTTTCCATTTATACTTTTTTACATTTGAAAGTTGATAATTAAATCGCACAAAACAGAGCAGATATTACCAATGCAACACTGTTCACTCAACATGACTAGGAACTTGGTACAGTTTGTAACAAATTTTGTCATTTGCTCAACTAATGTGCATCTTAAAGTGAAAGCAGCAAATTACTGGTAAATAAGTAAACAACCAAGTGTAACAAAAACATGCAGCAACACGTTTTGCCATTATTTTTATATTTTTAACTGTATTTCTGATACATTAAATTGATACATATAAATTGAAATAAAACAAGGCTAAATGTAACACTTTTGGAGTTTGGCTAATGCAGCAGCTTTGTAGTTCTGCAGTCGCGCAACAATTTTAGTGTGAAACACTGGCACACGAGCAGAAAACTCACATAGAAGCTGTTATGACTGTTAACAACTCTCCCGCTGTGGGTTAAATGGGGCAGATGTTATAGTGCTTTGTGTGTCACAGCTGCACAATTAAAGGGGAAGTGAAAAATGTCAATGTTTTGCTAACTTCAGCCTCAATAAAGTGAGTAAAAACTGGACAACAGAGGCAGAGAGATTATTAATAGAGAGGCTGTTGTTTCAGCGAACTTGTGAGAGCAAGAGCATGAGCTGATAAAATGTTGGGTCATGCTGCAGCTATGCAACACTGACATTTTTTGGATATGAAGGAGTGTTTTGACTTGCCAGTGGCTATTACATCATGCTTGGCATTAGTGTTAGCAATCAGATCGGCATCCAATTGCAGTCCCATGCTGAGAAACACCCATTAATGTGGCCCCAGGTACGGAATTACCCATATGCACCTACAGCGCAGAGTTTCAGCCCCTTAGTAAAGAACAATTTTCTGGAAGTTACTGTTCCTCCCATGCAGCACAGTCACATTTTCGTCGTTCCCCACTGTTTTTTGTGCATGCTGAGGAGACACACCTCCTCACAGATGCAGCCTCTCATTTCCATAATGTTTGTATTAGCAGAATGACTCAAAATTAACTTCTAATTAAATCCCTGCAATTCACACTCGAATGCAAACAGTGCATGGTTATTTAGTCCTCTCATGCAAACCATGATCTTTTTGAAATTGATTTAATAGTTGTTTAGTGACATGACCGGCAGAAACGAACGATCCTCTCAGACAGAGAGGGCTTCAGTGAAATTAATTTACCTCGAACATGAAGTGCCTGGGTAAATATCATCCTTATTTACACGATTTCCATATAGTGTCAAAAAAGAAAAGCTGAGAAGACTGTGAGAGAAGACTTTACATGAGTTGCATGAAAGTTTTTCCAAATGTTACCTTGCACCATATGCTTGAGCGCGGTAGCTCAGTTGTATTTCGACAGCTGTTGTAATTGAAATTAATCATATAATTTATGTTAAGAATCCCATTAATGATTGCTTGTTTATTAGCACTGTTGATTCTAAATTGGGCTTTGCTTCCAAATCTGCTGTAATTAGTCGCTGTCAGTCTTACATTAAGAACGATGCCTTGGAAAGTGGGAGCGTTTTTAAGCTATTGTGTCAAAATCCTGGACTTTTCCGAGCAGATGGTTTCATTTGCATTTATTCATTTAACCACACATTGATCAGTTATTTATATTACCACTTCAGCACGTTTGACCTTGAGTCTTGACTCTAAACGGCTTCTCTTTGTTGCATTGCACCTTTAATTAGCTAATTATTTCAGACTTCCCTCACTGACTTCTCCCCCTCCATCATTCATAGGGTTTTTGCTTTGTGTTCTCATGGCTGTATGGCCAGAGGTGATAATGCTCGATATTTGTAAATCTCTCATTTCCACAGTAATTGCTTGCCGTACAATTGAGCACGTTTCCTCCTTCTAAGGCAAAGCCAATACACAGCGTGCCTGGAATAATCGCATGGCCAAGATTGTGCCGTTTTACTCGGTTCCTTATCCCCCTTTCTCTCTCGAATGAAGGAGAAAATTGCATCCGCACCGGGGTCTAAGTGCCGCGCCGATGAGATCTACCATGTTAATGTTTCCTTGGCTAATTCCGAGAGATCTGCTGAAATAAATACAGTAAAGCTATTTTCACACAAGCTGCTGGCAGATATCTCGCCGGAGAAAATGTGCCTTTGAGTTGGGACTACGCGACATACGGCCTTGTCTACTGTCTGCGCTGGGAACCGCCTCGAAGACACCAACCCACATTTTATTTAAAGATGTAACATGAGAAGGCCTCATAAATCTGAGCCTCGGAGGTCCACAGGGAAATGAAAGTAAGACAGTGAGAGGAAGAAGAAGGTTATGATGAAAGAGTGTGAAATAGAGACCTTGGTGTGTGGGATCTGGATCTGGGCTGGTGCTTACAAAGAATCATACACTAAGAGCAATGATCTAGGAGCTGCAGTGGGATGTAGAGTAGAAGGGACAGGGATGGATTTCACATCTCTTTCAGATATAATATGCTGAGGAGAGTGTACTCGATAAAACAGGCCTTGATATTTTCTTACCTTAAGTAGGGATGTTAGGATGTTAAGATCTTTAGTTAAAATGTATCATTGATCCTCCTGCTTTGATGGCATACCCACGTGTGGCCAACACTGGGGGAAAAATTCACCCAAATGAATGTTTTTTTTATCCATAAATCAATCATGGTTAGTGAGGATAAAGCATATCATTGCTGTCATATCACTGCCTGCTTTTTTAATGGCAAATGGACTAATAGAAATGGTCCAAAGTAATAAACCCAATAAAATCTTGTTACAGTGTTAGTCATATTCAGTCAAATGATATTTTCCTGATTGTTCAAATTCAAAATGAATACACATTTTCTATAAGGATCAAACTTAAACATTGCAGAGTTTTATTATGATATAAATTAGGATTTAAAAAATAGAAATAAATGTAATAAGTGTTTCTTTCCTATTTAAATTAAGAACCTTTTGCATATGTCTTTACATTAAAAACAAAATATTAAAAGCAATTATAAGAAACAGAGCCTGAAAGCCATTTATATGTATTTTTTGCCACAACTTTTTTAAATGACTTAAGTTCTACTTACTTATAAAAATGATGAATTTATAATCTGCCTCAATAGCTGTAGGTGTGTCTTAACATTTTTCAAGTAACTTTTTAAAACTTGCCTTTAGTGGCGTGCAGGAATCAGCAGGTTTGGTAGCAAACCATTTGTAGAAGGAATATAGCTTAAGTGCTTTTCCTTGGTGAAATACAGATAGCCTATTGCTCTCAACAAAAGAAGCACTCAAACATGTTCAATCACTCAAAAGATGTAACTGCATGCTTGACTTTATTCTGCTTGATTCATGCGAACTTGCACTGTAATTTTGGAATAGCTTTGTATAGAAGTTTGTATAAAAAAAGTAGAACTATTAGTTGAGTTGTAGAGGGCAAAAAACAATATTAAATGGCCTAATTTTTTTTTTAATTTAATTTAATTAATTTAAATTAAAATTTAATTAAAAATATGGGACTTTTTATAGCTTTGTGTTATTTCGTATATGTGGCTGTTCACTGAAGTACATAACAATAGTGTATTTTCAGTTGGAGATGTCACTGATTCTGGTAAAGAGAGTTAAAAAATATTAAGAATATGGTGTATGTTTAACTTATTATTGTTTACAACCCAGGTTGTGTGTGTATAAGTTGCATTCGTGTGTGTGAGCATAAGTTTCAGAATACACACAGTGAAGGAAAAACCCTTGTTTTACTGAGGGGAGAAGTTTTGAAAAAAAAACAATGACATGATTGGATTTGTCAGTTCATTTGAAATGATGTCGGAAATGAGTCACTGACTAGCTTTTTCCTGCTCTCTTTGGTCATGTATTAATATTAATTATTACATTTTCTATGTCCCAAGGCTGTCATGTTTTATTACGTCTGAGTTCACCAGCTCTCACAGACACCTGCCAGTGTTCAAAGCGTTCAACCCAAGGATACCATCCAAACTGTCTAAAAAAACGGTACTACCCTTACCTACCATATTTCAGCAGAGTGAGCCAGTAATGCTATAGAAAATCCAAATGTCCACCTTTCCTGATTCACTGGTAGCACGGGCAGTTTGCTTGCTATGCCATCTTATTACCTTTAGGGCATATTACCCTTGAGAAAAAGCTTTTAGAGGTGCAGGCAGCTTTTCGCTGTCTAGTTCAGTAATAGGTTTATGCAGAATGACAAGGATCCTGTGGCTAATGCTTGTAAGCCAAGCGAGAAATTACCCTGAGCTAAAGTAATGTTATATATGAATATATTAGCTACTATTAGCTACTCCATCACTATTTCAGTTCTTTCACAATGGTTATGATGCAAGAAGGGCGTCAACCTGCAGCACAGTGAAAGTGGAACTAATAGAGAGGTAATTGACCTTGGTTGCAAGGTAAAAAGGTGCAGGAAAGCGAAAAGTCATTTGCCTTGATCAACAGCGTTAAAAGGTAATGAGGGAGACCTACAGAGGCAAAAAACAGCAGCTCGGGCTTATTATACTTTGCTTAATGGCATGGAGAGAAAATAAGCAGCGTTACAAAGCACAGAGAACGAGTCCCTGCTTTTTCGCATATGGTTTGCAGGGGATCTGGGTCAACATCATTTTTTTTATTTCCAAGTGCCTGAACCCAGTGCCCGCAGGACAGTATTTTACATTCAGCTGGATGAGCATCACCTCTGGGTTAATGGTGCACCGATCAGCATCTGAAAAGGAAGGCAATTGTTCTGAGAATTGAAGGTGTTCCCAAAAATATCTCCAGCCAAACAGCAAATTAGATTTAAATTACAGTAGCTAGGAGTAATTAAACACACCCTATAATGGCTGTTGTTAAGTAAGTCCAAAAATAACAGGTGGTAGTTGAGTTTGGCACGTGGTGTGTGTCGGGAAGTGCCGTAATTCTTTAAAACATTAAGAAGCCCCTCTCTCTTCTTTCCTAGTTTTGGAACGGGCCTTCGTAGGCATGTAGGGCACAGAGGGAGGGCAATGGAGTGTGGCTCGCCTCAACCCTGTCACTTTGATAGAGTGAATACATTGTGAGAGATAATGGAAACTTTCTATTCAGTGAGGAGCGGAATAAAGAGAGCCTTCCCCCCCATTCATCACCATTGATTACTGTAGGCCCTGTGACTTGCACAGAAAGAGGGAGAGAGAGACAAATACACAGAGTGAGAGAGAGAGAGTGGATCCTCTGACAAAAACACAAGAAAACAAAACAATAAAAGGCTAATACAGGTCTTGGGTGAGAGCTGAGGACCTGTGTATTATTTTTTTGCTGTTCTTGCTGATCCAGGTTTTAGCTTTTCTAGAGTGTTTTTTTGGGGGGTCTGCATATGCTATGAAGGTCATGAAATTTTAATGGTGCTTTCAGGGGCTTTATAACAAGTTTAGTCACAGGAAAGAGAATACCCTGCGCCCAGAGGGGACATAGGTGTAATAATCGGCAGGTGCATGTGTGTCGGGACTGTTAACAAGGTCACTGAGAGGAGCTGATGGTCATGGTCGTCATGAATTTGATGAGCATATACATGCACCTGCCTCCCCATCGCTGCATACACACCCGCTCACATCGCACACTGCACCCTGAACCTGCTTCGTTCTGATAACACCCCGGAGATGTCTGAATCCATTTCTTCGCCTGTCTTGACCGCAGTCTTTTTGGACTTATCTGTTTCAGTTAACTACATGAAACGAGCCATTTTCTGACAACCAGTCACCTCGTGATTATACTGTGAAATGCATTTAAAAACGAACGCATGTAGAAACATCTCATATGTGCGGCAAACCGGCCTGTTCCACAATCTCAGCACATACAGTGCCTCAGGTTTTCCTCTTCTTATTCCCGTCTGAAGAATATGAAGAAATTACCGAATTGCTTCTGAGGTTAACCAGAGTTCACGCCGCATCACAATAAAAAAAACAAAAAAAGCAGGAACATATTGCTCTCCATGGAAACCTGTGGCCCAATTAGATCTCTTCACTGCCTCGCAGCTTTAGCGAGTCTGGACGATGTGTGCATCCTTCTGCTCCACACATTAGCACCTGTTCTGTGGCCACCGGTCTGAAGGGCAGAGACACACGCACCAACCCTGTGAATAACCTTTACAAGTCCACACAGTTTTCCTTTTCCAGAAAAATATATATCAATTACTTTCTTACTCATCGCTTCTAGAACTTGACTGTGGCATAATGTGCTGCTTGTTGTGACCTTCAAACCTAATCTTCACACTGTGGAAAGTAGGGATGCACAATAATGACATAATCTTATCAATATAACTGCTTTACAAAAATATTGGCACATTAGGTATGACTCTTATTTCAAGTTATTTTGAATAATGATTTATTATTCTCTAAGAGCAGAATCTCTAGATAATGCTGGAATGTTGTTTTAAAATGCATCTTTCTTATAAATATTTCATAATATATATTTCAAATCAATATCTTCATTTATTAATAAAATATCAGCATTGATTGAGGCATACATGAAAAGTATCAGATATCAACATGATCAACAAATTCCCCATTTTTGTATTTCTACTGGAAATTTTTTAGTTTTGAATCAACAGGGATAGTAGCAATAAAGGCTTGATGTGTCTAAAGAAAACATGATCCAAATTATGAACTAGACTTGATTAACTGATTGCTTGAGCAATAATATTTCAACACAGGGCCAGGTGGAGATGGAGATGTTTTTTTCTTGGGACAAAAATGCCAAAAATATGGAAATAATAATGTAATTAGTTATTAATAACATAGGTTTTTGCATAATAAAATACTGTACTAACAGGCTGGCTTAATATATTGACAGATGTCAGCGTGCAAATGTAACTTTTTCTAGATTTTTAAATGGTTGATGTGAAAGCTATAATATATGCCATCAATAATATGCCATTATAATAAATCCCTGTACTTATGAATACAGCTGTGCGGTTTTGACTGAAACATCTAAAGCTGCATTATGAACTTCAATGAGCTACATGTGAGATATAATTAGTTAAAAAAATGTAAAAGTAGGGTTTTATGGCATACAGCCTATGCCATGGGCAACCTAGGAGGGTTAACCTGGGGCTAAACCACACTAGAGACAGCTTGTGTCTGCAATGCTCGGAGACACACACATCTGTTCCCCGGTCAGCAGCAGGAGAGTGCAAGTCGACGTGCCGCGACGAGCCACATCCGTCATATTGGCTCTCTCTCAGGGCCGCCTCTGGAGCTTGCAAATAAACGGTTGTCAAACACAAACTGCTGCACCATCACAACATCCCAGGCACGCGATGGCTTCTGTTTACTGCTGACTTCTCGCTTTTTCCCCCCTTTGTATGCTTGCTAAACAAATGAAGGCAAATTGCGCGCTCAATTTGGGGCAGACTTGTCTGGGCTGCAATTTCCACCGCACTTGCTTTGAAAGATAGCACCCCTTAAGTGCCAGGGAACGTGCTTTCAGACTGTAGGAAATAGTGGGAGAGTGTTGACTTGGTGCAGTCGGGCTGTTGAAGTGTGAATGTTAGCATTTGTGAACTAACTGGCAGCTGTAACATCTTAGCAATGTAAAATGCAAGAGACCAGTGCAGTTACTGTGTTCGCTGCATCATTCAGTAACACGGTAGATTAGAGTCCCAAGCAAGTTCAGTCCCTTTCAATTCAACAGCCATATTTTTGGTTTGGCCCTCTCTGGGATGGCCCTCTATCTCCCCTCCATCAGCCCAGGTATATGTTAGCTGATGTGACAGAATTGGCAGTTAGTGTTCTCCTCCAAGCGTGTCGAGCTGTTAAATGTTAAAAGTTTTAGCTTAGTGTAGCTTCTCCTGACTTGGAAGAAAACACAGATTAGCCTCCATCCTCCTGGTGCTGGTATATCATGTGATGAAGAGCATCACTAAATTGGGAAATTGAAGTAAAATTGAATATTTTAGGAATTCACACCTTTAAGTGAACAATGAAAAATTTAAAATATTAGTGTCAATGTGTATTTACTGTGTATTTATGTTATTGACATAAATAAGAAGTTGATTTCACATAAGAAATATCTCATATAGACGTATATTTTTGTGACTATTTCTCATTGTCATCACACTCAATCACACAAATTGCACCAGAATTAAATGTGGCATTTATCCCATCACACGTGCAGCTAAGGGAACAGTGTAGCAGAACGGTACCTTGCTCAAGGGTACCTCAGTTGTGCCTGGGCTGGGACTCGAACCTGCAGCCTTCTCAAGGGCAATGTACTAACCACAACCACAAGGCCACAACTGCAATACATAAATAAAGATTATATGAGTGAATAATAAAAGTTTACAACAACTCATTTACAGCACATTCAGCAATGACCAAACAATCTGAAATCCAGCTCACATACACAACTGAAGTAAAATTAAAAATGCAGTGAATGAATTGCATATATGTAATGCAGGTGATCTGAAAACACTTTTTTTTAAAAAATAATAATTTACAGAAATATTTAACTGTATGTGCAAGAACTTTTTAGAAGTAGGCAACAATTTAGCTTGTACTGTATATCCATCCCTAAACAAATTCTGGTGGCCAGTTTTTAACTTTTAACACCACTTTAATAACCAGCTCAGCCAATATTTATAGTCAGGACTCAATCAATTTATAATGATGTCCTTTCTACATTTTTGTCCACTGCCTGTGTTTAGGGTATATGACAATGCAGCCAGTATTCACCAAATGAAAGAAACCACATCAACACTGTAGTTAGCCAGTTATCCTTCGTTAAAATGATGAATGAGGAAAGAAAAGAGTGTTTTACACTCAACACCAGAAAGGGGTCAAAACAGTTTCATCAAAATAAAAATTGTAATGAGTAAAGTCAGTAAACTGAAGTAAAAGTTACAGAGTGATTCTACATTGAAACACTTCCTCAAAAATGAATTCGCACAGTCAGCTGATGAAATTAATCCATGCATATTGCACACAGGCAAAGATTATATGTACAGAAAATATTTCAGTGATTTATGGCCACCGGATTGCAGTGAATACCTCTTCTTCCTCCCTGTATTAACACAAATCTCTGTGGCCAAGGACTACACCCTACTGCTGTATCTATTATTGAGCACCTCTGGAGAGAGAGCTAAGTGCTATGTGACCTTGTTGATACTGCTGATAAAGCTCACAGCAATTAGTCCCAACTTCCCTTCCTTCCAGAAAAAAGCAGCCATATTTTTCCTTCTCCTGGACTCTATGATTCAGGGGTTTAAAAAAATATGGATGCATATACTAGTGAAAGTGATTATTTGTCATTGTGAACACACGACAGCACACAGTGCACCACAACGAAATGTGTCCTCCGCATTTAACCCATCACACGTGCACACATGGAGCAGCGGGCAGAAGTCAACTGGGGGCGGTACCTTGATCAGGGCTACTACATTTCTAAAAAGTGTGTGTGTGTGTGTGTGTGTGTGCACAAAAATAATTTTTATATTAATTTTATTCATACTATGTACAATAATGTTCCTGGGGGAAATGTCCCTCTGGGAAAGTAGTGCTATCATTTTGGATGTTTGAAGCACTATGATCAGTACAAATCCAGATTCCATTGTTCTGATTGCATAAAAAGTTAAATAAGTTGTTCCAAATTATACAGTTATTAGAGTATACTATGGGTAATGTTACTCTGAACAGCTGAGCTAAAACACTACCATTATAGAGAGCCTATAATCAGTAACTGGTGTAATAAAAGTTATAAAGTAATAACACATCTTCATTTGATAAAATTCCTGATTGAATGGAAATCAATTGTTCCGATAGCTTAGTTTAATTTATTTTTTTACTATTTTTAATTCACTTTTTAAATGTAAATGGTTGTCTATTACTTTTGTTCCAGTTTGTGTGCAAATCATTAGATAAAATGTAAGGTTGTGTATCTAAAAAAAGGCTTTTTGCCATATAACCCATTATTTTCTAATATTGGCTACTGGCCTGCACCTTAGTGGATGGTGGTGGACTTGTGGCTACGGCCTTGCCCGTGTAAGGGAAGGGCACAGCTTCATGTCCCAACACGGACACACCTGCGGTAGCCTTGAGCTAAGGTACTGTTGATAGCTGCCTACTGCTCCACGTGTGGATGTGTTAAATGTAGAGGTCACATTGGTGGTGGTGCACTTTCTGTGATGGGGCAGATTCACAATGAAAAGTACTCACTTTCAATTTACTACTAGTCTCAGGTTTGGCTAGTATAGCATGATGATGATGATGATGATCACATGTGTGCGTGTGCGTGTGCGTGTGCGTGTGCGTGTGTGTGTGTGTGTGTGTGTGTGTATGTATTTAAAGATGTAATGTACTTTGCATCTGAGATATGCTAATAGAACATCACAGTGTGAATGCTTAAGAGTGTAGTGGAGGAAATGATAGCCTCCCTTCCCTGTGCTAATCAGAATCTTCTGTTAGAGCTGCTTTAAATCAATAATCTGTTTAGTGCCAGAACAGCCGTGTGTGATTTGCTGCTGCACCAACTACTTTGAGATTTCAGCACACTTGAGCCTAGTAATGATTAAATAAGCAACATACCCCAAAATTTGAATTTTGCTAATAATGAATGAAAAGCGGCGTAGTTGGAGTGTGAAGGTGGAGTGTGGGGTGTGGTAGTGGGGTGGGCATTTTTAACTGTAGAATGAAGCCTTAATTTGTTGTTTGTGAGTTTTCCCCAAGAACTTTAATACAACTTCTGGTGATACACGTACATGGACACGTCATCAGATAAATCCAGGTTTTTAATAAACATACACCCTCACCCCAACAGAAGTAATATTCACCTATCTGATCACCCTGCACCTTTATTGTAGCATAGTTCATATTTAATATTTGCTTTGTTTTGTTCAATGTATATTGTTTAAATGATATTTTGGCAGTTTCAACACATTATTTCAGTCCGAATTGTGCTATTAATGCCTTACTTTCAAGGTAGAGGCAGGCTCTCAGCCAGAAACGAATTTTAGTGAGATCTGTTATGCAGAAATGTGATTTATTTTGTTGTGTTATTTTGTTGTGTTGAACCTTTTTATGTTGTTTCTTTATTTCCTATCATTGTTTCTTTCTAGCCAATGATCACATTGAGATAGCATGACGATTTTATGGCAAACCCAAATGATAAAATGTTTATTTTTACAACAGAACACTTTTTATTTAGTGTTTTAGTCATATGTGTGCGTTAAGAAGAAAATGTCACTTTGGCCAAGAAAATGTGTCACCAGTTCTGAGGTCAGTGGAGAATCAGTCATGTCACTGCAAATTGGATAGTCTCAAGATGAATGCTAACTTGATATTTGTATTATTGTGTAATTGCTGTACTCATGTTGAATCTCATGATAGGAAATAAGTGAAAAAAAAAACCCCAAAAATTCTAAAACTACAGCGGTCCAGACCTTGGTTTCCTCATAGCTAATTACAGCCACTTATTTATTTATTTATTTATTTATTTATTTATGAAGAGGGTCTCCAGAGATTGCCTTGTACAACCCTGTCATCATTTCAGCTGCAGGGAATGCTGACAGGTGCCTTATGCTCTTTCTTGCCAGGTGTATGCAAATTCTGTGATAGGTTTTCTAAAGTTATCCTTTCATGAGGTTTGCTTGAGATACAATCACAAATATGTTCGAACATTAGAGAACCATCGAGTCCCATATTACAATGCAGCATTTACCCTCCAGGACGTTTGCTAAAATTCATTCATTCATTGTACAAACCGCTTATCCACTTCGGGTTGCGGGAAAGCTAGAGCCAGTCCCAGCTGACTATGGGCCCAAGGCACAGTACACTCTGGACCGGAGACCAACCCATCACTGGGTGTGACATTCACACACAATTACACCTGTGTAGAGTAGCCAGTCAACTTGAACCACAAACCTTTGGACAGTGGGAGGAAACCGGAGCACCCGGAGAAAACTCACTCAAACACAGGAAGAGCTTGGAAACTCCGCACAGAACTGTAGAACCCAGGACCTTCTTTACCAACATGCCACACTGTTTTAGATAATATGGTTTAAACACTTCTCATAGGGTTGAATGTAATACACCAGGGGCAGTTCTGTGTGATGCCTCTGCTTATTCCAGACGGGAATGTTATGAGGACTTTAACATTATAGTTTACACCAGGGAGGATGATTCCATATAGTATCAAAAACAGGTTCATTGACATTAAAAAAAGTTATTTAAAGAATCATTGGTTTTCTACCACGAAGAAGAACCAGTAAAATAGGCAGAGAACCATGTGTGCATTTGAAAGGTTTTTTGAGTGTTCATGGTTAATGGCTGCCTCTATAAAGAACCCTTGAAGAACCATTTGTATTTTGAAGAAACTGCCCTGCAACCAAATAATAGATCTTATTAGAGCCATTATTGTGAAGATGTGGGAATGTGAAGAAGTTTTCAAAGCTTTAAAGAATAAAGTCCCCGAATTGAAATGTTCTTGAAATAAATCAATCTATTAATGATAGATGGTAGAAAGTCAGCACAAGGTCAAACCCACAAGTTCAACCAGTTTTAATGAAACAAAATAATCTGTACTGAGTATACTGTTGGAAATATAGTCGGTGTAGACATTTACATAGAAGTAATATATATATTTTTTAAATTTTATTATCCCCTTATAGTCCCACGAGTGGGAAATGTATTCTCTGCATTTAACCCATCACACATGCACACACCCTTGCTCAAGGGAATACAGGGGGTACTCGAATTATGATGAGATTCTGTTCCGCAGCATGCGTCATAAATCAAATTTCGACGTAAGTTGAAACCCCCTTACATAAGCGCCTATGTATACAATGCCCTGGGGCGATTCCTCTCTCTGTCCACCAGAGGGAAACACTCACCCACCTGAGGCTCTTTTGGCCATCGTCTCCAGGTGGATTCTTTCTGGGGCAATTATCAACCCGTCTTAAACCTCAGGTATCCCCACACCCAGGGCTCAAATGCACATATGCAGTAAAGTAATGAAGTGAACAATTACTGATCTTTATTCCTGTGATGTCCATGGTTGTTTTGCTATTTTTCTGAGCATTTTATTAAACTTTCACTTTCACTTTCACACCATAAAATAAGTAAAAAGGGGGGAGGGGCAGCGGGCTAACCACGAATCATCGTAAGTTGAGTGTGTCATAATTCGAGGACCCCCTGTAATATCATTTCATATTTTAGCAGAAGAAAAGCAGTCGGCTTGCGCTGCTTTAGACTTTTTACTTCAAGTGATCGAGCCTTGAGATTTCACCCGCTACAGAAATGCACTGACTACCACAAAGCTACAGGGCTGCACAACATTACACTTTTGTGTCCTCCTTACAGATGACTCTGTGCTATCGATTCCCAGCTTTGGTTACATTCAGCTTCCTTTCACCACCTTGACTTTGACACTGTAACCCATCTGGGATAACTTGTATGAATCACATAATACAAGGCACCCAATAAAGACAGGTTCGCCATTAGATGTAAGCATTGTAATGCTTCCCCATCTCTATTATTTGGCAGCCTCTAAATACCAATAGTATTTCATTGAGGGCATGCAAGCTTATGGTGGAGAGAAGAGGCGGTAGGAAGACAAATGTCTCCTTCACAGAAGACTTGATTCTGATTATCTGGTTCCCTGCAAAGCAGCGCGGCGGAGCTACAGTAAGCGGCAGGGAGGCTCAGGAGGAAGCAGGCAAACAATGAGGTACGGCGCGGCCCATGGAAAGAGGCGTTGGCAGGCGATGGATAGGCATTGGAGGCAGGCAGATAGACAGATAAGGAGAGACAGAGTGAGATGGCAGTCTCTTAGACTCGCTCACGCTGCTCTGCTTGATTAATCCCTCCCCGGCTTCAACCACACACACATACACACACATTTGTATTCTTGTCTTTATGGGGGGTTTCCATTGGTCTTTGTATTACTTCTTAATAAATGATTCCAAAATGGTGCCCTGAATGTGGAGGCCATTATGTGAAGATTTTTTGGAATTTTTAAAAGGTTCTTCACACATACCGTGCACATTTACTGAAAAAAAATCCACTGAAAGGTTGTTTAATGGGCTCAAAGTGGTTCTTCTGTGGCTTTGTCCCAGTGAACCTTTTATTAGTACTTTTATTTTTGAGTCTAGAGAAAGAAAACCTTTAGGAAGTGTAGGACCTTGACATCATATGGACATTCTGCAAACCTTATAAAAGTTTTTCACGTTTGAGATGCTCGATCCAAAAATGTTTCTTCAAAGCAGTGGCTATGATGATGTGGAATGTGGAATTGAGCAAAAATATAATGTTTTAATGGCCTCATTCAAAAGAACTTTTTAAGGCACCTTTATTTCTGAGGGTAACTATTCTTGTGCAGTTGAAGTGACTGTTTGTCATTGTGAACACACCACCACACAAAGTGCACCACAACATGAACAGAGACCGGGGAGCAGAGTAGTGGGAACCTCAGTGTTGCTCAGGCTGGGACTTGGACCTGCTAGACCACCACAGGCCACTTTTTTTATTATTTTTTTATTTAAAAACCCATCCTATAATTTCTGATGGTTAACAATAACCTTAACACCAGAAAACTATAGAAATTTTCTTGACTCTTAGTAATAAAGCTTTTTTTCAATTCCCAAATATCCCCACAATGTCAAAATGTTCATGCAGGAAAATATGGTCCCAATAAACCATTAAATACATGACCATACACACACATGATTAGTTAGGCCAGGTGTCGGCAACCTTTACTATCAAAAGAGCCATTTTGCCCCATCTTCAGCTATCTTCAAAATAGATCGTCTGGAGCTGCAAAAAAAATAACACAGAGTATAAACTTCTAAAACGTTTTATTTTACCCATTATAGCAACTAAATGTGACAAACAGAAGTGCAGTGTGCATGTGTACGCAGACTTTGAAATAAATTATATACATTGAACTTTGAATGCCTTTTTGAGTCCTTCTGTATTTGTGTATTAGCCCATTTTAATATAAAAAACATAGTTGAAGCTTAGCAGTTTTTAAAAACTAAACATAAAAGTAGGCTTACTGCTGATGTTTGTTGCCATTTTAATGGTACTGTCCTTGACGATCTTTGCAGAGAAAGGCATTTATTTTATTTTCTGAATAATTTCCTATTTTTGTATTTGGAGAATAGATGCTCTGATATTTTTATGAATTTTTTTTTCTGTATTCTCCAATTGCCCACTCAAGAAGTCGCCTGCAGGCGAAGGTGAGGACGATAGACATGGACGTGATGCATATTTAAATTGGCAAATTATAAAACTTTTTTAATTCAATGTTAAACTCCAAGATAACTGTATAACAAAAAGAAAATAATATATAAATAAGTAATATTAATAAATAACCATTTAATTTTCTTTTGTCAAGGCCAAACAGAGCCACAAAAAGAAGGCTGACGAGCCGCAGGTTGCCGACCCCAGAGTTAGGCAGGGGTGGCCTGGTGGTTAGGTCTTTGTGGAAGGCCGCAGATTTGAGTCCCAGCCCAGGTGCCCATAAGCACGGTACCACTGCACTGCTCCCTGGGCACGTTTTACAGTCGCCTGCTGCTCCACATGTGCACATGTGGTGGGTGTAATGCAGAGACCACATTTCGTTGTGGTGCACTTTGTGTGGTTTGCAATGACGAATAGTAGCTTCACTTTCTGTTTGAATGCGAAGGTGTGTGAATGCCACCATTAGATGCTTTTGTTCAACAGTGTGTACCCAGCTGCATAAGAAAGAATGTCAGTATTATGCATGAGAGAGGTGAAGATTGCATGTAGTATGTGTATGCTTGTATGACTTATGGATGTCCTTAAGTGCAGGAGGTAGCATGCAGAGGTAATTCTCTTCACATTGTTTATGTACTGACCACCTTCTATCTCATTTGTGTGCTTTGCCCCATAGAGATTTTCACTCTGCATTAAGTCATGTGGGATTTTCTCTGTATAAGCATAAGTTGTTTATATTGATTACTTCACATTTAGGCCGGAGACCTGTTTATGTGTTATGTTGTATTGTCTTCACGCACGTGCGTACAGCAATTGCACACAAAAGCAGATAAACGACTGGATTTGTGGTCTTTTTTCAAACCGGGATGGCAGTCTGAAAAGCCTCAAACGCAAACCGTAATGATTTATGGCTCCATCCAGGGTAACAAAACAATAAAATTACAGCAGTTATGAGGTTCCACCAGTACTGTGTGCTGCTGATAAGTTGTAAATCCATTTGACATGTTTTTTTTTATATATTATAAGGACCCATATAAAAAACCTTGACAATTTCAGACCTTTCTTTCTCGGCCATCACAATTCTCAGCTTAATGCATGTATCTTGTCCAACAAGTAGGTGATCAGACGACACTATGGATCTGTATTTAGTTAGTTTCTAGCAGAAACAACTTACAGAAGATGTGGCTGAAGTGGCTTTTGTTATATGTAGAGGGTTTTGTAATGGAAGGGAGAATGATGGTGGTCTGGTGGCATCTGATGCTCTTAGTATGTGATTGTATCTGCTGCTTGTGTCATTGAGCGTACGACGGGTGATGGCTCTTTGTTGCTCATCTCTTGTGCTGCCCTGCTCAAAAAGTATGCCCCACACCCCATTAAAATTGTTGATTTAACTGATATTTTGTGTTTATCAAGATGACATATAGTTGTTCCTTTTATATAAAGTATTGTGACGATTTTCCGGGGTGGAAAGTCGTCGAGGGAAGTAATAGATGCTGACACAAGGTTTTTATGCTCGAATTTGGGCGCCAGTCCGTTCGGTTAAATCAAGCTCTGGAAGAAACTCTAAAACCCAGTGCACCCACAACTGGTTTCGCACACACAGAGCATTGAGCATCAGAAACCAACATGTTGTATTATGTTGAGGTCACCAAAAGCCACTGCTGATCAGGCTAAACATGGTGACGGTGGGCTCAGCCAACCACCCTCAAACCCACACAAACTACTCAAAATAACCCAGATTAGTCCCACAAACACTCACATAAACAAATTCCCACATAATAAACACACTAAACTCCCTAAACAGTCCCAAAACACACCAAACGCATCACCCATGATGCGCTCAAAGCCTCAGCTTCGCTACAGTGTTACATAGACATTATGTATAGGAGGTGCGTTCGGTTTAGTATATATTAACTGAGATTAAATTCAGATGAAGACTGATTGTCTGAAAAAGTATTTATGACCTTGTAAGGGTCGCACGCCGCCGTGTGCCCGCAGCGCCCCGCCAGGCCACTTCAGGCACTGAGGGCGACACGGGGCGTCAGCACCCAACGGTGCCA
>JBBIGC010000001.1:26560032-26574691 GCA_037576955.1 Lepidarchus adonis
CGTAAAAACATGGCCGCGCCCATGGCACAAAAACAGCTATAAACAACAAAGTTTTAATGAATAACGAAAACATTGTCATTATTTTGAAGTATGTTTTTATGAATCCATTGAGAAGGCAAAGGAGCATGTGCAACCCTCACCCACAGGATCAGAAGGTAACCTTAGACAAAGCAGAGATATTTCTATTATTTTTCTTTCAGTCTTGTCCCTGGTATGGAACTCGTATTACAAAAAGACTATAACTATAACTGAAACTGATAAAAACTAAACTCAAACTAAGCATTTTCAAAAATGATAAAAACTAACTAAAAATTAAATAGAATTGATCATCTGAAGACAAAACGAAATAGTCTGGTTTGGACAGAGTTAAAATAAGACTGAAAAGTGCACAGGATGTACAAGTAACGACGGTTTGGAAGACTCCACATTAAGCAGGCTAATTGGTAGCAATCGTGCATGGAAAATAACATTTCTCAGCGCACGATTGCAGAGAATTTGGGACTTTCACCATCTATAGTGCGTAATACACTTAAAGATTAATCGAATTCAGAGACATCTCATTGTCTGAGGGGCAAGGTCGTCTAATGGAGGTGGATTGACCATTGACCACAGTGTGTTGCTGAATAAAGTCTAGACTAAAACTCAGAAACACAGTATGTGTATTGTCACTGTCCAAGCCATTCATCTCCAAACATATCCATTTTCTAAAATGTATTTCTATTTTAATTTATAATTTAAGTATTTTAAACCGCCTTCTTCTGTGAAGTTGCATTTGGAAATAAACCGTATGGCTGTTTACACATCTTAATATCACATAGCAGACCAAATAATAAGCATATTTAGTGTAATCAGTCTCCATGTATAGGACATAATTCCACCATCCCCGCTGAATGCCAGTAATCCCATAGAATCAGCGTTACAGTGCATTTACTGGGTGGGTATTTCATCAACCCGCCTAGCTGAAAAATAGGAATTCTCCGGTTTGCAGAAAGGGCCATGACAGATTGTGCAAACACTCATGAATTAAAAGTGAGAAGCTCTTTGAAGCTCTTTGCAGTTTGCACCACTATCAGTACTGCTTTATTCTGACTTGTGCCTGTAAACTAAACGATGCAGACACCAGACATTATTGGAGAGATTAATTTGAGAATAAATTTCATCCTGGCATCACAGCTGCCCGTTTTGTGAGAAATATCTTCACTCTTTGTTATGGGTATGATTTTCAATGGGTTCCCAAGTTTGTTTATTTATTTATTTTCAAATGAGAACCATTTGTTTTGACAGATGCTCGTTCTGGGGCGGCAGCCAAAGCTTGTCTGATTTTTTGGATGTTCACATAAGACCATGGCTTTAGACTTTGTTGTTTAGACGAACACAATCATACAGTTGCCAGCTTTCAGGATAATTACACACGCACCAACATATTCTGTTCGGGCTGAATTCTGAGTGGGGGAAGTAGAGGCTGGAATCTGGTGAGATTATGCAAACGGCGCGATAATCCACACTGAATACTCTCGGAGCAAGTTACAGACGTGGAATTCTCCTTTTTCTGTTGTAACTACATGGCTTTCCATGCAAAACTTCCATAAAGTTGAATAACAGTTAAAACCTGTTGAGAATAGCCCAACACGTTGGGGATTTGGTTGTGTAAGCCATGCGAAAAGCTTCAAAACTGCTGCCTGTGCTTGTGATTTCTCCCTTTGGACTCGGAGTTCTAAGGGCAAATTTGTATTAATCTCCATTTTCTTGTTATTCGTTAATCCCTCTATGACCTCTCTAGAGGTCGGAAATTAACATGGATTGGGGGTATTAATTGAGGGTTGTGTTCATTATCAAACAGAAGAGGTTAGCCAGTCAGAGCCTTTGAGATTTCAGAAGTTGTGCCATTTCAGGCTTGTAATTACAGAACTGAGGTCTGCAATAATATTTGTTTCTACTGTAGTATGCCATCTTGTGCAGCTACCATAATTAACAAAAGCTGTTGTTTGACTTTTCTGTGATTTTAAGCCCTGGGCATTAGCCCTTAAACAGTGCCAGAGCAGTCCCACAATCTGCACTGTAAAGACTACACATATTACTGTTGCATTGCTATATATTTGAAATGTTATTGCATAATTACATATTAGTTGCACAATGAATTGTGTATACATTTGATTAAAAATACTGTTCATATAAAACCATATTGTTGGCAATATATGGGTAATATTATTGTAAGATAATGCCGATGCCTGTACTCTTATTAGTAGTGAGCTGTAATGACATGTAAATGTCTGAAATAAGCTTTTGATGATTGAGAAAATAAAATCAATGCCTTGCATTTCATACATAGTAATCTCTAGGTAGATAATTTTTGAAGATGTTACTGCAAATAGATATATTTCATTTTATAATAGATACATTTATAGTTAAACATTTTTTATTTTATTTTATATATTTTATATTCTTTGAAATATTGAAATACATCCTAATGTGTTTGAGAGGTTAGCGGTATGAGTTATAATCTTTGACTTTCTGAGGCTCAATATGTCTGGCTGTATAAAGAGGCCCTGCTTAATGCTTTATTGTTTTAAATGCTGATGGTTCATATTTTAAGGCCTGTAATGCTGATGCATAAATGAAAGAAAAACACAATGAGTTGATTACTAGTCTTCATACCAGACACACTGACATGTGATCATTACAACGTGACAAATGAGACGTCATCTTTATTTGGATAACAAATAGTCCTTCCCCAGAATTTCCTCTTGGAATTTGTGGTCTTCATCACCCCATGGGGAAAATGACAAAAGCTATTAAGATATTAACTCATTCTTTAAAAAGTCAATAGATAATTTAAAAAGGTAATTAAATGTAACTCAATCAAAAATAAGATGCGCAGGTGCTTGAAGCTGCTGAGAATATATTATTATTAAATTATTTTTATCTTGCTCAGTGGAAGGACAAAGCTTCTAATAAGGTTCCAAAAAAGGCAATGATGTATCTCAGTTTATAGTTCAATTTTTAAGAAAACAGCTTCCTTTTTAACACCCAGTGCAATCAGGTATAAGTGTTTATTGAATCAAAGTGCCAATATTTCAGAATTTCTTAACATTGTAAATCCTATCATGTTCAGACTTGAAAAAGGTTATGTAAAAATGAATTTTTATTTTTTGGTCATAATTGGACCTCAGCAAAACCCAAAAAACAAGAAAAATGTAGCATACAGGCCCTTTAACAGTTGCCAGAATAGAATATGTAGTTCTGCTCTTGGGCGCACTTGGTACTATTAGACTCTTTCAGTTTGGCTGTTGCAAGCTCTCTCTCTCTCTCTCTCTCTCTCTCTCTCTCTCTCTCTCTCTCTCTGATAGATATGGGGCGTGTGTGGGTGCACAGATACAGCAGGACGAGTGGGTAATTAGTGGCTGAAAATATCTCAATATCTCATTTAAGCAGAAAGTTGCACCCACAGTATTGATAAGAGCCCTCAGTATTGCAGAACTGTGGTGATATTGTGGCAGGATGTGAGAGACAGAAGACAGCCGACAGCCGAAAAGGTTTCTCCCAGATCTGACCTTGAAGGGCATTTGTGCAGATATTCACTTGTCTGAAGCAAAAGTAAGTGTGTGCATATGTGCGTGCATGTGTGTGTGAAAGGAAAGGCAGAACAGAATTTTCTGTTTTATTATGCATATCTGTAGTGTGGGTGTTAATTAATAATCGTGTCTCAGTGGCTCTGTTCATAAGCATGCGAGGCGGATGATGCATTTTCGCGTATTCCCTCCCACACTAATCTACTGAAGCTACTCTACTGCTTAGAATTACACACACAGTAACACATCAGCACTGCCAATCAAACAGCAAGGGCCAGATGGTCTTAGTTTTGGGGTTACATATTGCCTACATAAACAGTGACCCCTCTAAAGACTTTGCCAAGTTGAGAGTATGTCATAGCACTCAGGTTATATAGCCACAGTGCAGTGGAAGTTAAGTTTAAACCTAATAAAATAAAGTAGTACAATTATACCAATTATCCAAGGCAGCAGTAGAATAATATTAGCAGAATGGCTGATATTTCAGGGCCTGTTTCACTAGAGAATCCACCCGGTGCATCGTTGTTCAAATTTAGGCGCTGAAAGAAAAAGAAGATATAGGACACACAGGCCTTCGGTTTTATTTATTAAATTGATTACATTTTTAATATAATATATTCTAACAATACAGTTTAAAAACATATGGTATCCCATAAAAAATGAGTCTAAAACATCTACAATGTTCAAATGTCTTGTCTTTAAGAACTTTAATCTGAGAAAAACTGTTGTCAATCTGAAAAATTATTCTGAATATTGGTTCACTTCAGAAACGACAAAACTCGCAAAGCACAAACAGAAATGACACTTATAAATTATGTCTGAAAATGAGATATTATCATAATATTATGCATAGAAACGCAGTGGGTTTACTTATGTCCCATCTACCATAAACAATAAAAATAAGTGAATATTAGAGAATTATATACACTGACCTATGGTCTATTCTTCCATTTTCTAAACTGTTTTTTTTTTGTTTCGGGGTGGCGGGGATGTTGGAGCCAATCCCAGCTGACTACAGGCCAGGGCAGAGTACACCTTGGACTGGAGGCCAACCCAACACAGAGACAGACAACCACCCGCATACACACTCACACACCTATGAGCAATTTAGAGCAGCCAGTCAACCTAAACCACACAAACACAGGGGAAAACTCGCAAGCTTCACACAACTGACCCAGGGCTTGAACCCAGGACCTTCTTGCTGTGAGGCAGCATAGCTAACCAAGGCTCCACCATGATGCCTCTGACCTGTAGTAAATAATGACTGTGAATATGGACTTGTGAAGTTTTGGTTGGCCAATGAGCTATCATTTTAAAGTCATTACAACTGTAAAAATAAAGATAATAATACAATATTTATTAAAATGTTATAGTTTTTTGATGAATTTATTCATAGCTATAAAGGAGGAAATACGTTGTATTTATACTTTCCTCTATTTTCATATGAAGAGCCACTCTTTCAGAGGTCGAATTTGCTTGTGAAAGTTCACCAAGAAGGTTGTCATGCAAAAATGCTCATTATGGCAAATCTCACAGAAAAAAATATAATTTTTATTGTAACAAATAGCAGGCAAATTTCTGGGCATGGCTGCACCTTATACTTATAAAGCAGTTGTGTCCAGTAAAGACATCAATTTTTTAAGGTTTTAATTTCATTTTTACATATAATTTATATTATTAAAAATACATCTTAATTTGTAGCAATCATTGTTATTCCTGAAAACCTATCTGTACTGATAAATAAGAAATGGACTATGCATAATTCCTTTGAATTCCCTGGGATCCCTTGAAGCCGAGTTTAAAGCAGTATAAATCGAAAATCCCCCAAACGTCCGTCTTTCTGTTTGTGGGTTTAGGTTATTAGAACTCAAAGCAGCTCTTTGGTCCTCATAGTCAAAACCTCATCAGAAATACAACTATTTATATGCTGTTGTCTTGGCTGGCATGTCTAAACTGCTTACATTTGAACTGTTTATGAGCACCCCTGGACATAGCACATTTTGTAAGTAACAAATTTGCTCATTTTCGATGCAGGTAATATTTTTTGTTTGTTTGTTTTGTAATAAATCATTTTTGGATTGATGATCGTAAACTGTGGCCTATGCAAAAGTTAAGTTAAAAAATGTTTTTAAAAAGTTGTATTTAAACGTTTTCTTCATTTTTAATCACAGAAAATAAATTTTGTTCACTAAAATGTGCAGAACAATACCATACTTAATGTGTTCTTTGTAGAGAATATGCTCACTTTTTTCACATATACAGTAAACTCAACAAAATCAGTATTTCTAGTGTCTGTATGACTTTTTCTTTATGTATATCTAATATATATTGCATCATATATAATAATCCACCTGTTATCCAATTTATTACATTAAATATGTGCAATAGAGCTGAAGTTACACTGAACAATTTGGTACAATTCTGTTGCAATACAGTTAGAGCTATCAATGCCAGCTATTTATCTTATTTAATTGTATTGTTTGACTTCATTATATTTTTATTTTCTGTATTATTCTTTGTATTTTTATCTTTTTTTTTTACCTTTTTCTATTCAATTATATGCTACTTTTTACCATACTTTTATTTTGTATGTCTGTATATCTGTATGTCTCCGTGAGCAGTCGCAACATAAGTCATTTTCTCTGGGTTTTTTTTATTCTGATTCTGATTCTGATCTTTTGCACCATTTCTTGTATCAGTTCCTTTACTTGTAATACAATTCCCATCCAAAGTGATAGAATGATTCCTCACAAGAGATATTATTTGTTTTTCTTAACCATTAAACTTACTGAGCCAGGGGACTAGAGTTTCTTTTCTTCACTTGAAGGAACTGAGCACAAACAGGTCTTGCTTTGATCCCGCAATCAGAGGGCCGGGTTGATTTCATCATGTCATTATGCTAATATGCTATTTGTCACTTAGTCTTTTAGAGATAGAATAAATTAAGTCCTCCAGATAGAGCAATCTGGCAGGATTAGAGCAAATCCGCTCTCTTCGGTCCCCTGACTCAACAGTGCACTTGGCCGATAGGGACTCCTGATCTCATTAAGGCTCTATGATATCTGTTTATGATAACTCATTAGAACCATAGAGACTCTCTCAGTGGTGTTAGGCTTATTCAGATAGCTGCTTGTAACATCTGTGTGTTCAGAGAATGGGGATCAGACTATAATCGATTTAGTATTATTTGGATCAGAGGATTTCTTCTGGTGTTGGAGGTTTACATCCAGAGATGTGTGTTTGTGTGTGTGTGTGTGTGTGTGTGTGTGTGTGTGTATGTGTGTGTGTGTGTGTGTGTGTGTGTGTGTGTGTGTGTGCGCGCTTTGGATGTATTCCAGTGAAGGGGACTCCACTGAAGCGCATTCAGTATCCATGCAGAAGGAGGTGCAATTAAAGTGTCTGTGCTTCCATCCACTTCTATGTCAAACAAGCAAGTGATCCTTTCATTTCTTATAAAACGAATCGCTCTCTGAATGGTTTATAGCACAGGGTGGGCATTCACTTTTTACGTTTCAATGCACCACTGAAGCATTCATCTTGCTAACGTCTCACATCTGCTGCATCATAACTGCCTTATTATGCTGTCACCTCTGCACAAGATCAGCCACTCGATACGCAGCTTTGCTTATGAACATGCAGAAAGGATTGTGGGATTTGTTAGACGTCTTTGATAGGATTGGATTCCTGATTCGAAGATTTGTTTTTTTTTAGGAAGAAAATGACTCCAAAGTTTGATTTAGAATCAGACAGACTTAGCGACTCACTTTGTAGAAGGTAAGTAGATGCAAAATGAGATGAACCCAGTTAGCTGTTTCCATTAATTACATTTGCATGTACACCACTAGTTTAATATTTGTTTAAATCTGATAGCTATTTTAACTAGGATATGATTGTATTATTGTTATGATTATTTCATTTTAATTATAAGCACCTTTTAAGACTATCAAGGACCCATTGCAAAACAGGAGAGTACAGCAGGAAAGTAATTATAAAAATAACAATAAAATGAGGTGAACAAAAATGAAATATAATAAAATTAATCTGATTTGATGCTGTCACAGTTCAAAATTAGAGATAGTAGGCAAGTTTGAGAAGATTGGTCGTATTTTTTTGAAGTTTGATTGTCTGTTATGGTCAAGCTCAAGCTTTTTCAAGCAATTTGAACAGTTAAATATACAGGGGGTCCTCAACGTCATACTTGATTTTTGGTTACGTCAGTGTCCTTTTTGTTAATGCATGCTTTTTAGCTGTTTTTGCTGAGATGTTTATGTTTTATTCACCGTTAGTGTTGAATAAGAGTTCATGTGTGTTGGTGGGTGAGATGGGGGGTTAATAGTGCACTGTGCTAAGGCACCGTCAGTGTGGTTTTACCACAAGTCACCTCTCCAATGTGTTTACTGTTGATACTATTGACTGGCCCTCATGCTTGCCTGACCTAAATCCAATAGAACACCTCTGGGACATTATGTTTCAGTCCATCGAATGCTACCATTTTGCACCTCAGACTGTCCAGGAGCTAAGTAATGCCCTGGTCCAGATCTGGGAGGACACCATCCAGCATCTCATTAGGAGCACATACAAATACATGGGGTCCATATAAAGTACTGAGTGCCAAATTGAGTTGCTGCAATGAAATTTAAGCAAGATGGCCAGGCGCCACGTTGATTTTCAGGATGTCTTTGAATTCAGCCTTCTGTAGGTTGATCATTTTTATTTCAATCAAACTTTGTGGCATTTTTGGTTCCTTACACATTACCCAGTTCATATCAGCATAGATTTTAATTCCATTGAGTAATATTACATATAAAACTTTTGACTGGTAGCGCATATATAAATTTCATAGGGAAGTCCATGGTTATTTCAACAAGACAATGCCAGACCTTCTTCTGTATGCATTACAACAGTATGGCTTTGTTGACTGACCTTAAGTCTGTCATTGAAAATGTATGGCACATCCTGAGGAAGAGAATCAGACAACAGACGGCTGAGCAGCTGAAAATTTGTATCAAGCAATGGTGGGCAAAAATGTCACTTGCAAAACTGCAATTATATCCTTAGTTCCCAAATAATTTTAAAGTGTAATTTAAAGGAATGGGATGAAACATAGTCCTAAACAAGTCAATGTACTTGAGTGTGTTACAGGCATCAAATTCATTGATGTTGGTCAGTGAAATATTTATTCGTACTTTTGTCAGTTATGAGAAAGGGAAGGGAAAGGGAAAGAGCATTAACGAATCATGTGAGTTTTGTACTTTGAGATCACTGCTTGGGATGAATTTAACAGATCAATGTTAACATCAGCGTGTTGCTTCTCTTTTTCAGCTACTCTTACCTCTACCCAAGTCATTCCTGTCTGACTTCATCCAATGAAAGCCAAGGGAAACGGATTGTTTAAATTCTTTAATATTATTTCCTACTATTCCTTTTTACTAAATTTCAGTTTTAATTCTAGCCAAGATTCCAGCATTTCCTTCCATTGCAGATCACATATTATTGCCATTAAAGGGTCCTATACAGTCTTCCCCCCCCAAAGATGCTGTCAGACAAATCTACGCTAGCGTGCTGATAAGTGATGGTAGAGATTGCTCAGTCGATGGATAGGGCAGACACAGGGACACTAAAATGTGCTTTTTCAGCACAAACTTTACCCAGCTCTCAAATGGACTCCAGTGATCTACTGGCTCAAAACAAGCAGTTATGGGAAGGCTTGTCACTGTGCTGCACTGTGCTGCACTCAATTTATGGATCTTTTTAAGCGCTGGAGGTGCTAACTTCCCTCCCACATTTACATGCTGGAAAATATGCATATGTTATTCTTATAAAAATATTTTCTTATTTCTCCTGTCTACTTAGTAAAATGTTATAACTTATGCAGAAAAATGGCTGTGCATCGCAATTTTTTCAATCCAAGGATTGTGTTTCTAATGAGTTAAAATACATATATCACTCCCCTCTATTATAGCTGTCATAACTAAAGCAATGACAAAACAATGAATTTCATACGAACTGTTTCCTGAAACCTATTTAAACATGTCACAAGTGCTTCTAAACATTACTATGCTACTATTAGTAGGCAATAAAGGAAAATTGTAATTATTTTATTTCATATCAGAACCAATGGGGAAAAATCTGATTGAAACTGAAAGCTCCTGATATAGAGTGTAAAAATATCAAAGAAAATTTACACATTATATCATTAATTAAACCTCATAGCATCAAAAAATTTAATTGGACTAATCATCAAGTAGTAATAAAAAGAAATGTATTATGGACCACCCCCTTGCGTTGGCTCAAGACCCACTGCAAACAAAGCAATGCTGGAGCAGATAAGGGCGTTTGGGATCTTTGTGGAATGCACAATACTCAGTGTCCTTAGACAATACATTACATTCCATCTTTTCTCCTTTGTCTCACAAAGCAGCTTTGAATTTGCTAACGCTTTATTAAAATGAGCTTTTGGTCTCAGATCCTTAGAGGTATGTAAGATTAGATGGTAAAAAAGCAACAAAGGCTGCTGGTTAGAGATCTCCTTAACTCATCATCAGGATGATTTGTCCCATCAGGTGTTGGGGGAAATGATTGGTCTCTTTATTGAATGTGCTGTGTCTGTTTAGAAGAGGAGGCTAATTAACTCTTCACGGTGAAATCAGGGAACTTCTGGGAACAAGTGAGGAGGATTACAATGTGTGTAGACAATCCTAACTCAAAATTAGGGCTGTTAATGTCATTTGCATTTATTTTTACATTGAAGATGATAAACGATAAAGATGTTAAAAGTGTGTATTAAACTTACTACTAACATTAAATTGCAAGTAAACCCTCAAAAGTCACAGAATGGGCAACTTTAACATACCAGAACACTGGTACAGTTACAAAGGATACTAAAACAATACTCACTGTAAAACATTCCTTGTAACTTCACTGGTAATGGGCGGGGCTAAAGTGCTGTAAGTGGAATAGGCAGAAATATGTAAATGCATTGCTTTTACAGAATTTCATTCATAAAAAGGTTATTTTTTATCCTATGGTTAGTAAAGTGAGTCAGGAGAGAAAATGGCATGCTTTAAAACGAATAGCTTTTACAGTATATTAAACTAAGCCTGTTTTCCATAATATGAATTCTTTAAAAAATAATTGAAAGAATACAAACTAGGATATTACATTGTTTGTTGAAATATTGAATATGTTTAGAACTTTTCAATCACTTATTTGTTATTAATTGTCTGTCATTTGCCACATTTAAAATTCAATAGTCACATATGTGTTTGTAAGAAAAAGAGGAAGAAATATTATATTATAATAATTTTAATTTGATTTTTGATTATTGTTTTAACTCATTGCTTTATTGTATCCAGGCAATGCATTAAGTGAAAAATCACAATTTTATAGTTTGTATGTATTGCATAAAGAGCCATATAGAAACATTTTAAATGTTTTTTTTGTGTACTTAGGGCAGTATTAAGTATTAAGCAGGTAAAAGCAGGGGAATGATTAATATTCATCAATGATTATGGACCTGGTAGACTTGGCTATCACTAAATGAACTGAGAAACTAGTAATAATTAATGTATATCATTCTGTATGCATAGTAAGACATGGCCAAGCACAACCAACCACAAAAGCTACCAAGGCCCATCAGGTCTCCGTGGCTCACAGGTTGAAAACCTCTGGTGTAGGTGGTTTAAGTGCTACTCGGAAATGTAATGAATGCAATATGTATTAACCTACATATTACATGTTAAAGTAAACATGTTTATTATATTGTACAGATGGCCCTCACAGCTTTCCCTCAACATGTGGGCTTTGAGTAGATGACTTTATCTTCCATGAGCAATTAGCTTAGCCAAATACATTCTTTTACCTGTAGCAGGAGAGGAGATATGAAGGTCATCTTGCTCTCAGTTCATTCTGTGCTGCTGGCTTGTTTTCCCTCATTGTGAGAAGAGCCGCTCACTTCAGAATGGTACCGCTAACTTCAGAAAGCTGATAAGTCACAGTGCGGCCAAGCAGAGGCTGAATTTATATTCAGACACCATCTGCTTTTGAAGTTGCAAAGAGTTGGAATTGAATTTTTTCTGTCTCTCGCTCTCTCTAAGCCCTTTCTCAAGAAAAAGTCTTGACCCCAGGTTCATTGAGTTATCTGCTTTGTTTTCCTTTGAAGGACTGAATCAGCAAGAATATGCAGCATGGTAAGCTTAGGGATCTGTGTTCGTCTTGGCTTCTGTAGAGTTTACTAAAACAATGCTCAATGCCAAACACTCCTTGTAACTTCACTGGGAATGGGTGGGGCTAAAGTGCTGTCAGAGGAATAGGCAAAAAAAATGTATTGGTTTGCACAGAATTTCATTCATAAAAGGTTATTTATCCTAAATTCAATCAGGAGAGAAAATGGCATACTTTAAAACTAATATCATTTACAGTATATTAAACTATATTATATTTCATTTATTTAGCAGGTCTCACACACTGTAGAAAAAGCACAAGAAAGAAGAAGCCCGTTTTCCATAGTATGAATTCTTCAAATAATAATTTAAAGAATAAAAACTAGGATATTAAATTGTTTGGTGAAATAATGAAAGCATTTCATTATTTCACTGCATTGTAATGCAGCATTTCAATTTCAATTTATGTGTCTGTAAGAAAAGGAGAAAGAAATATTTTATTATGATTTTAATTTAAATTTTAATTGACTTGTTTATTGATTTAACTCATTTGTGTGTAAAGTAATTTGCCTAATTGTATACAGGTAAAAAAAAATCTTTGAAAATCACAACTTTATAAATTGTATGTGTTATTGTTTGTACACTTGCACACAAAGCCATACAGAAAACTTTATCAAACTAAAAAACTGTCGACACACAAACGCACATGTTCAGACAAACAGTCGGGAAGCAACATTGCGTTTGTAAAACTAACATTGAAAGTTGTATTTTAGATAATGAACGTCAATGTATTAACATAGACCACAGAGGTTTAGACTGAGTGTCTGCTGTGGAATTGTACCTGTAACTAGATATTAATGATTCTCCTGCAGAGTTTTGTCATAGGTCTAATCATATTCACCTGATTCCTTCATTCATATGCTACCAAAAGCTTGGATAACTGAGCCAGGTGTGTTAAATTAGGAGGTTGTAAATAATCTGGACTGTTATCCACAGATCAAAGAGTGTGAAGGCTTTTTCCATATAACACATTAGAGCAAGACTGTGAAGGCCTATCCAATATAATACATTAGGCCAAGACTCTGAAGACTTTTCCCTTATAATACATTAGAGGAAGAATATATTAAACCAATGGTATTTTAATAAAATGCCTTTGGTCAGCTTTTAGAAGATATTTCTGTCATTTTGTCATGCTTTTTAAATGTAATTACACAATTAAAATTCCATTTATGTCCAGAATCGACAGGTTCAAATCACTTTTTGTTTTGATGTCAAAAAAAAATCTTATCACAATGGTCTTAACCACTAGGCCAACACTGCTTACCTAAAATAAACTTCCCAGACCAGAGTGCGGCTCTGGGCCACTTGGGTGAAAGCCAGTAATCCTAACTGCTGGACAGCTTGACAATATGTGAAAGTGAAAGTGAAAGTGAAAGTGATAATATGCCATTGTGAACACACCACAGCGCACCACAATGAAATGTGTCCTCTGCATTAATCTGATGTTTTAATTTGCTCATCATGTTGAATCCTTTCAGGAAGAGGTCAGGTTGCCAAACTGTTTTCCAAGATTTTATTAGACAGAGAGAAAAATGACAGTTACAAGTTAAGTTAAGTTTTTGTAAAGTAAAATCATAACCCTGTTTTTGGAATCCAGAGAGAGAGAGAGGAAAGAGAGGAAGCGTGTGATTTCTCCACAGAAAGTTTAAAATCTGAGCCCATGTGAAGATTGTGTGTTTGAGTTTTTATGGGAGTGAGATAAATGGGCGTGTAATGGGTGTGTTCTGGGCGTGTCAATGGGTGTGTTCTAGGCATGTCAATGGGTGTGTTCAGAGCCAAGTGACATGACGCACACTGACACATGTTGATGTGTTTAAATGGTTTGACTCGTTTTGTGTGTGTGTGTGTGTGTGTGTGTGTGTGTGTGTGTGAGATATGTGTGTGTGCATGTAAATATGAGGGTTCTTATCTGTTGTTTATATTTAAAAGTGTCCTTGATGGGGGAACAGACCGTTTTGTTCATAATAAGCGGAGATGTGCTGTGTTGCCGTCTTTATGTGTCCCAAAGCCCACAGTGATTAGCAAATGTGTTTAGCTCTGTGACCCCAAACTTACCAGTTCTGTGACCCTGGAAGCAACAGGTCTGAACAACCTTATTTGTCTTAAAATATGTGATTGCTTTACAACTGCTCCAAAAGCCAAGAAAGTGGTGTACATCCTGTGAGGAGAGTGACGGAGCGGCACCTGCAAAAAAGCAGAACTAACAAGGTGAAAAGGTCTATTTTGATTTCAGGTCCACTGGAGGAACTGCTTGCTTTCATACTTTCGGTCTTTTCCTGATCTTGACTAGTTCTCTAAATGCCCCATTTCCGGCCGCACAGTGATTCACTGCCACTGTAATTTCGTACTGAACTTTGAAGAAGGTAGAGTCTGATGTGACAGGGATGAATAGAGTGGGTGGGGAGCCTGTCTGCATCAGGATGGTAAAAGATTAACAGCAGGGCTGGGGGCAGCACTCAGGAGAGTTACGCTGGAAACAGACTCTGTCCACAGTGTGGAGGAGAGAATGACCATAGCAGCTCAATCCATATTCACCACTTTCTGCTCATCAGACCTCTCCTGAGCTCTTACGCATGCCCCATCCCTGTCAGCACAGCCAGCCAGCAGCACAGTGCTAAAGATCACTTCTGTTCTGTTGCCTAATGTGTTTGACCCACATTTAACTGCCTAGAATTTTACACAAACCTCCAAACATCAGAAAAGCTTCAGGCTTTCCCTGCAGACCTTCAGACTAGTGCCCATATCGTACTGTGCATGTAATGAAAGGAATTGCAATAATATAAAAGAAATTATCAGTCATTTCATCACCATAGACCAATCAGAGCATTTTTCTTTTTTATTTGTCCACCGATCAGCCATAACATTAAC